>OY986051.1:10197951-10571956 GCA_963920205.1 Stenodema calcarata | reverse complement strand
TGCCAATCATGTTTCTGAAAGCAGATCTACTCTGATACAATTCGTGGATAAGCTTCCTTCGGGTTCAAGAGGGATCACAATTCAGTAGGTACATCCGAGGTAGTAGAGAGAGAATCTAGCGTTCTAGATCGCACATCATGAACAGTTGAGAAGTACGATGTATCGGTTGTTGATCAACTTTTTAGATAAAAAGAGCTTCAAATTTGAGGCTGAAAACCAATTCTTCATAAATCGACTGCTTCTGGTACACAACCTCCTCACGTCTGTCAGTTTACAAACCCCAAGAGGAAAACCGTACGGTCATGTTCTATTCGTCTATGTAATAACAGAAACTCCTTCTGTTAATTCCCCATAGGTTCATACAACTGAGCATCCATCACCTATTTCTGTTGAGGTAGTTCATAGTGCACCGTCGGTCTTAGTCGGAAACTAACAAATCACATACTGATTCGTAATTTTTCCCATGTTTCAACATTTGAACACACATGAGCGCTTTTGTATTGGGGCGCAGATGTTCCTTAGACACACCGACATTTTATTGTCGGCCTTTTACCGAACTGAAAAGATAAAGTTATGAAGATGAAGATAGTGGTTTAGTTCCTCACTTCGCTACGTACAGACGTAGCCTTGTAAACTGATTAGGATTAACTTATTAGGGGTTACAACCACTGGGTTGTACCCAAACTCATGTACCTCTTTCATCAGATGAGTGCTAGCGAGGAGCGATGGGGGGGGGGGGGGAAGAGGGTAGAGAAGAAAGACATTGAGAAGACATAGCATAATATGTGTATTAATACGCACATATAGGTGTAAATATAATATTAATATCCCAAAACCCGCCTTCTTCTTAATTTTTAGCATTTTTAGAAAATTTCCATTTTTTTTAAACGCCTGTGTCTTGGTTATTATTGGGCCAAAAATACTTTTGACCAATGAATTTTAAAGATAATTTAATGCGCTTTCACGTAGTTTTTTGCTGAACCACATGGCTTAGAAAATATGCGCAGAAAACCAATAACAGTCCGGAAAAATTGCGGGTCCCCCCCCCCTCACTACCCTCCCCGCGTTAAGTGCTTAGGGTCCTGGTGTTCAAAAACTCACCGAGTATACCTCTACGATTCCCAAACACTCCCTCAAATTTTCGTTAAATTTTGTTTTGAATTGAGTTCATGTAGCTACATGGCTCCTGGACTCGTCCATGTCTACAACTGAATTATAGATCATACCAAGACCTGAACACCTGACAACGCTTCTGTATTTTTTCGTCCCTGACAAGGCGGAATTCAGACCATGAATCTCTACTCTTGGAAACTCGATCCCTCAAAAAAATTTGTTTATAAAACAAGAACCAAACACGTCGCTCGAAATAAACTTCATATTCACATCAGACGTTCGAACTTATAAAACTCTGCAAATTCTTGACACAACGGTTTATTATCTTCCTTGTGCAGATCACCCTTCTGTCTATACCAGACTGTGTTGCAAATCGGCACCATACCATATTCTCACCGTACTCATACCATTTCTTTCCTATCATACCGTACTGTACTATACTAAATCATACATACAATAATATACCATACCATAGTCATACCATGTGAATGAATGAATGAAAAATGAATGAATTTCAACTCAACGCTAACTGGGCAAAGTGCCGCGGACGGCGTTTGGCGTACGGCGGACGGACGGATTTTTTTTATTCGATTTTCTGAATCTACGTATCTTGAAACGTAAACCAACAAATTTTAAGGGGGGGGGTTAAAATTTTTTTTTCTTTGGGCGATTCCAATGGTTCATTATCGAAGATAATAAACCAAAATGAAGTACGTGGTACGCGGTGTGGGTGTGGGAGGGGGCGCAGAGACATAAAAGGTCTCGTCGTATGACGCACTAGTTGGCCTCCTGCCAGCCGTATTATGTCATACGCTCGTGCGTCATAGGCTCTGACGCACTAGTGGCCTCCTGCCAGCCGTCTTACGTCATACGCTCGTGCGTCATAGGCTCTGACGTACTTGTTGGCCTCCTGCCAGCCGTCTTACGTCATACGCTCGTGCGTCATAGGCTCTGACGTACTTGTTGGCCTCCTGCCAGCCGTCTTACGTCATACGCTCGTGCGTCATAGGCTCTGGCGCACTAGTTAGCTTCCTGCCAGCCGTCTTACGTCATACGCTCGTGCGTCATAGGCTCTGACGCACTAGTGGCCTCCTGCCAGCCGTCTTACGTCATACGCCCGTGCGTCATAGGCTCTGACGTACTTTTTGGCCTCCTGCCAGCCGTCTTACGTCATACGCTCGTGCTTCATAGGCTCTGACGCACTAGTTAGCCTCCTGCCAGCCGTCTTACGTCATACGCTCGTGCGTCATAGGCTCTGACGTACTTGTTGGCCTCCTGCCAGCCGTCTTACGTCATACGCTCGTGCGTCATAGGCTCTGACGTACTAGTTAGTCTCCTGCCAGCCGTCTTACGTCATACGCTCGTGCGTCATAGGCTCTGACGTAATGGCTTGCCGGTCGCTTGTGTTCTGACGTGATCTGAGGGAAAGGGTGAATCAAGGGAACAAATTTTTCCCGTTTCAGTTCATGTGCCAAAGCAAAGACATGAAAATGTCAAAAAATATGTAAATAGGTACCTAAGCCCAACTGTAATGTCAATTTTCTGACAATGAGTTTTCGACTATAGTTTTCATACCTTTTTACTTAAGTACTTATTGCAATTTGAGACTGATAATGAGCTGTTTGCAAATAAAAAGTCTGATAACTACTTTATTACATCTTATTAATCTATTTTCAAGTTCCGATTCACAGTTGAATGTATTTTATTTAGATGTCGTAAAATTCGAAAACGATGGAATGACGAAACCTGTCGACTACTGACTCAAGTGATACTGTCGACTTCTAACACATGTAGGTCGACTACTAGTGCAAAACCATGTCGACTACTGAAGAAAATGTTGGTCACTGGTATCGACTACTACCTAGAGCATTGGGATTTTTTACAAAACTTGTTTTTCCCTTTTCAAACCATGTTGAATAATATTTCCCGCTGCCAGGTCTTTTAGGGAAGGATCTTGGGTACACAATGAACAGGTTTGCAATGAGAAATAGTTGATAATAATAATTAATCTAACATTTAGGATCTAGACATTTAGACCTAGTGATCTAGACAGAAGGGTGATCTGTGCAAAGAAGATAATGAACCGTTGTGTCAAGAATTTGCAAATAATTATTATTATTAATTATTATGAATTATCACTAATTATTAATAAGTTTATCAAGTAGATACCTAGTAAAAATTATTATAATTTATTGTTAAATATTAATAATTTGTATTTAATTAATACGATATAATTCTAGGGTTTTTAATACTACCTTCATTTCCGTAGCACGAAACGTACCTCAGAACAACAAACTCGACATCACTAAAACCATATGATGTTCTAAACAGCTAGTTAGTATGAAAATCGAGTCGACCTGTATTTAATCGACCTGTATTTCAACCGTTTGATTCAAGATCGCGTCGACAGGCTCAACCTTTGAGCCGTCATTGTGAACGAACGGCTGGTCGTACAAAGCTGCGGATGGTCTTAAAAAATTCTACGGAACAAACTCTATCTAAATATGAAATAAAAACATACCGTTCTATATGAATTTTTCGAGATATGAGATTTTCAAAATTTCAAAATTCGTTTTGAACCCCTTCCCCTTGACCTAGGGTTATGAAAAGTTTCGAGGATCATTGTGGGGCTGGTCCAAACCCAGAAACCAAATTTCGTAATTTTAGCTCAACGTTAACTGGGGAAAGTGGCGCGGACGGCGGACGGACGGATTTTTTTTTATTCAATTTTCTGAATCTACGTATCTTGAAACGTAAACCAACAAATTTTGAGGGGGGGTTAAAAAATGTTTTTCTTTGGGCGATTCCAATGGTTCATTATCGAAGATAATAAACCAAAAACGATCGAGGTATTCAAATAATAATTTTTTAAACCTGTTGATAAGCATAAAACCTCATTTGTGACGGTAGAGGGTCTGGCAGAGTGTGAAGCGGACAGATGGCGGAATGGGGGGGGGGGGGGGGAATTATAAATCCAGTTCTAGAGGTGAAACGACAACCGCGTTAGGTTCGACAACCTCCGGAGATGTCCGGTTGCCGTTCGTTGGAAGGGGAGGGATATCCGTATATCGGAAGAACAGATCGACCAGAGTCGTAATATTGTGTAAATAGGTACAAAGATAGAATGGACGTAGATCTACCTATACCACGTGCCTGGATACTATTCAATACTAGGGATGAGTATCGGTTGGAGCAACATCGATGTTTACACATCGATTTTTTTTGCGAAAATAACTTACCTACTGTGGCCTACTTAAGGACAAGTATAAGTACCTACCAATCTGTAACTTGTTTTGGTGATTTTTGCTCTTACTTAAACAAATTAAACATGAAACTGTAGTAATTTACGTTAAAAAAAAAAAGGAAAAAACCCAACAAACAATTTAAGTACTTTATTCCGAATATTTATAGTTGGGCTAGTGCTAAAACAAAAGCAATTTGGCAGCCTTGTCTTCAGGGAGGGTTCAAAATTAACAAGCCTTTCCGAGGGAACAGAGGAGGCTACTGCAGGTACACATTTATATACTGAAATAATGATGTCACATACTGAAACGTGCAATAGGTAATTTTGTAGGTAATAAATATATGTAATTTGGTAGAATGGAAAAAACTTCGTAAGAAATCATCGATGTTTAAAGAAAAACATCGATGTTTAAAGAAAAACATCGAATGTTTTTAAACATCGTGTATCGTGTATCCGATACCTACATTATTCGGGTTTAGTTCTTCTACTATTTCAAAAGAAAAGAAATTCCTAGGATTCTGGATTTGGTTTTATCAAGGTTGAACTGATGAAAGTACTCATCGTCTCAAACTCGAACTCCTCTTGTTCGTTTCAGACTTCAATAATCTATGTAAAATCACCCAGAACGGATTATTATTTTCAGAACATGCAACTTTTCTGCCCTTCTTCACCAGGTGTAGAATAGCATTGTAATGTATGTACTAGGGATGGGTATCGATGTATCAATGTTTGGAAATATCTATATTTTTCTTCTCAAACATCGGTGTTTATTGTTTGTTCTTTTGACATTTTGAGTTTCATTTTTCCAGTCACTTAAGTGCCTATAAATCGTGGGGTCAGTGCGAAAACTACCCAAGTCCACTTTTTCATTTTTGTGGAAAACACAAATTTAAATGTTGTGGTTGTCGGAAAAATCGAATATATGGAATTATTTAATGTACCATGGTTCATAACATTCCTTACTATATACAATACTATATTCTGCAATACTTTCGAGTGAAAGGTAGGTTGAAAACTGTTCCCTGGATACTAATATCTAATTTTACAAAAAAATTGGACTTGGGTAGTTTTCGCACTAACCCCACGAAATAATAGGTAGGTTCAAAGATGTGTAGGTACGTGGCAACCTCATTGGCTTCAGAGAGGCTGTTTCCTCAAGCGAGAATCATTTTAAGCACCCTGAGAAATCGCTTCTCCGAGGGACTGGCATCAAAACTCCCTTTCCTCATGAGGCAGATGAGCGATTTTGGAGATTAAAATTTTTTTAAATTGATTTTTGTCTATTTGTCTTGTCGGTATAATTTAATTAAAGTTTTAAACAGTTGAAAGAGCGAAACCTTATTATTTTAAGATGTTTCATTTTCCTAAAAATTCCTAAAATAACATCGATGTTTTTTAGACATCGATGTTTCAGGGGAAAAACATCGATGTTTTCTTCGTCGACACCCTTCCCTAGTAGGTACCAGTGTAAAGATTGCTCTGTGAAAATGTTTCACTTCTATGGAAATGTCTCTCACGTTAACGTTTATCGATTTCGCTGCCTGTTTTCCCAATTTAACTAGACCCACTTCCTTATTCGCGTTACTCGTGGCGGTCGTTAATACTTTCGTTGACTCCGACTCGATTATCCCAGAAGTCACAGGAAGCGAACGTAGACATCGACGTGGCGTCTCGCCTGTTTTATCTCTGACCGTTATCTCTTCTACTAGTCACAAAAACCGTTGGGTTCACAGCTTCGCTCGTGTTCCAAATCTAAAGGGGGAAAAGACGGAGGAAAGGACCCTTGCCCTTGACACACGTGAACTATTCGTTTTGTTCATTCACAATCGTTGACCCGGCTGATGGTTCGGTGTTTTATCAAACTACTGTGTGACCCAAAAGGATTAAATTCCCAAGATAGTAGTGTTATCTTCCCATATGTTACTCGGGTGAGGGGCGATAGGACGCGTCAGGAAACCAAACAGTCGAAAAAGAACTAGCAACGTTGACTCATTTTCATGTATATTTAGCATGGAATTTCCAAAAGTGTAAGCTCAGTAACGTAACTTTTTCATAATAACGAAAACCTGAATGCGGCGAGGTAAAATCTGATGAGAAAACTCTGCAAATTCTTGACACAACGGTTTATTATCTTCTTTGAGCAGATCACTCTAATTTAATTCACGAAATGCTAGATGAAACTAATAGGTTTAAATAATTTTACAAACAAGAAACCGAGTGAATATTGCATTTTCATCCATCTTAGACCCATGTTTAAAACTTCAAGTCCCCAAAGTTAATTGGTTTGAACAAATAGGTATTGACAAGAAACCGGGTGAATATTTCATCGTCATCCATTCTGAACTGTGTTCAAACTTGAACGAAAAGTTCAAAATTCGTACGAGTTCAAAATTCGTTCAAAATTCTTGACTAAGATTATGAAGATTTTCAAGGATCATCGTGGGTTGTGGTTCGAACTCGTAAACCAAATTTCGTAATAATAGCACAACTCTAACTGGGGAAAGTTGTGACTTGTCCAAACATGAACTGAAATTTTTCGCGAATGTTGCGTTATTGAAGTTTCAAAATTCATTTTGAACCCCTTCACATTGTTTGAAGTTTCAAAAGTTTGAAGGGTCATCGTGAGACTTGTCCAAACCAGTGAACCAAATTTCGTAATTTTTGCTCAACGCTAACTAGGCAAAGTACCGCGTACAACGGGCGGCGTAAGGCGGACGGACGGATTTTTTTTAAATTTGATTTTTGGAAACTACGTATTTTGAAACGTGAAACCTCATATTTTGAGGGGGTGCGTTTTTTTTTCTTGGGCGATTCCTAAGGTTTATTATCGAAGATAAGAAACCAAAATGTTGATGCTACCAGAACTCGGTTAGGACACGATTCGTAACGAGATCTCTCAGTGGTTCCTCCCTAACCAAAACATATTACTCGGCGTAATAACCCAATTTGAACCCAATTTGTCAATAAATGAGCAAAGTGAAAACGGAAGTGTTTTGGCCTCCGACGCCAGTGCCGCATTTGTTATTATTACTACTGTCGAGTCGTGAGTTAGTGAGATTTCTAGTGGTAAAATTATTTATTATTATGACCGTGAACAAATTTCTCGAGGTTACGACTTTGAGTAGATTGGGAGTAGCTTTCACTGAAACTCTGTGCAGCTGTGTAGGTTGGTGTAAGCTTTACCGCGTCCTCGTCCTTATTGTAGTGACTGAATGGGGTGTAAACCTTTCAAAAATTATTACCTTCTGGGGATTCATACTAAGGGGCTTTCAAAAGGTGTTTTTAGCTGCAACGGTACTTACCAAGTTCTGAGGAAAAACGGTATAATTTGACAGCTTGTGTACCTACCTATGCAGTGTTCACTTCAGCTCTACCTACCTACAGAACGTTTCCATGAGGTATGTACAACCATACCTGTACTTCCAACAGGCGACCCAATTGTGTCTTCACGACTATCACACCTTTAGTATTACTTTGTCTCTTGTTATACCTTGTTGACTTGTTCGAGGCCGCTTTCGGGGTCTTGGATCGCTCATTGCCACCGGTATAACCTACCCCGCTTGTCACTCCTCTGGAAATTACTCCTTCTTTGGAAGAAATCCTTGACCCACTCTAGCACAAAATGTGAATAAGGGTTGGAATGAATCTCCTTGAAAATTGGATGCGTTTTCAGTGCATAAATGGGGAGGTAGACGGTTAAGACCTCGTATTAAACAAAGGTGGTCGGGTCTGTGGAAGTCCTTGGTGTAGGTGGTCACGCGGGGTTCATCCATCTCAGCCTTGCCGGCGAGCGTTGAACTTGACTCCCCTGGCGTTCACCAGGGGATGGTGAACTCAGCACCCAGCATGGCCGCCTCAGTCCCCATTGTCCGACGTCTCTTCCTTTTTATCCCCATCACCATCTGAAGACCCTCCAGGTTCGTTACCAGGCCTCTCGAAGCCTCTCAAATACCTACCCTCATCGAGAAATCCTCTTATTTTACTTCATGTTTTGTCCCGTCTGATTGATATCGAAGCACTGAGCGAACCTTGAGAAATACCACTTGAAGATGACTAGCGGATTATACTTTTTTGAATCTCATCAACCTCAGCCCTATTAAAATCTGAAATGAGAACACCGTCTGGTTATTACCTGACACTAATAATAAATTCACACAGGTCTCCAACCGATGAAGGTACTTAGTTGCGCTCAACTATCAATATTTCGACAGCTCCGCTGCGAAAGCCTGTAACTATATTTTCCGAAAATAAGGTTTTGAACTTCACCGGTAAATATAGGCCTTGTGCACACGCTAATAGGGACAGAATCGAGCCACAGCCCTGGATGTTTGTAGTAACCTGTAAGTTGGTTACAGTTACTGTTGGGAAACAGTTTTTACCGTTTCCTGGACATTTTTTGTTTATTATCTTCAATAATTGGACCTTTGGAATTGCCCAAGAAAAAAATTACCCCCCCACAAAATTTGCTGGTTTACGTATCAAGATACGAGCAATTTGCCCAGTTAGCCTTGTGCTAAAATGACGAAATTTGGTTCACGGATTCGGACCAACCCCACATTCATTCTTCTAGCTTTTCATGCCCCGAGGTCAATGGGACAAGGTTCAAAAGGAATTTTGAAATGTTGAAAAATTCAAATGGAACGGTATAGTTTCTAGTTCATATTTAAGAAGTGTTTATTGTGTGATTTTCAATAACTGCCATTTTATGTTTGTTTCATGTTGAAGAAATTAGCCCTTTAAAAAAAGTCATCTGTGTAATTCCATAACAGTTACTATAGTTCCATATCTACAATTAACAGCTGAATAATAGGCCATTTGTGAGACAACTCTCCGAGGGGAGCATCGGTGGGTGGGTGATCACTAGGAAACGGAATGATACCGCTGATGGTCTGATGGATTTTGACATCTCTGGAGAAGGCTCTCCAGCTCTGTTGTCATCCAATTGTAGTGCACAAGCTGGAATCTTAATTCCAATATTCCTTTTCAGTTTGTCGGAGCGACGTAGCAGCTGCTTGGTTTATAATCGTATGTTTCGGGCACCCAGTTCTCTCCAATGTGCACAACGATGTTGAAATTGTTTAAAAGCTACTGAAGTTCTTGTTTGTAACGATGTATTCTCGGACACTAATCACATATCCTTCACAGAAGCTGAGGGGCGGTAACTGAAATAACTAGTCATAACTGTATAGCCTCCTTCATATCGACAGAGAACATAATATGTGTAATATTACTATACAAATATTAATATTTAGAATAAATGGACGCAAGTTAATTAAAAAACTTATAAGAAATAGCTGCTGGGATTTTGTGATTCTTGGGATTGAATTTCGTTAAATTTGGCTCCCCAGTGGCCCCACTACGGCTATTCCTTCCTCCTTCAAATTTTTGTGTTTGACTTGTTTTCTGTTATGTATATAGGATATATCCTTCAAGTAGGTACAACCAAATGGTTCCAACAAATTCTCTTTTCCGTGGAATTTTATTCGCCTACTTTGGTATTATTATTAAATACTGATAATTATAATTATAATTGAATAGTAAATTTTACCATGTTTGGGCACAGCAAGGCTTGCTGAGCAAACCCTTTAACAGAAAAGATATACCTACCTATATTCCCCCGTTCAGGTAATCGTATAAATCCATCTTCGATAGGCTATCGATACTATCGATAGTTGGTGTCAGATAGTATCGAGCTTATCGATAGTCTTAACTATCGACTATCCAACACCACTAGTTGGTGCGAACCGAATTTATTGGAGGAATTCAAAATGTAGATGGTGAAACAAGTGATCATGGGGTTATCGTTGTTACTGGAGGAGCGTAGAGTATAATTTGTAATAATATAAAACATTTTATTAACTTACTAAGTTCTATTTTGGCCTAAAACGATTTTTTGAGAAGGATACGACCTAACACACGCCCTCGATCCAAGAAAAAAGCCAAGAAACAACCAAATTCCTCCTTGGTTGGTACCAAACCTAAAATCTTCGAGCCTATAAGAGACGATTTTGGAAGTGTATGATTTTTATTAGAAGAAAAAGGTGATTTGGAACGTACGAGGTTATTTTTTCCCTATCGATATAAGGTTTCTCGATGCGTGAAAATTATTACAGTTGTCTACGCCCTTTTCATCTATTAGGGCGTTTACTCCTTGAAATAGTGTCATTTATTGACGATTTATCAATAAACTCCCAATTTTTCAGACTTATAAGCGTCTATGTTTTGCTCTAATCTCCCAAAAAACTGGCCCATGTATATCGGATGCTCGGTGCCTCACACCTCACTGTTGAGTGGGCATATAGAAACCTGATCCTCTTACCTACGCCTATCTTTTAGTTCTTCTAATTATTTGCAACGAGATTTTTTAAACACACGTACATCCAAGTATAAAGCAGAATATTCGGTGAACCGATACGTGCTCGCATTATGTAATAGATGGTTTCGTCAAACGATTTAATCTCATCACTCATTTATATCAAATCAATTTCTTCCCGATTCGCACCACATTATGCCACATTTAATGTTTTCTGCACTGAGGACCTTTCTCTCGTTGGAATTATATAAGACTCAACCTCACTCATCCAACGGTCACTAGGTCGTCCTTATCGCCCTGCCACGTAATGCACGTGCCTTTGAAAAAACGCTTGAAGATTTCGAGCGTTACTTACATCATGTCTCTATGAATGAATGACGTGACATTAAGAGGTAGGGACGAAGGAATGAATTCATTGTGGCATCCAAATTGTAATTAACGAAATGGCTATTCGAAACAACCGGTGGCAATGTAAAAATGCCAATGGTTCATTATCGAAGATAATAAGCCAATAACAAAATGACCATAATATATATCCACACTATAAATTACTTGAGAGATTTCAATTAACGTCATTTGTCGGGACAGACATGTTGATTCAGATGGCGAAGGGTAAATTGATCCGACAAAATATTTTATCAGGTGACTTTGACAAGCTGAAAGACTTTCCTTGACGTCGTTGAATACTGATTTATGTTTTCTATATACTATAATCTCTGTGCGTGTCATGTATGATAGATTTCTGTATCCTGCAAGGACGTTCGTTTTTCTCACGATTCTGCCCGGTTGTTCAGAGATGAAACGATTTTTGTTAGGTTTTTTTTTGGTCTGTCTCGATGGAAAATAGGAAATGAATTGAGGCCTCTATATAAAAATGGAAAACTCATTTTTAACTTTTTGATACGACAAGATTTCATTAATTATTTGGACCATTATTTGTTCACACCTACCTGCTATAACTGCCCCAATATGATTTCGGTTAACAGAGATATATTTTTTAAATTGAATTTTTTATCCGGTTTTGATAACTAAATTTGGCACTGCTGTATTGTGTTTTTTTCAAGTTCAGACAAGGAATTACAATTATTGTAATTCCTTGTCTGAACTTGAAAAAAACACAATAATTGAAAAATTTGTTAGAACATAATATGTTCTAATATGTTCATAATATGTTTTTCAATTATTGTGTTTTTCAATATATTATATTTTGAGGTTTAGTTAAACCCATTTTGAGCTTCGAATGTTTTCCGCCGGAATCTTATTTTTGCATCCACATTGCAGCACCAATTACTAATATTACCTATTATATGGGTATTTATTTTTTCAATTATTATTATTATTATTATTTTTTTTTTCTTTTTTCAAAAAATGACGAATGAAGGTGTGTTCAAGAGATGTGGTTGATGGGTCTGCCAAGCGTTGGCGATACCGTGCCAAATATCAATTTGGTTTTATTTTCATACCATGTGGTTAAATAAACGAGTTTACATGACACACGTTCATTGTTCAGCATTCAGCACATGCGAAGGTCTAATCGCCGTCCCATCGCCTAATGTGTTCCAAGGGTTATTTCCAGAGTCCATTTTTCCCCCTCTCTTTAGGACCCACTCCGATGATGAACGTCATCCCTGTTAGACACGATCTGATTATCCGAAGAGGTCGTGTTCGGCATTGGGCGTGACATTGGCATTCAGGCGGGCATGAGGCTAAATCCAGGGTTGTCGATACTACGACACCTCGACTGTGATGTACAGTTTGAAATGGGACAAAGGCGAAGGGCGTCTGGTCGTCCGTCGGCGCCGTCGCTGAATCAGAACGTATAGTTTGGACCACGCGATACCTTTTCTGACGCAGCTCATGACGCAAATATTACGGATTGAAAGCCATCAGAGGCCCCATTGAAATTCCAATCTAATTTACATGCAAAAAATTTATTTAGGCTATTTATTTGTTGGCAATAATGACAATGATTATATGATTATAGTCAATACAATATAATATAGCAGGAATCCCACCGACAAAAAGTTCAAAATGAGCTTGAGGTAGATGGTAGAGAGATCTCAACAACAAAGAATAGACTCCAAAAAATACACAATAAATCTTATAATCTACAAATTACATAAATCATACGTTTGTCTGTTTGGAGGGTTGTAGGAGGTGGTAAGAAAAGAAGAAGTTTTTCCGAGCTTTCGGCTTTAATAAGCCATCTTCAGGGGTAGGTAGGTATTGTTTCCTCAACCCGGTCTCTTTCGTTCAGAATAAACTAGTAAGTAGTAAGTAGTAACTAGTAAGTAGTTTATTCTGAACGAAAGAGACCGGGTTGAGGAAACAATACCAACCTACCCCTGAAGATGGCTTATTAAAGCCGAAAGCTCGGAAAAACTTCTTCTTTTCTTACCACCTCCTACAACCCTCCAAACAGACAAAGGTTTTTCAACCAAAGGAGGTAAATGAACAATACAGAAAAATAAATCATACGAAAAGTGAACCATCACTAGATTTTAAAATTTGAACTAAAATCTTAAACAGGGAATCACTAGCCAATGTTTTCCAACTGATCTTATTACTGCATAGAAAAGAGAATAGAAAAACTCTGTTATAGGGATTCCTTAAGAAGAATGCAGTCCTACATATACGAAACTTTTTAGATTAGATTCAGTAAAAGTTCAGCTGTGCCTTATATACATAAAATGTATCTAGTAATTTCTTTAAATGTATCTAGAAAATGTTTCTTTCTGGATTCCAGTTTTAAGAACAAGAATAAATAAATCACGGAAAAAAAAAAAAAAAAAAACAAGTAAAGAAAAAAGCCACAGTCATGCAGCATGGCTATAAGAGCAAATTTTTGAAGACATTACTGGTTTAGTGATATTTATTTATTTAGATTTATTGATATGATGTTGATATAATATATATTTTATCAATATCATATCAATAAATCCACATATATAATATTGATATGACCCAAATTTTTGCATTGCTCAATTTGATATGATCCAATATTTGCTCGTTTTTACTATGTTTCAAGTGCGCAAATAAATGATGATAAATAAATAGTGATAATAATTGAAAATAATGCATTCAAACCCAAGGTATTTGAATAAAATAAAATAAATGAAGAAAACCTACCTCAGCTTGTACATAGTCGGAGGGATGGCCGCGCAGGATAAATGTAATCGATTGGAAAAGTAGTCGATTACACGAAAGTAATCGAAGCCCTGCTTTGTTTGAAGGCCACTCATGGGTCCGAGCCAGCAAACGTTGACTCATACATTTTGTTTATTGCAACGAACTTTAATAGCTTAACCCCTATTTCGCTGTTACTGATAATCATCAAATTGGCGAATAATTTGAAGTAACGTAAATATTTTTTTAAACGCAAAGCAGTTTATCATTCCCAGGCCTTTGCCGGCGCAGGCCGTCGTTACATCAAAGCAATCTTCTTAGCCAAGGGCGACCTCAACAGGGAAGTACGTCCCAAGAGGTGCCCATCAATAATTGTATTGTTTACGTGGAACGACACTAGAGCAAATTATCGGGTTGAAAGTTGCGTCGAGGCTAAAAATAAGTAACTAGGAAGAGAATTGTGACGTCAAAGCGCCTGTCGGCTCTCATAATTCAGGCGGTCTGAGGTAATAAGATCGAGCGTTTACAACGAAATTGAGACAAACATTTCATTGGGTCTTCGATCCGGAGCTACTTGATAGAAAAAACGCTACAAATAATTCCTGGACGTTTTATTATCTCCTGAACAGGTCACTATTCTGTATACAATATCCTTGAGTTCCATAACTAAACGAAACAAATGGAGTAATGAGCTAAAATATTGTTCGAACAGGTGACCAGATGGTCGTATAGACGAGCAAATATCTGGTCGAAAAATGGTAGAAAAATAAATTTCTTGGGGGATTCCACCTGACAATAAATCAAAATCCTGATAATAAACCAAAACTGCCTGTCAACCAACTCTGTTAATAATAATTATTACTAGCTGACGGGCAGAACTCGGGGTGTGTTCATCTACCTTTGTTACCTGTCCCGGACGGGCAGAACTCGGGATGGATCCATCTGCCACTCTTACCTGTCGCTTAACGGATTATACCTCTTATACCCTTTACAAACCCTTATAATCTTAAATACCAAAAATAATATTCATCTGTCTCATGGGAAGGAAGAATTTAAGATTTTTATATTTCGGCTTCCCTATAAACCCCCACCCCTACCTATGCATCGGATCCGGGAGTGAACCCCCCCTATGTCCTTCCCCAATAACGGAAACATCTCAATACGGGAAACGCGTTCAAATCATTGAGCCGTTTTTGCGTGATTGAAGGACAGACAAACAGACAAACAAACAAACAAACAGACAGACACCACATTCAAAATCGGCCTGGTTCGACTCCAATTCTCGCGAAACCAATAACTGTAGTGAAATTCTTCGAAAATACCCAAGGAACACGAAAATCGTCTTTAAATTTAGTTAGGTATGTAGATTGTGACGTATCGATCTACTGGTATACGTTACATGGCAAGATACCCAATGCTTTTAGGCTCCCAACATACCCCGAAAACAGCGGATTTTAAATTTTTAACCCAGAAAAGTTTAGTAGGATGGAAATATATTGTAGTGTTTCATGCAAATTTGAGTTCCTTGTCAGCTTGTGAGTCAACAATTGAATATACTCACTGATTTCTACCTTCCATATTTTTTTCGGCGAATTGACGCTAATCATGATCGCTGGAAGGCTCGCTGAACGTAGATTTACAAGAAACTAGTTTTTTAATGATTTTCTGAAGACTCGCCCCGAAATAACTTACACCTACCAGATCAACAAACACCTCGAACAAGAAGTTGGCATTTCTAATCTCGGTGTTTCGTAGAAACAGATCAGCGTCTGCTGGAGTACATCTTCATTGCGACTGTTTAAAGTTTGTTCTGTATCAGAGACAGTGGTGGATACAAGGGAAGGTCGAGAGGGGGGGGGGGGGGGGTTGACACCGCCTTGTTTCCCAATGGCCACTAAATTTTCGACTTTTCTCGATTTTCAATATTTCGAGGGGTTTCTCAACAGGTCCATACATCAGGATGAGTCTGAAAACGTCTTTGGGTGCAAAAAGTGTTTTATTAAAAAAAAAAAAAAAAAAAACGCAAAATCGCTTAAAAAATTGATTTGGCCTTGTACAAGTAGGAGATAGGTAGAAATTCTGTTACTCCCTAAACGCTCTATATGCAATGAAAGCATTAAATCGCTAAAAAACTTAGGTTAGGAAATGATCTCTGATCTCATGACCCCCCCCCCCCCCACCCCCTACCCTCACTTCAAGAAATCAAAGTCTGGATCCGACCCTGATCAAAAAAGAGAGTATAAAATCGCTTCATCAACAGGTTAAAAATGACATTTCCAGTCGTATGATTCACGTTGAGGAGTGACAAAAGTAACACGATATTTTGTTCGAGTGTCAGAGTGTCTGAATCAGCTTACTGTTAGCAAATGATAATTCTTGTCGATCGGGCACCAGAATTGGAACGATTCGGTGGAAATTATCGCCAGATTTGTATGGTTCTTTGTCGAATCGTACTGTGTTATCAAATCGCACTCAGAGCGGCGATATGGGCGATATCCTTCGAATCAAATGCTAATGTGATTTGCTGATTCGTTCGTTTGAGTTTGTCTTTCTCTGACGCACGAAAAACCAGGATATTCACAGTTTCTATATGTCACCGTTTGGTTGGGTTGTTTTCAATGCCTAATTCAACCGGTGGTACGCGTGAGTGAGTGTGAAAAAATTGTTTGCTGATGAAAAATGATTGTCAAGATAGGGTTATCTAGCCGAAATGTTAGGCAAACTCAACACACTGAACCTGAGACTTCAGAGACTCCTTCAAGAGAAATTTGTTTCTGTTTTGTTCATAAATACAGGAGGAGATTTATCTACATTTTCACTCTATCATGATTTTTTAAAGAATATTCCAGATGTGGTTGAAGATAGGTACCATTTTTCTCCTGGAAGGCCTTCATTTCTCTGAAGATTATTCATAAGTGGACTGGATCAGAAACCCATTGAATTTGAACTAAAAGAAAGTTTTATCGATCTTACAGAAGATAATTCCATGAATGATTATTTTAAAGAGAAATCTTTAATGAGCTTCTGGATCGGATGTAAAACCGAGTTCCCTTTGAACTTCCGGCAGGCTCTGATAATTTTGATGCTTTTGTTACGAGTTTCTTGTGTGAGAGTGGATTTTCTGAACTCTTGAAACTCTAATGTTGATATTTTAATCACAGGCAAACAACAACCAGTTTGGCACTAGAGACTATTAAAGTATCACATACTATTTTGTTTGATTTTTGGTGAGTTTGTACTAATTTTCTATTTGCATGATTTTAGACCTATGTGTAATAAACATAACTGTAAATTAAGGTTTTTATTTCACCTTTATTATAAGCATGTTGTAAATTAACAAATATCTAACCATTAAATATGAATTATTCTCAGGAATTTAATTCAAAAATCGTTTGAACACTTTTAGAAGAGCAAATATCATACGTTTATTGAAATATTTAGGTCTGGTAGTACGCCAAAATTTCTCGAAAGTCAATTGGTACGTGGGGAACCCCTGTCCTAGGACGTAAAATATGGTTTTCAATGTACCACTTTTTGGGAAAAAAAGGTTGATTTCTCACCTAAGTTGTACATCATTTTCGTTTTAATAATTCGCTGATTTCAAATACTTTAATTTTAATACTTGATTTTTCAACAATGGTTTATTACCTTCTGTACCTACAGTTTGGCCTTCTGTCTAGATCACTGAGCTCTTCATAATTTCGCCAATTTTCCCCATTGTCAAACGCATTTCTAGGAATCTTTGTGTAGAACAACGACCTGGACAGAGAGAGGTTATCTAAACAGGAAAGGTTAAACTGTTCAGGAGGAATTCACCGAATTGTTTTGTTAATTTTATTTGGTTTGAGCAAAATCGCACTCTTTCTCAATAGTTCTTTCGATAACGATACAAGTTGTGCATACTCATGAGTACACCTACAACTGACTGCCTAGTTTACATGTATCACGTATGTGCATCCTAATCAGAAGGTGTACCGTATTAAGCACAAGTTACTTAACAATGCTCATAATAGGTCATTTCAACAACCTGTTGCCCTTCTTCAGAGCACCTGAAGTCTCTTAGTTTGACCGACACTGCATTACGGAGGTGCAGAATCGATTCAATCAGTTTTGAAAACAAAGAGACCGTGAAAGAGCATCACAACTGTGACGAAGCGATGGACCCACGTATTTGTGGCACGAGGCAAGGCCGCTGAGAACATGAAAATTTTCGTTACGAATGGAGGGAGATGGTTTTCCTTTCATTAAATCTCGTTTCACCACCGCCGTCTACCAGATCTGCCTTTCCAACTCAGCTATTAATCATTTTTCAAAATGGCTGGCGAACTCCGTCGATGTTTTTGCATCCCTAATATGTGGGTTGACACGTTTGTCACTTGTCAAAAGTCATTTTACGTCGGTAATTTATCTGACAATTTGAATCTGCATGACAAATTATTCGCGCTTCACAGCCCGTTGAGTGCTTTTATGTAACAGATCGGTGGTTTTCCATATTTTATGTAATCCAATACGTTTCATTCCTCCTATGTGATCTCTGATGCAAAGTACATTTGGGTCAGGTTTGTTGTGTTTGACCAAACGATAATGTCCGGGATACGACCGTAAAATACAGCATTTTTTCAATTTTCTCTCGAGTTCTACGTCGAAATAATTTGGTTTTTCTTATAATACATTCATCAAATTTTATTTGCGGTTCCAGAGTTTACGCCATTTGAAATTGTCGCGCTGCATTGAGCTCTGTACGTAGTGGACCTGGCGTTGCTGTACAAGATACAGAACTACTCAAACGTTTCAATTGAGTTAAGATGGATATTTGCCAGAAGCGTAAACTCATCGCATGAGTGATGTCGGGAGATGCGTTTCACGGAATGACTGGGCGGTCTGGTTGTTAATAACCCTCACGCATGAATATAATTAGCCATGATGGATCCGCAGCCAGCTGGTCTCTCCATGAGCTTGAACTATCTCGGACCACAGCTCACTGGTTTTACGCCCTAACCGTCCGTGAAGAACTTTATATATTTCCATATATACTCCCAAGAACGAAAGGATTCTACCAGATATCTGCCTTCAACATATTTATAGCATTTCCAAGTCAAATTCAAGATTTTCCAAACCACTCAATTTATTTACATTTTAATGAGTCATATTATGTAACGTTTGTATCATGATTTGAGATAGATCTGGTAAGTAAGAATAAAGCAGAGAAATAAACCATTTATATTTAGTAGAAAAGAATAATTGAGATGCTCTCCCTGTGGATAAGAAACAAAAGTTGTTGAGCCCCAACAATCCAATCATAATATGATATTATATTCTATTATATGATAATACACCAACGTCTTACTTATGAGAACAACACTGCTTATAAAAAATGTTAATGGAAGTCTATAGCGTCAGGAAGCTTCACCATCATGTCCATGACGTGAATCTTGAATTTGGGTTGGAAAATCTTGATTGTGGTTTGGAAAATCTTGAATTTGGTATGGAAAATCTTGAATTTGACTTGGAAATGCGATATATACCTACTCACCATCAGAACGCTATGAAGGACAAATGAATTTATTGACTGAATACAGAGGGAATGTGTACACATGGAAAAGGTTCAAAATGAGAACCATATTGTGCCAGATCTAATTTCTACAGAGCAGCTCTCTGTATTGGTATAAATAGAAAAATCACAAAATAAAATAAATATTTGAACATCACATTCACAAGCGCAAACAAATGTACAATATCTCGCAATCCGCCTTTCATGCGTTCATGAAGCCCATTGAGTGTATATTCAAGAGCAACCTATCCGCTGTGTCATGTTTTTGCAGAACTCGTAGATAGCTGTGAATTGACGTTGTCGAATAGACTCAGTTATTGACTTTACTGTTGAATTGTTACGACAAGACTGACGTGGTTGTCAATGGAGTGGAAAGTTTTCGGAAGCTTGCATTTGATGGCGAAAATATCTACTCGAAAAGCGCATGGACGACGTTTGATGGCCATCTTTCAATATAATTGTCGACCGGAACCCTTTTGTAGTAATTCAACTGTGAATCAAATGACGTCTATTCAACAAGATTCCTCTCCAGTTCTATGCTCCAGTTAGTTTCTAATAGTGAATTTGAATTTGAATTTAATGTCGTTATATTTAATAGCGAATTTTCGCAGTGGCCTCAAAACGATTACTGACCGTAATTATTGACCGTATAACAAGTTTGTCATTCAAATCGCGTTCAGGGTTTCCACATAATGTCTACCAGCTTAATGATGTCTCGTATGGGCATTATAATGATTGTAATATTAGCAGGTAAATAGACAGTATTTAATTCGCATTACTCAATTCCGGGGGTTTATTTCTTGTTTAATCTGCAAAAACTGCATAAATTCTGCATAAAATTCCGAAATGAATGTTTATTTTGTCCCTTTTGAAGTGAGAGGATCATACAAAACCTATCAGCTCACATGGAATAATTATTTCTCGAAACGTTGGGCTCAGCTCACAAGGAAGACATGTCCACCGGATCGTACAGATCAAAAACCAAAATCAAATACTCGTATGTGCACATATTGTTTAATGAAGACAAGACATGGATATTGGTTTTTGATCCGTACGATCCAGTGGATTTTGTTTCTTGATACGTAGATATACCCCTAGCGTTTTGATTTAAATCTGACTGAGAATTTTAATCCGAGTTCTATTATCATGTAAATGGCTGCTTCCAATCATCGGAGCGTGCCAGTTCCCTTGAACTCCAGAACGCGCGACTTTTCGTGCCAATTGAGATGGACTCGAAATGCCTCCATCGTTCGTCTAGTTTTAATTGATTGCAGACGACCAATTTTGCCATTTGGCAGTCGTCGGCGTTACTGGCCACTGGACAAACACGCATAACGAACTGCCAAAGTAGTCATTTTCTAGCTTGATTTGATTGGACCATAATCAAGAGTTCCTTTTATAATCTTACGATTAGTTTAGGTCAACGACTCACTGTTGATCACATTTAATAACGTAGCCCCACAAATGAAAAAAAAAAAAATCAAATTCCGGAGACCTGAATAGTGTATTTCTATGTATTTTTCGACGCAATGCATGAATCCGAATCTGAGGTCCAAAAAAGTCGTACACCTTCAAATTTATGGGAGGGGGAGGGGGGAGTACGCATAAGTTCCAAAAATGAAAGTTTGAAAAGTGACACCTTATTTTAAAGGGCTTTTTAACGAGAAACACGATGGTAAAGTCACAACCACGTTTCTCATCTTCAAAGCGCTACAGTTTGAGAACGGAATAAGATACAGCAATTCTGACTTCACCATCGTGTTCAGCGTATTACAACCTTTAAAATGTGTTACCTATCATGGGTCAGACTGCTTCATTTTTGGGGTTTATGGGTAATTTTTCCCACCCCCCTAAAACATCGCCCTAGCAAATAAATTTGGAGGCCTACAAACCTCAGATTTTTTGGACCTCAGATTCGGATTGAGCGTCGAAAAATACAAGGGAATACACTATTCAGGTCTCCGGAATTTATTTTTTTTTCCATTCGTGGGGCTGTGTAATGCTTATGGTCCATGAATGTTGACGGATGGTCAGGAAAAGAAGGGAAAAAGGACACTCTCATTAATAATTAATGAGTAATAATAAGTAATAATAATAATAATAATAATAAGTAATTATTACGGTACGTCAACTGCATTTTTCCGCTTGAAAATTGGTCGTCATTGGTTTGGCTGTGACGTCAGTTCTTCTTTATTAACAAATACGCGTTTAACTACCTCGTTCGGTGTCTCGATAAAAAGTCGACGAGATACCCAACGTGGTCTTGTTCCATTGCCTCGTTCGAATGGTATCGAAGGATCGAACTAACTATTTTATAATATCAAACGTTCAATTCCCAATCGATTTTGTCTCGATATCAATTATAATATTTATTTTGTTGTTTATTGGAGATCATCGCCCAAAATTACCCTGCAGAATGTTGATGATATCCGAAGATTGAATTCGTTCCAAGGTGAAATAAACCAGTTTGATAATTTAGTTTCAGTATAATATATCGATCGTCGGCATGAATGTCTCTCGAAGGAATTCGCAAAATTACTCGTAATAATAATGCCTGAATGATCTGGTGTTTCATTTCGATTGGGATCAGCAAGTATGATATCGTTAACTAGTTACCTATTTGTCTGTTTATTTAAATTCCTTTAGTAAGTATATTTTTTGTAAAAAGTACCCAATATTCATTCCATTTATATCTGACAAAATAGTAATTCACAATACGTAGTTAGTAAAAAGCAGAGCTCTGACAGACGGGCATAGCCCAAAGTCATATCATGTATTTCATTGATGTTTCATTTCCTGTTCGAATTTTATTTAAATACATGTATTTTCTTCTTCTTCTAATAATGCCTGAATTTGCTATGAACATGAAGTACCTAGTAGGTATCACGTAGTTATAAATTCACTCACAACATTTACTTGGTTCGGGTTGAATTTGACTGATTTAACACGTTCAGCGCGGGAAGGAAAACAGCTGACAACGTCAGTGACGGGACATGATTTTCCCGGAGATTTGACATAAGCACCCTGATTTTTTGATAAGAAAGGTACCTAGTTAGAAGTATACGAAGTAGCAAGGAAGCCATTTTGATCATTTGAAGGACTTGATGTTATTATAACAAGACATCATAACTTATAATAAGACATCACTCGTAAGGAGGGAAGGATTCGTGTAGGCAAACCTGGAATACACATGATTTTAGAGAGATGTTATATAACGTAATGCTATAAAAATGATCAAAATGGCTTATAATACTCACATATATCACTATTCATGATATTTAGTATGTGTTCGAAATAAATGTTTTATGAAATGTTCAGGATAAGGCAAGAACTTTGGTTTTTACGACTTTATATAACAGAACATGTACTGATTGGTATAGTTACGTACCTACCTATAATACCTATTTTTCCGACAGTAGTTCTCTACAGAATTGGTCATAATTGAAAGGATAAAAACAACAAAATGTTAAAACGAGATTTTTATTACATGTAAGGAGGTATATACAATTTTACAACAAACAGATAGTCTGGAAGAAAAAATATATTATTGAAAAATATATTATTTATATATTATTGAAACGGAATATATTTATTACGGTAAAAATACATCCCCCCCCCCCCCCAAAAAAAAGAAAAAAACTGGGGGGAAAGTCGTATTATGTAGCTGGTTTTGAGTAGAATTCGGTGAAAACAAGACATAGATGTCTTTTATAAACGCTAATACTATTTATTTTACACTAACGACAAGAAATATGATGAAACTTACCAAAAAAACTTCGTGTTTTCGAGTGGGCGAGTCTCTTGCATTGAGCGTCGTCTGGGTGGATAAAAATAACAGTACCTACTTCCGAAGGGTATCGTTTGACAGTTAAGTGCCTATTGAATTCAGAAAAACACTCATAGCCCGTTTCATCCCTTCCTATTCATTTCTGGAGAGGAAAGAGTAGGGAGCGCTCGCAAACAACCCTTGATGGCTTATGCCATCACCCGTACCCGGCAAGAGGGTGGCATGATGTTATATAACATCATCCGCGCTGAACGTGTTAAGTATGTTGCGGCGCGAATCTCCATATCAGTAACTCGGTTCGTCCGAATATCCAAGTATTCGTGCAACTTCATTAATATGGCATCATCCAAGAAAACAAAGTGCGTTTAGTACTTGTGGAAGTCAACAGAGTCTTCTGCTTCAATCTGCCTCTGAACAAAAACCTTCACAGCCAACCCAACTGGGTTTCCTGTCATGGCCTGTTACTTCAGTAGTCGGCAAGCCAGAGGCGGGAAACAGTTTATGGAACAAGACGTGTGTGTGTGTGTAGATTAGGAACATCAGGTGCCAGGTGATAGGCCTTGGCGATGCGGGCGCGCTTCCTCGCTACCGGAACTCGCGAGGTCGCAACCTCCCTTGATGACCGCCCCTTCCCGCAACGTTATCGACTACCAACCCCCACCACCACACCATCTACCATACAAACTTCATTATCGTCCATTTCCCCCACCACTCGACCCTCCTCACGGCCCCGCTGATTACCCCTAAAGGCCTGCGGCCTCTACTTTACCTGACCTGAAAACGAGGTCTAATTCTCTGCCGCACATTTTCTGACACTAATTTCATAATCATTTACCTACTTTGTTGTATATAATTTGGTCGTTTATAACAACTTTCACTGATTACAACTAACCACAAAATATAATGTTATCTGCAGGTTCTACTATTGAAAATATTTCGTCTGCATAACTGATGGAGCAAACTAATACGAATTGGGTAGGTATACAGGGAAAAACATCTGATCATGGATAGGTCTGTTACCTGTGGGAACCCCTATGCTGATTCTGCTTATAGTGTATGCCCTAAGGAGGCTACATACCAATTGGTAATTTAAATTACAGCTTCATAGAGTGAATAGCATAGAAATTATCTTCAAGAGCCACTCAGCAGATCGTGGGCCTTTTGCTATTTTTTGCTATGATTTCCTTGCTCACTCATAAAATAATATTTTATACTCCCCTCCAAGTTCGTAAATGGGCAGTATCAGGCCACTCTAAAGGGAGTTTAGGGGCATTTTAAGGAGGGAAAAATTACCCATAAATCCCAAAAATTAGACAGTCTGACAGATGGTATCTCATTTTAAAGACTTTTTAACGCTGAACACGATGGTGAAGTCAGAATCGCGGTATCTTATTCCGTTATCAAACTGGAGCACTTTAAACATGAAGAAAAGTGATCGTTACGTGAGATGTTTTTCACGGTTCATCTGCTCTAATCTTATAACGGAATGAGATATCACAATTCTGACTTCACCATCATGCTCAGCGTTGAAAAATCTATAATCTGCGTTACCCGGCAAAAAATTTGTATATTTTGTTATAAAACAATTAGACAAAATTTGTTATAAAACCCATAAATTGGAGACAGTTTACATAAAACCAGTTATTTCTTCGAAAATTTGCTCTTACAGCCATGCTGCATTGCATGTCTGTGGATTGTTTTCATTGCAACACTATCATAATGCTTGTATTGTAAAAATGTCCACTCCACTAGGTTTACTTGCCCTACTACCATTCACGTTGGTTCAACATTGAAATTAATTTTAGGTGCTATTTATTTCCCAGACACTCGATATATTAGTAATAGATTTATGACAGTATGGCGACTTTAGCCCTTTAAGGGCTCGTAAAGGGCTCGAAAAAAAGACGGTTGGATAGAGAATGAACTGGTTCAGGGTGGGGGTGAAGTCAAATTCGGGGTCAGCCCTTAAGGGTCGTCAGGAAAAATGGTTAAAGTTTGTGGTCAAGGGGGGTCAGTTTGGGGTAAATCTTATATTCTACTTATATTCTAGGATGTATATGATCACATTTATCTACGAAGATTGATGGAGTCTTAAGCTCTAGGGAAGTATTTAAGGGACCTTCATCATATTAAAGGGTGAATCTACTCTCCACGCCAGTGACCCTCGATACGTTATTACGTTAATAGGTGTGTTGCTGCAGGAACGCGGTAATATTGAACCTTACAACCACAACGACGTTATCATCCTTCTTACAGGTACCATATTTATGTCTCATATTTTAAATATCAAAAGTTCATAGAAATATGACGTAGAATCTATTTTTACAATTAATTGGAGTAACTTCTAGAAACTTCGTCTACGCACACTCGTCACAACCTGCGCAAAACTATCCGCTATAAGCATTTTGACGTATTATCGCTGTGACAGCGTCCGGTAACCGTAGTAATAAATTCAACTCCGTTTAGTCGTAGGAAACCACTTACCTATGTATCACTCACTACCCGTTTGGAGTCGGCCCAAAAAAACTCTGGAAAGCCCGGTTACAGAACCTGGCCCAAACTGAAATCTCAGTCGAGACCCGAGACATCTAGAAATAGTCTATACGAGTCCACGGTGAATTACCATGACTTGATCCCCTTTTTATCGCTCCGCATGAGTCAACTACGTAGAAGAGCACTGCTCAATCTCCATCCAAAATCCAGCCGTCCCATTGTCGCCGACAATTTTCTATACTCGGACGTTTTACCCACAGGAATAACCCCATGCCGCTTACTGAGCTGGACAATAAGGCATTTTCAATGAGCGAAAATTTGACTGATTTCGTGTCCAAGTGGTTGAGATGACTACGAGGTCGACTTTGACGCACTTGTTCGTTGGTAGCTCAGTGGAATAATCCCATAATCGCCACAAATCCCCATCAAAACCAATTGGAATCGCAATTTGTATCAATGATTCGCTCTGTCGTATGTTTTTAGACATTAGCAAAGTGGAGATTGTTTTCCGTCCTCATGGGGCACTTGGTATGTTTGATTAATGATTTCAAACGTTGATTTTTTTAAAGTTTAGTCGTTCGTTTTTAATTGATTTTAAATACGTTGATAATAAGATACTGAGAATCTCTCTTCAACCTCTGCGTTCAAAACTAGAAAAAATTTTTAGTGTAATACTTTAGTGTAATAATATTCATACCGAGAAAAGCTAAACAAAATAGACAGAATCGCTATCATTTATTACCACGACCTTCACAACATGAACTTATTCCACGCGCATTCTAGCATACGACATTGACCTCTTCAATTTCATAAAACTGGAGTTTTATGTGATCAGCATGTTTGAAGAAATAAAACTGCGTATAATTTTCTTAAATGGCTGAAAAACGCACTACTGAATCCCATCAAGTGGGTTCTGCAGACATACAAAATTGTTAGTATATCAAGCCAACGTGAAAAGTAGTGAGCCTTATCAATCTCACGGTTCTTCCAGCTGAGCGCATTTCAGTCCTAATAGAGTACAATCGCGTTGTCAGATCTTGATACGTAATTGGTTTTATTATAAATTTTAGTAGTATCTCGGCATTCGCCAAAATCAGTCTCTAATTCGCCGATTTGCATCCTCTCATCAGGAATACAGTGGAGTTGGGTTTGAAAACTAACAACGAATTGCATTTGTTAAGAGCACACTCATGTAGGTAGCTATTGTTATCCGGATGAAATTTCCCGTTCAAAGACCCCTCTATAAATAGCTGGGTCACTCGGTCGTACATTAAAACCCTTTTGAATGACGGAAAGCCCCTCAAAATGGAGCTCTCACCCTTAAAATAACGTAGGCGTTAACAGGATGAGCCTCGGATCGCCTCCCCATATAGTTCCATTGACCCGAAAAGCTTCCTGTTGACGTCAAACCAACGTGTATAAGCGCCCTGCCTCAGATTGAGAAGGAGTGGGCTTACCGGAGAAGACAAATAAATATAAATTTAAGGACTCGAACTTTTATAAACCGAGTTAAATTTCCTGGTTACAAACTAATTTGTTGCTCATGATAGAATGAACCTTATCAACTTCCGTCTTGTTCCCAAAATAGATCACTAAACTACCGTCCTACTTTACCAGACTGTCAAAATTGTCAACGTTTGAACCAAAATTGAAGATTTAGAGGTGTCCACGTTATTTCCTACCATACTTCATCAATGATGCCGAGGTACACACCTTAATTTGGAATCAATCTGGTAGATCTTTATCACGTGGAATACGTTTTGAGGTGAATGAATGTAACCATTGCAAGTTATACTTCACGTGTTTTGGTAATACCCTAGACTTGACACTAAAACAGAATAAAACCAGGAATTTTTGAACCCTCTGCAGTGGGAAGTACGTTGGGACCTGCACATATTTTACTTACCTTAAAAAAATAGATAGGAAATAGACCTACTTTCCAGTTTGAAGAAGAAAACTTCGTGTTCAAAAATCTGGGAATACACGGTTTGAAGTCAGTTCAGACAGGTTGAAGTTCTAGGGCAGGGGTGTCCAACTTGCAAGGCCTCAAGGGCCAAAACTAAAACCTTTGATGCGGTTGCGGGCCATACCATAATTTTGTTATAGTAATGACAAAATAACGTGAGGTATACAAATAATTAAAACAAAAAAAGCAGTAACTTCTTTTATTGTTCAACAACTACATTTGTTTAGATAAATGGAAAATTTATCGGTAATTTTTTTCAAGAACTAAAACAAACATCGCAATAATAATGAAAAGGTGTATCTAATGTGAAGACTGCGGTTGATCGGCTTCATCCACCAATGAAGAAATGTCAACCTCCAGTTCAGTTGTAGACAGTCTCATGAGATGACGTATGGAAGAATCGGTAAGGTTGCTTCTGTTGTGGTTTTTAATGTATTTCATGGAGGAAAAGGCACTTTCACATGTATATGTGAACATTGATGTTATTTTCAGTCCAAAATCTCGCAGGTTTGGGGGGTTCGCCTTAGACCCCCCATTTTGAAAATTCAGGCCCCTTTTCTTTTCTGGGGTTTAGCACACAGCGGGACAGCACTTGCGATGTAAAAACAGTGATATACCATAGAATTTAAATATTTTTTCACAATGGTAGTATTTAAAGAAAATACATGCTATTTGTAAAACCATACGCGGGCAACAACTAATAGAACCGCGGTCTGCCAGTTGGACAACACTGTTCTAGAGTTCAAATGCACCCCAATATATCGTAAAATCTTGTTGGGACCATTTGTGGTTATCACAGATGAAAACTAATATTTGACCAACTTCTTATGCCCTTTTGACTTCATCTAAATTTGGCAAAATTACCAACTTATTTTCCTTGTCGGAAATCTGCTTAAATAAATGAGAAAAATGTCGTGTTTTATTGTCTCATTTACGCCCGACTCGTCTGGTAAAACAGGATGCAGCCTCTAAGCATGTTTATATGCATCGGACGTCTGAGACTCGTAGCTTTGGCTCGTATCCACCGCCTGCGGGGGCGAGAGCGCTGCGGAAGGAGAAGCCCGAAGGTGTAGTCCCGTCAATCATTATTTCCCTAAATTGAACACACCACCGGCTCTCAATGCCCAACATTCGAGAAAATATTATTTAAAGACCCTTGAACCTCGCCTTACAAAGTATTTATACACATCTTAAGTCACCTCCTTAGCACTTGTTTTTAGAACTAACCGAAGCTCTAATGACGTCAAAACCTTTTCAATCTCGACTATTTCCCCTTGATTTCTCCTATTTATTTATATTTCGCTGCATTAAACGCTTAGATTTACCCAGAAAGTTAGAAAAATACTATTCGGACTAAAATTCAGAGGAAGCCGCTTTTCCTCGTTTCTGTACGTACAACGCCACCTAAAGCTTGGTTTACCCTTCATGAAGTCTCGTTGTGTGTATATTTACCGTTTTGAAATTGTGAGAGATTACGGATTAAAGTTCACTCAAGACAGTCGTTCCGAGCGTATCCCAGTCATTCCATTCATTTTTGACCTGGTTATGAACCCCCACAAATTTTTTGACGTAGCTTGAAAATAATATTTGCATCATTGAAGAAGAGTCCAGTCAAAACTTTCCCTGTCTTAAATGTCTTAAACCTGCAACTGCCATTATTTGGCAAAAACATTTGGACATTTTTGGCCCGTTTTTCTTCAGCCGTCTCATAATAAGTAAAGGTTAAATATCTCTTATAACTTAACACCAATAAAGGACTCGTATGTCATTCATCGAATTTAGTAGGTATTCATGTACACTCATCGAATGCCGAGTTTGAGGATGTAGTGGTTGATATACTACCCATGTTATCAACCGATAGAAATTGCTATGTCGGCGATATGTTGCAAATGCCTTATTTACGTTGTCTCTAGTGAGACAAGGGAAGTTTCGTTAAATTGATTGGCGATTCAACATAAATACACGTTATCTGAGGTGACAGAACTTCAAGCTCTTCGTAGATATTGCTTCATTCAGATGCATCTGCTCGATTTAGTGGCTGTGCGTATAGTGCAGGTTTATTGATTATCTCACAAACCAAAATCAGTACGCTTTGCGTTTGTAATACATATTATGCCAATAAAGTACGGAAAAATCTTCCAGAGGGACAATGAATTAGTTCAATAATTATCAATAGATCCTTCAGACGAGTTCTTTCCACGTCAGATACTGGTACAGTGGAGGCCCAAAATATTTAATTGACCATTTCTTCTCGTAATTGACAATTATGTGCACTTTCAAAATTAAATTTGGTCGACGATTCATATCGCTTTGTCTTGGGAAGATTCATGGATTTACTCACAGGATAATTTTCATTTACAAGTTGTTAGAGCAGACTGTCGTCAACTTCAAAGCTCGCATGGAAGAACGTCTGCGTCATAACTGGACTTATTTTTGAAACTCAGTTAAATTTTCTCAATATCCTTGAATGCTGTTTTATATACTTGGTAAAAATATAATTTGGAAAAGTTGATGGCATTGGTTTACAGCCTATTCAAAATCGTGTTTTGGAATGTTTTTTTTTTTTTTTTTTTTTTTTTTACTCCACTCTGTATTTGAAAACCACTATCGACTAATGTCATGACTTCACAACAACAACTGCTGTCGACGTTTACATAACAAAATCAATTTTGGGGCCCTCAACGACCTCTCGAAATCCTCTGACTCAGGAACAGCAGTCATTGCAGACCAGTTCTACCAAGAGCTGGTACATTGTGAAAACTAATTATAGTTGCGCAATGTACTGAGGGCTAAACTGAATTCAAGTGCATTGCTACGTGCGTTTGCTAATACAAGGGTGGCCCGAAGCCAAACCTTATCGACCCTAACCTCGCTATTGCAAATAGACAACTCTGATTTCGATGCCACCTCGTTACAATTAGTTCGTCCTCGTTCAAAGATCAATTTGTCATCTCTTGGTTTATTATTTTCATGCATGAAGCTTTTGGATAGATCAACAAGAATATTACCTAAACTCCCTCAAAATTTGTACGTAAAATCCAAATATCGAATGGCGACCACTGCAAGTTCTTTTACAACGGTTTTCAAGACATTTACAAATTTGCTATCTTTCCCCCAAAATTGGTAGGTTTACAATTTAAGGTGTACTTAGAAAATGTTCATGAAAAGTAGGGGTTGCAGTTTTCAAGCACCATAGCTCGTGAACATGGCACAGAACAGTGCAGTTTATTAACCAAAATTGAAACAGATTTGTATGAGGAGGGCTCAAAGGTGACACCGAAGAAAAAGTTTTGATATTTAATATCTAACGGGAAAACTTCAGGATTTATTTCATACCAGAGGACAGCTGATTAATCAACACAATGTTTTGTGAGATCGAGGTTCTTCGGAAAGACGCTTATTTCGGGTATTTGTTGGAAGGACGTTCTTGATTTAAATTATTGCTGAATAAAAAGTAATAAAAAGTAGGTAATAACCTTTGACTTACGTAGGTCTGCCCGAAATTTAGTAGACGAATTGACGAAACCCACCGCTCAGCAGTTGCCGACTACCCCCCAATCAAGAATGTGGAAGGATTTTGTTTACAAAACTGTAGAAGATAATAAACCGTTGCGGAAGAATTCGCGGCGTTTTCATGTCGGTTGGTATATTTGATAAAAATAATTTTGGTGACAACGATAGTACACTATCGAACAACTTAGTCATGGCTACTCAGCTTACTATCGCAAATCCTGTAGCGTACTACGCTGGTTTCGAAATAATCATTAGTACAGCTCGCCGGGTTATTTACTAGTTGTCGATGACGGAAGTCACGAATAGATGGAACAAATCCCAGTAAGTAAGGAATTGCCGGTATTTGGACGGAAAACTACGATGGGATTTACCTGAACACTTATTCACAGCGGGTTTTCCGTTTCCAAGAAAAGTAACTCACGGTTAGAAATACTCATGAATACCCCCGACTAGTTACCATAATTTAAATTGATCACTGGAGTGTTGGTGGGTGTATGAATCATGGAGACGCTGGAAACTGCAAAGAATAATGTGGCTGCGGCGTTAGTCACTAGTTATGTGTTCCAATCCCTCCCAGTACCTGCGGCAATCATTGCATTGTTGATTCTGTTTCTTATGGTACAGTTAACGGCAAATGCGCAGTCGCTGGAGGGGAAGGCTCCACTTTCTTATCTGACAACCAGCACCTAAGAGGGTGTGTTGGCGAGTAGAGGCTCATTGTACACGGCTTAGGCTCGACCAGGTATAAGGCGGGTTCAAGAATAAGTGGTCTGGTAGATACCCTACCCACTTTATATTAGAGAGTTCCTAAGGGGTCATTCCTACGGACACAAGTTTGAACTTACCTCAACTGCGCATGCGCGTCGGCTAAGTCCGGACACATCGCCTCGAATCGATCACAACCGGACAGATACATGTGTCGATTCCTACGGACACAAGTTAGAACATATCTCAACTGCGCATGCGCGTAACCTTACTCCGGGATAACACTGTTATCATAACAGTGCAGCGCCTAAGGGATGGATTTCGCGTTGTGCTAAGGTGACTTGACGTTACTTAACATGTGATCAGTTCCGCCATATTGGTTAGCATCCAGAAGTTGCTCGCCTTAGATGTGTCCACTAGATATGTCCACATCTGAATGGATTTATCTCTTAGGAACTCTCTATTATCATCTTTTAAACTTTAATACTTGCCAAGTGAGGTAACTAAGCAATGTTCTACGTTACATACAACGTCGCTCCCTTTTAATCCAACCGACATAGCAGTATCCGCACGCCACACAGCCAATATTTTAACGTGGAACATGTTTATACAGGCACGACTGGGCTTGGAGGAGGTAAGATGTGTAAGATTACCCCCCTCCCCAGACAAGCCACACCCTGTACACTCCTCCAGTCCACATTCCAAGTAGTTTCACATTGTGGTTAGTTCAGTTCATAATAGTGTATTCAAGATAGTTTAGTATAGCTGAATCTGGTCCCAGCGGAATCCAAACTCTAACACGAACATAACAGTGGGTGTATAGAGCAAACAAAAGAGCTAATGCTACATCTCAAGAGAAAATAACATCTAACGGGATTTAATTTTTACCAGAAATTCATCAGTAACTCTTTCTTCGTCACACCGTAATGACACACTTTTTGAGTTATGTGCCATAGTAAAGACATAAAATGTCAATATGTCACCTATTTTAGTTACCAATCACCAATTTTGGCAATTTTGGCTCGTAGTTATGCAGTTCTATACAAATATGTCTGGAAAAACATGTTCCATGATTCCTTGATGTGATCCATGATCCAAACAGTAATAATCCGGGGGGGAGCTGTCTGCTGGGCTACATTTGCCGTTTACTACGTTTTGGAGGAAATTTTAGCTATCAACATTCAGCTTTTCTTTCAAAAGGGGACATAACACCCGTTTTCCATCAAACGAGCTATTTCTCCCACACTTTCGTATATAAATATTTCATATACTTGGACCTAATGTGGAATGCCTTTGTGTTCAATACTATATCCAGAAAACATTGGAATACTGTGTGGTGGGTAGCGGAATTCGTTTTCCTCCCCTCCTGAACTATTTTGGAAAATGGATAGGTATGTTACCTTTTGATAGATCACTCCTCAGTGATTGAGCACCCATCAGTTACCTCACGCTGATGGCGTGATTTTCCCTGGAATCTCTGTTCGAGCTTATTCCTAAACATTCAATTTATATAAGAATAACATGTTCATGCATGTTGGTAAGTAGGCCTAGAGTGATATTTATACTCGTAATAAATTTAGCATCTCGATCAATATCACTCAGCTTTTTGGGAGTGGTGACAGACATTTTAAAATTATTTTCTGACTAGGAAACCTTGCTTTTGATGGAACAATCTGTACTGGAACTGATTATTTTATAGACACCTTCAAGGTCTCTAAAACACATGAATAATACGAAAGTGAAAGTGGAGAGATTCTATGTTCGACGAAAAGTGAGTGAATCACGAAGTCTGACCCGAATTTATCTGTTGGAGGCTGAGGGTGCCTGATCTCATTTCGTCTGGTTCGTCACTGTTGATAAAATTCTTCTAAATGGCTTGACAATGACCATGGGAAAAATGATAGACCAAGTATTTCGAATTATTAAACAACCAGTGTTATCATCCAAAACTTGAGCGATTGGATAAATCGTGTTTTGTAGATTTAGGTTTGAATGATTCTTTGTAGGTATGATTTTATCATCTCACGTTTCTAAGGATATTCGGTCTAGTTTGACTTAGTGCATCATAATACCATAATTATGTCATTTTCACCGAACCGACAGATTTCTGTTGTCTTCTTGTCCATCGCTTCTTAGAGTGGCAGCGAAGTGGTCAGTGTCCTCGCCCATCATCCGCCTCTCTTAGTCAATCAATTCAAATATTTATGTTGTGGCGTGTTCATATATTCAACGGGTCATATCGACATCGCAAATAGCGACCGCAGCAGTTCCACACGAATCGTAGATTTAAATCGTTGTCTTAGGTCACAGTTGATAGCTTGCCCTTCAGGCCCACGGTGCAAGCTCACCTTCTGCCCTGTGTACCCTCCAGCCAAACGATCAGCAACTTAAATCGTGCAACAATACGAGAAAGGTCACCTAGTAAGGCTACGGCGAAAGCGAACGGGCAATGGAGCACGACCTAGTTGCACCAATAAATCAAGGCTCTGCTATATTGGATCCGTTCATCGGTTCCACATGGAATTTGTCTGCCGGTCTTTTAGACCCTCATGTCGCATTCGCCTCTCGTTACCCAATCGATCATATTATGTAAATCACCTATGTAATCGTTGCAACTATCGGGATAACTATCGTTTCTTGGTTATCTTATCCCTCTAAGGTCATACCAGTGGTGTTGCTCAATGCGTATCGTAAGCTATTGACAAAATTGTAGTATGCACCTGTTATTCATGGACTATGAGTTGTATATTAGGTTGTAACAGAATCAAACAATAAAGAATTGACCTGTGAATGGATTATGTGATGTGTGTAAATGCGATAATATCATCCCCTAATGGGTCATAGTGCCAGTGCAGAGAACGTTGACATTGTGACATGAATACCTACTTTGTTGGGTTTCTAATGAATTTCTCAATTATTAAACAAAACAGCCCTGAATGGTCCAGACAATTCTGCTGTTTTTTAGAAGAAGAATTGAATAATCACGAATACCAGAGACCTTTCGTACCTCAATTCGAATTATTGTTTACTGTGATCTTGTAATTTTCCCTTCGCCAAAGTGACTCAACAGGTTTGTAGGTCAAATTAATAATTATTATTCTGGATTTAGTGCGAATTTTGTTGTTAATTAGAAATCTGTACGATTGTATATATACATATATGTCCAAGATAGCGCTGTTTGGGCCACACAGTGTCATTATTTACTCGTGCAAAGTGATGTAGCGTGACGTGGTGCCAAAAAGCTTGCCAAATGTTCTTCGTGATGTGAAAGCTTTCAGTGAAGTACGCGAGGTGAAGAGGACAAAGTTCATGATCTCAACCATCAGTGGGCGCATACCAGTTATTAGCATACTCATTTGAAAATCATCAATTCTGTACATGAAACCGTTTATATAAGATTCTTTGTCAAGGATCGTGAAGTCCGTCATTGCACTATCCCTGCATAAAGATACCCCACAAAATGAGCTGAACTCCGGCTGCCAAGTATACGAGTATTTCCCTAGTTATTTTATCACAAGGAAAACTCTTTTTAGCTTGTAGCGCTGCCAAGTGACGAGTTGGTGGGAAGAAATGACGCCATATCGCTTTTAATAATATAAAGAAAGAACGTCACTCCAGTTGTGTACTTCATAATGTAAGAGGAAGAAACGCTGTGCTAAAAATGACTTACTTGACTTTTATCTGTGTTCCTGCGCAAATACCAAATTATGCCATCGATAGAAGCATCTGGGGTTTCAAACGGGAAGCCTGGATTGGTGACAAGAACTTTTGGTTTATTATCTTCGATAATGAACCATTGGAATCGCCCATTTTTTACCCATAACGTTAGTAATACTAATACAATAATACATTGATCGTTCGAGGCCACATATAAATCCCGCATGCCTCTCTTTTAGAGCACCAAAATGGGAACAAGTGATCAGGAAATATTTACTCGATTTGACACACATCGAGTTGTAATTATTTCGCACATTCAAAGTAAGTAATTATTACACGATAATACGTTAGTAATGGAATTCATGAGAATTTCTTCTTAAGAATCCGAAGTCAATGTTATTACCATCCTGGTGCACTAAGCGGTCTGTGCATATTAATTTGAGTGAATTCGCGAAGTTCGAGGGGAGGAAATCGAATTTAATCTGCCACTCGCTCAAGTTGCCGATTCTTAAAACCCTCAGCTGGTTACGCAATTGCTGGTAATTATCATCAACGAGAGATCAGCGAGAGATCAACGATTTCTCTTATCGGCGTTAGAGGGTTAACCTCCGCAGAATTTCCCGGGTCCACCCGCACTCGATGCCGTTGCGTAAGTAAATCCGTTCATTGAAACCGTTCCCCTACACTCGGTTATCATTTACTGGCATTTTAACGAACCAGTTTGCAATTATTGGCTCGTTAGGGCTGTAGGAACAGAAATTCTTCAGTAATTCTTCAGTTCGACGGATTTACGTGGGTGGCAGTATTAAAAAACACCAAATGGACCGGTCTGGCTTCGTTTCATTCTGTTAACAATTACGATACACCGCCTCCACAGCTCAGTAAAGATGCGGAAAACCGAGACATTCGTTCTTTGTAATCTTATAAGAATAAGTGGACGTGGTGGCGCGGATGAACCGTGCAGGGTGGCGAAGACGTGATGGGCTGCTGATGTAAGCACCACGTTGCGAGAGCGTTTTTTTCCTCAGGCCGGTGGAAACCTTCATTGTTTGCGAAGCTTCACAATGCACCAGGTGATTTCGAGATTTGAAAGTGGGACTAGGGGTTAATGGCGAACGCTGGTGGGAGGGGGGGGGGGTTAGGCAGAGGGCATCCCGCATGTGACAGGCGCATGACGCTTTCCAAGGTCTTAGCGGCAAAATGAACGGTGGCACGACCCAGATCCATCAGCGTGTCCCCATCAAGTCCTCATGTCCACATTTCAGTATAAAATTAAAATACAAGCAGGTGGATCAATGTGGTACAATTATGATTGGCATGGGCCACTCTTGGAGAGCAGCACACACCAGAAGTGGGCTATTCGAAAACTGAGAAATATTTTTTTATTGTAATGCCTGACGTGTGTTACAAATGAATCTTTAACGCAGTTAAAGGCACAAACAACGATTTTATAGACAAAAACTACCGAGAAATCTACGTAGAAGGGGCTTAGGATTGGACCGGCCCCCCTCCACTGCATCGAAACATATGATTATTGTGCGAGGAATCTGCCAGGAATTGACTGCCGGTGGCTACTCAGTTCTAAATCTGAACATGTCTACACCTACTTGTACAGGCCATTGCAGGGAGTGCTTGAATAACACCAGTGTAAGGTGTGATACTTGATGGTAAACTGTTTACCTCAGAATAGACTCAACCAATTTTGATTAACATGATATAGAGAGTTACCTTCAGTCTTTATATACTGTCATTTAATCTCTAACCGGATGCTCCATGTACGTTCTTCAAATGTGCTAACTTCAATTACCTGCTAAAAATTCTCTAGTTTCAAATTTTCTTACAAAGAAAAGTCCTTGGATACCACCATTGTTTTACAAGAGGATAAATAGTGAGAAAACTTCTCGTTTTGGTCAATACGATATTATCCAGAGCCCACGGATCCTCACAGTAACCGCACACTCCTACAAACAGAAGTCCCTAGAGTCAGGGTCCCAGGTGTAAACTTGGAAAGACGGTCACCTGCACTCATTACAAAAGCGGTGAGAAAACTCATCGACTCACAATAAATGTTGGCTGATGGGTCGACGCGTATTTCGGAAACCATGTCAAGGTATCTAGATGTTGTGTCAAGGGTATTTTACAATTCTTTGAATGTTAAGGCGTGAGAATATCACCTGCGTAATACAAACTCATCTGACTGGCCTCAATCAAACTAGTGTCAAGTTTCTATTGGTTTCTCAAACGAAAGGAAATATTTGACGCAATGCTCGACTCGGATCTTATTTTCAAGACATTTCCGAATGAGCGTAAATAGAGTAAAATAACCCCCTTTATAGAATAAATAACAGGGAAAAATTTGCTCACATTCACTGGCGTTTTGTAACTAATACAATCTGTCTTCGATAATGAACCATTGGAATCTAAGGAGCCAATTTTGTATTATTTATTTTTTATTATATTAGTTTTTCATTATAGTTATAGTGAATCAAACAGATGGGTGACAAACCCTTTTGGAAAAATGTGGAGAGTTTTCTCATCCCGTAAGAAGAATGCAAGGGGGCCATGGTTTCATGATGATTCATCATCACAACTTGTGTTATTATCATCGCTATTTGTTGCTATCATTCCTTATTCTATAATACGAATCGATCACCCACCTCTCTCCCGGATTTCAATCATGACGCCATCATTGTGATTCAGTCAAAGCAGAATAGTCGCACAAGTAGCCTATAGGGCAAAATGAAACACAAAAGTTGGTTTTGGCCACAACTGAGGGGAGACTTTGTTGCAACTTTTTTTTACTTTTTCCTATTAGGTACTTTAGGATTTACTCTATGGAAGAAATGTGTCAACCATTAATTTATACAAGAAGTGTGTCCGTGAGCGGCCATTTCCCAAAAAATGAATTTTTTGAACAGCCCGGGGCACCTTGGAAATTGGGTAACGAAAAAAAATTTTAAAAAACTTTTTTTTCCCGATAATTGAATAATTTCAACAATAAGAATTTGTTCAATAAAAATAAGGTCAACTGGTCATGAGTATTAAGGTACAACACAAAATAATTTTACATTTTATTAAGTTAATGTTCAAATTACTGAAATCGACCCCGAATGAAACAAAACCTTTTTATCTTATAGTGCCATCGGTTACAGAAGGATTTTCCAGCAACATCTTTATGGTTGTGTCGTTAATTGTGGCAATGTCATTTGCACTAGGCTCAACAAAAGTGTTGCATTTTTGACATCGAAGAAATTTGACCTCCCTCATCATCTCTCATCTTGGAGATTCGACCAAAACATATTCTTCTAGAACAGGAAGTCTGAACAATTCTGCCAAATCCACCTCAGACCATTTCTACTGCTGCCTGTCATCTGCAAGAAAGAGTCTTTTGTTAGTTTTCTGACCATTTGCACCATTCTGAAACAATACGAAATAACAACTGCTTACTGCGCAATTAACAACTGACGGGGCTTTATGAAACGTTTCATTGTGCCCCGAATGCTTCTGTTTCAAGGAACCCCATACAGACCAATTTCGGCCTCCACCGCAAGTTGGAGACCAAAATTGTTTCGACGAAAATTATTCGTTTCAACACGAAAATCCGCAGTTTAGCTCGTCTAATCTGTCACACAACTAGTGGAATGGGGGCGATCCAAAGCTAGGTGTGGGGTCATCCACAGCACCTTCTGCCAGAATTCTGTGGCACCCATGGTAGACCTGTTTATTGTGTTTCAAGGGACCCTGTATACTTCACTGTTGAATTACCTGCTTGGTTTGATAATTTCCCCTTTCCGTCATTAGCACTAATTTGGTCCTATTCAACTAACTCCTACATATTCAGTTGAAGGATGAATCATTTTCAACTGTGACATTTAGTTATGACTAGTCCCCCTTTTGATGAACGACTTCGTGGCTCATCCTTCAACAAATTTGACGGTGTTCGACGGTCGGGATTTGGAACCTCGGCACAGCTAAGGACTTTTTCATGTCATGGTTTCGCGACGTTGGATGTTTTTTCAGAATGGTCAATCGGTTATTCCGGAATAAGAGCTCGAGCGTGTCATAGAAGAATATTTGTCTCTGTGAAAAAACAAACCCCTCGAGTGACCTAACTTACCAGTGGGATCTACGGGGGATTTTCGGGCTTTTTTTTGTTGTTGACATTTTATGTCTTTACTCTGGCACATAACTCGAAAAACGTTACACAAAAAGCGTCACACGAAATCGTCACGAACATTTCTGATGATTTTCGCTTACAACCGATTCGTTGCGACGGAACTTTATCTTCGTCAGTTATCATCGTACAAAAATCGTTCACCACTCGTTGGATAGCTCTCGATTTACCTAACCATATTACGTTAACCACTGCGGAGTGCGTGGCCGACAAGCTGCGGTATGAGCGTGATTGTTTAAATAATTGTTTACACACAGATGATCATTCTCAATAATTTATATTGTCAACACGAATGCAAGCTTCATAATTTAAACTATAATTCAAAGGCCCCTGAATCCCTTCTTTAAAGACATAAAATGTCCCAATGTGTTGCAGACTCGTATGCAACCATTTGTATAGTTTTATAAAAGAGTGAGTTCTAACTATGAGCTCTAGTTTTTACAATGTTCATCAGGTATCGATGTATTCTTCTAAAATATCGATGTTTCGTTAGACCATGATTCACCAGTAGCAGATACCAAAATTTTATAATATACAGAATAAATGTCGTCCAACGGCCCCAGTGTCGATTCAACATTTAGGTAGGGCCGATTTCACCAAAAAATCTTGATTAGGTAAATCAAGGTTCGAGCAAACCAAACATCGTATTCGTGATTAATTTCGTTTGGGTTTCACCATGCTAATCGTGATTCCCGGTAATCAAGGTTACACTAATCACAATCAGCTTCACTAAACACGATTAACCCCAGCATGGATGCTAGTGTAATAAGTGGATTGTAATAAGGTTACCACGCAAATATTTGTTAGTGGTCTTATTTATAGAGGCCAGAATATGCTCCTTCTGCCAGAAACGTCGCGAAGCGAAACGTCGCCTAAACATAATAAAATGTATGATGGAAAAAAATGGGAGTTTTTATTCTAAGGTTAAACTACAGTAACGGTTTTGGTCAGGTTTTTTCCCCCAGTACAGCCCCCCCCCCCCCCCCCCCACCATAAAATTCTAGATCCGCCACTGTAACTTACTATTTGAGATGGTTACTGTAGGGTGCCCTGGTGATGAAGACAATACGTTGTAGCCGTGCAAAAACCCACCGAAGCTCAGCCAGTGCCTCTCCCACGATACAGTTTCACTAGGAAGATCGGCAGAAATTACACTAATCATTCTCGGGCGTTCGCCATAAAACTAAACGGGTTTGCAACTGTGAGAACGGAGGACTTTCACAAAATTACATGGTTGGTAGAAGAGTACAGCACGTATTTCTAAAGATTGATCATCCGGAATGATTACGGTTCAGAGTGCGATTCATCATGAACGATTATTCATTATTCACCGTGAAACCATAAACTACGCCATCCTCAATCTTCATGTGCATCATAAGTTGATTTATTGTAATGTAAAGATTTTTTAAAATGATTTAAATGGTCATTATAAAAAAACTCGAATTATCTTAGGTCGCCGTGATTGGGTCGTTATTCAGGCGTTCAGGTTGTATAGAACATTCAATTTCGTCCCTCACAAGCGGCCCGGATAGCTCAGTCGGTAGAGCATCAGACTTTTAATCTGAGGGTCCAGGGTTCGAGTCCCTGTTCGGGCGCAATTTTTTTACGTCTGATTTTCTCAGTACATATTTAGAAGTTGTTATGTAATGGTGGTTTTGTATGTACTAATTCTATCGTAGTCATCTGACCCTTTTCATTACTACAATTTGTTCTATTTTAGTGTTATCTTCGCAAAACTTCATATTTTTAAAGTCATGCATGCTAGGTAGTGTTCACAACCTCATTCAATTGGTTCTCCCGAATTATATTTAATACGAACTGTACCATTATTATTTAAGGTTTACAATATTTTAAATTTCGTCAACCAAATTTGGCTATGTGACTCACATCTATGAAATGACAATGGATTCTTCGTGGTCTCTTTATTTCAATGACATTTCGAAATCGTTATAATTATATACATTACATTGTGTCCATTCATTGCAACATCCGAATCTATACATAGCTACACCGTTCCATGTATTATAACAAATTTATTGATTAGGAATTCACCTCGATACAATTACCACGATGGTTCCTCACCTCCTATGAATAACTCAAGTTTACAGCTCAATATTGACTCCCAAATTGAGTTTTCGTCTAAATTTAGACGAGTTAGGTACTGGATTTTACCTGGTTCCGTGACTCCATTCTGTTACAAAATTAGATTTTTTTTTTATATTGATGTCGTTTCGTGTCAATGTCATTTCCGACAAACTGCAGTGACTCAGAAGTCGAACTGGTTATCGATCAATGAATTGAATCTACGTCAACCGGTTGAATTCCGCTGCGATGATTTACTGCCTTTTCAAGTATCACCGTAGTGCTGTTGTACTACCATTCTCGTAATTTTAATTTGATATGAACGGTATGTGATTATCTTCATGCTTCCAATAAATGGTGGCATAGTAATGATGTCTCTTATTAGCAATTTCTCGTTTTATTTTCAAGTGCAGGTTCAGTGACTACGAAGACTAGAAAAAGAAATGTTGTGGGAAGTCACTTTTATTCATTTATTTCTCCTATCAGTGTGTAATTTTTTCGTCTTTTTTATTTAGTCATTATTTAGTTATCAAATCCGTACATGATTGGTGAGACGACCAAAATCTCGTCTTCAAAATCACGCGTAACTCGTTGGATCAAACTCGCTGGATTTGTTAATCACACATGTGTGCCTAATCACGTTAACCAATTGAATAATCTCGTTTGAGTTTGTCGTAATCAGTGACTAACAATAACACGTGCGCACGTAATACCTGACGTTACCGACATAATTTATCGTTATTTAGAAGAAAACGTCATGGCTTATAATTCATTGTAGGTAAGTACTATTATACTGTAGGAACAATTATTGGTAATGAGATCCACGCAATACTTGAATGTTCGTCATTTCGCCCACGCTTTGCATTGCCAGTTGATTATGGTTAAACGTTACTTATAGGGTCCGGAGTTAAATATTGCGCAGTTGTAAATAATCCAACCAGTGGATTTTTAACGGCTTAACAGAAACCAAGTATCAAGCATTATGATAAACTTGTATACCAAATGACACACAGTCTTCGAACATGGAACGAACTAATTCGGCAGTAGATGGTAACCGAGTAGAACAAGAGTGAATCCGACGTTTTGTTGGCTGAACGTAGCACTGGATCATAGAATCACAATCAAAGTGACATGTAAACACCCACTGGTTTCTGCAGCTGGAACTTGTCTGATTGTTCAAAGGAAGATCTTACTTGATGTTTACTTACTGAAAGGAAAGGAAATAAATATTGGTGATGCTCTATTGGTATTGTACTTTTCAACTTGTACAATGTTACAACCTTTCAAGTTACTTACTAACTATCAAAATCGCGGTCAAATATTGTCTTTGTATCAATCATAGGCAGTAGGTCTTCACTTAAAAAACACTTGAATTATAAAATATTTTTTTAGTAGACAACTACGTACGTACGTATGTTTCTGTGATACGACATTGACATGGATAGTCATAGATATTATCTACTGTTTGAAATCTAGTTGGCTGAAGATCCTCAAGTTCGCGCCACTAGTACCTAATAGGGTAGTAGCTTCCTTGGGATGGTTTCATACGAATTTTAGAGTACGGTGCTACAAATAAAATTTGAACCACAGCATACTTCAAGGCCCTGCTATCTCTTTTTTCCAACTGCCAGAAGTAACTAAATTGTACTGTATTTAGAAGGAATTTTCTTTTTCATTCGAAAAGACATATCCATCGTACGTACTGCATATCCATGATCTGAACTTTCTCCCAGTAAGGAGAAAAATGTGGTTGGTACATTTGGTACAGAACAGAGCATGCCTGTTCATTCGGTTGTAATTAAATCAACGATCTGCATCAAGTCCTAATTCGGTCAAGCAAAAATTGGTTTTATCTTGATTTTTCCCTTAATCTTCAATTTTCCTAATATTCAAACATGTGGATTTCGTACTGCATCACATATCGCCCACATGCATCACTATCCAGATCTACAATTTACGGCAATTCACAGAGAAAACGTATCGTTCCGTCCCGTCAGTTCGGGAAACGGAGGGTTATTTTATGAGTTTATAAAATAATTTGTTTAGCGAATTAGTTTATCTAAAATAATTAATTAAAAGACGAGTCGCTTGCGTCACTGATTCCCGCCATTCTTTATTCGAAGTCTCATTTACGCGCAGTCATTCTCAATGGACGTGGCTACTACCACCAGTGAGTAATCATGTAAATACAATTAAACATTACTTCAACGCCTCCTTCGCCATATCCATACTCATCGCTCCTTGCACCCTCATAGACGAGTTACAAGCTTTGTGTGTTTCTCTTGTTTCCCCATAATTTTCCTCTACTGTTTAGTGTTTACTACTATTAGCTCTGATGAAAATTCGACCTTTTATTCTTTCCAAAACACCCGTACACGGCCCTAGGAGGTGGTACTACTTTTGGAAACAGTTGACTTTAAATCTTGTCTTCAAATAAAGTGCGTTATTTGAACTACTGTATGCGATGGTCCTCCATCATGCATGGTTGAATTACGTGGTTTGTTTGTTAGCTTTGATCTATCAGCAGTACTCACAACCAACAAAAATAGATGTATAGTAATTTGTAACGATTGCATTACTTGTTGGTACGAATTCTGTGTTGACTTAGGTCGAGGTTGTCTCCTCCACTATTTCTGCCACTATACCTATATATATACCAACTGATTATGTTGAAGACTTTTCCTGCCTCCGCCAACAAAGATGTCTTAATAGACTTCTGCTTATTTTTTTTTTTTTTAGCATTTTTTAAAAACTATTCCACAAGGACATTGTTTAATTCACATAAAGCTGAAAACTGCCACTAAAATTCGTCCATCAGACCCCGTGGAAATGCCCAGCCTGATGGAGACATGGTATCATTTTCTGCACAAACTCTAATCTTCCCACGTTGCGCCTCCCTCATAATAATTATTGTTTCCCCGCCAATTCTCAATCAAATGATCTTTCAAACTAAAATATAATCACCTCGTGTTTTCCTATATTTTCCAGATTTTTGATGTCTATACCTAAACTACTTCTTTGTCTGTCGATTTTTCTATGCATGAACCCACGTACTTACTCACTATTGTATATTGCAGATGCACCCAACGAAGGGATGTACATGCTGTGCGGAGTGGTGGGCGCCATGGTCCTCGTTGCTATAATCATCGTCCTTCTAGCTCTGACAATCAGGTACCACTAATATTACACTTTTTTACTGTAGAAATCCTTCTTGAATAGTGAAATAATAGAACATATTATAATACAGTTTACCTCACTTTCTCAACACCGAAAATTCTATAAATAAATTAAATCTACATGGTGGGGATTCCAATTCTTGATACATAGCAAGAAATATCTTACTGTATTCATTCGCTTACCATTCCAAACGTTGTCGTCCGCCTTGTCAAATATGTTCCATGTAAGAGAGCCTTTAAAATGCAGCTTATATCTCGAACTAGGTACATTATGAAATATGTATGACCTGCAGCTGTTGCGAATGACATCCTATTCACATTCCCTTCAAAAACTCCTATTGACATATGTAACAACTCATCGAATGGCCTGTTAGACAAAGAGTTTTCTTACTAACGATCCAACCGTGACTCGAGGAAAAATTTGAGTATGTCTCAGTATACAAATGAGAGGAGGTTGCATGTTTAACTGACTCATTACAATCAGGGATTGTCCTTTTGATTTCAACGCTTACTCGAGTCTTGTAGGGAACGAAGCATGGGTGACACTGTCACTCTAGACGTCTATATCAAGATGTATTGTCTCTCTTATAATAAGTATTGTCCAGTGAAGGTGACTTGTGGCGTCATGTTCTCAACATTCGTCTTTCATTACCAGGCGGGAGGTATTGTAAAATAGGAGAAACAATATGGTGTATATCAGAGCCGGAGTTGGCTCTTGTTTCAAAACCACGCTCAATGTATATGGGAATACCCATGTAAAGAAAAACCTCCATGTTTATCCAATTGGTGTATGCTCGAGAGTGGCAAAATGATCTAAATGTCGGCTCAAGTACTTACCGAAAAAAAATTTCAATAAATATCACCAGGCAGGTGATGTTGTGAGACCATCAATTCGAAAATTGATCGGTTTTTCTCGTGATGTCACCTTTTTTTGAAATATACCACCGTATTCCGCTGAATCAACCGGTTCGTTTATGATGAACAGTCACACAGTTCAGGCCGTGATTATCCGTGCTCGAGTTAGATTGATGGGGAGGCACTTGATTTTGATCAACGTTGTTTGTGCGGTGCGATAAGTTCTTTCAACTTGAGCTCACGCTATTTAGCGTTTAATCAGATAAGAGATTGGCGAACCAGCTTTAACTGGAATCCATACCTTTCAAAACTGCGTAGTCGATTTTCCACTCGTTATAATTAAAGTTTGGAGAGATTTTAGAATAATGGGATATTGATGTACATTAACACCACACATGATTGATTGATTGATTGAAGCGTTTATTTAATAAACCTGGGATAACAGTAGGGCCTTAAGGCCCTCTCTTCCCTGTTCCCAGGAAACAATGTAATACATGTTTTTAATGCCTCTATCAGCATATGAGAGTGTTTTAAGAAATAAAATACAAATTCCAATGGATTATGGAACTGTGATGAGTCTTCAAGTAATTTAACCATAATAATAATAATATATTATTTTGATGTACTTATAATATAATCTAGAATTGCACTGATCATGCTTCGTCGGTTTTCACTTGATATGGATGTGACTAGTACAAATCACAGTTGATGATATCGTTGTGTTGCTATTTACAGGTATTTGTGGGTAGATATCAACACACAATAAAAATTTTCGCTTGGGTCTACATGTTCTTATGTAAAATAAAACCCAGGAAGTCTTCCACAAGACTTGTATAAGCAACCCTTCAGTCTAGGAAGTAGATCACTGTTCTGTTTACAATATCCTTGTAAAGAATTACAGAAATGACGTAAAATACTGTGTAATTATTCAAGCAGGTGTAATCAGGTTGGGGGTAATCATTAATTAACGCAGTGATGTTCTAATAACGAGTTACTTCAAATTCTAAGCCTTTTTCTCATTGTCATTGTCTCTCCTTATTGTCGTGGCATTAGAAGTGGCCGCAAAAATGAGGTACCAAATCGCCATGACAATGAGAAAGTGACTTCAACCTTCGACAGTTTGAAGCCTAATCAACTCTTTTTGAAACTTGATCATGGTCTGCAGTCTCACAGTTTGATTTACGCTTCAAGTTCGAGACATGGCGTTTTAAATAGGTGAACCCTTATTTTTCACCCCTTCGTATGACCATGAAGGTTATACAATTCTACATAGCTTGAAACGATCGGCACTGCCACCTTCACGTTTCTAAGCCGTCAAAAGAGGAACGAATACTTCACGTTCAAACTACTGACTTCCCCCGACTCCGTGCATTCGACTCTTCAAGAACTGCTTTGGCCTCTAAACGAACACCTTTTATCAGGTTATTCAACTTGAAGCCGCAAAATACTTATTGCATCCCCAGAGCTCCGTTCTGTAAACGCTTCGTTCGTAAACAACTCATCCAAATATCGACGTCCACTGTATCTACGTGTTCTTCCAACACGACCCTTCATCTCAACTGTGATTAATCAAAGCAAACTCGATACTTCCTATCTTCAATCGATGTCAGCACAATCTGTAAGATGGTACGCTCAAAATCCTGGAGGCATTTTTTTAAGAATCCCAAAGATTTTTAGTTCACAAAATCTCAAATTCGTTGTTATTTGGAGTCGTCCTTGCTTTCGTGATCCTGCGTCCAAGGTGATTTTATAGAATGTCAAATCGACGCAAACGTACGTCGATTCAACATTTCATCCGTCCCACATGTTGTACACATATCTTCCGATTTTCATTTTTCAAATGAAATCGGCTGTTCTCGTAAATGCAATAGATACACCGAATCACCGTGTTTGCTACAGATTTTTGTAGAAAGACTCACATTTGCTGTTCTATTCAATGCAGTTGGATCGAAACTTGTAACTCGTAACTTGCTGAACATAATGAACATACTTATCGATCCAATCATGTAATGAGTTTGTCCTTTCATTTGCCAATGAGACGATTCATGCAAATATTCTCTCGGCCGCAAGAGGAGTCTAAAATACGTCTCAAAAACTCGATCCTCTATTTCTCTCCTAATGTTTCAACATGCTAATCAGCTCACAAGTGGAACAAGACATTACACTGAACAGATTCACTGAGCAGCTCATTCTGCAGGAAAAAAAAGATGTAAATCGTGTACTAGCATTGTCCATCCCCCATTAAGAAAGGCGTCATGCCACTATTCATTTTCTGAAAGAATAATATCTTATTTGTAAACATCCGTCGATGTCTGCATTTTAAAACTCGTTGTTTTTCGGTTTTTCGAATGGAGTATAAGTTGGAGATAGTTAGTGAATGCATCCAGTTGACACTCGGAACGAGCCCTGAAAATGCCATCCATCTTCCGCAGGAGCAGGACCGGATCTGATGAATCCACCGCATCTCTTCAGGCCGTGCAACCGCCCCGGTAATGATTTATTTTATGGAGTTGGTTTGATCCATCTGAAAAAAAAAAATATTCTTTTTTTAAGGTGTTCGTTACCTATTGATTATTTTTCGCTACGGCTGGGAAGTTAGGAAAAACCATTCAATTTTCACGTACAACACCAACTGATTCCTTTCTGTTCTGGACATACTGGTATGTCTAAACTGTGTTAGTGTCTCTTACCGACATGAAATTTCGACGTATATATCAACCGTGGCAATCGATTATGCTACAGTGGGTTGAAAGAGCTCTAAATCAATTGAAATTAGGCTCCTGTATTCAGCAACAATGATTTTTTCTACAATTGTATGAATTCTTAAGAACATCGTATCCATCGCAGTTTATCTGGTTCACCTGAATTTTTAGTATATTTTAATCGATTTCTGTTTTCAACAAGGACGAAGTTTTAAAAATTTACAACTCAAACGGAATCTGTTAGCGATTTCATTGGGACTGCTGGAAAACTAAAAAAACCTCGTATGAAACGGCCAGCAATGGATTGATCAACCAAAACTTGTGTATGCTCGCGACGGAACCCTTACAGGTTATGGTGAGGTCCGCAAAACATCTGTTCCCTCTTTGATTCCTCGAGAGTAATAATAATGTAGATCAGGTCTACAGCGCGGAACGGAATGTCCTTGCGAGCTGAATCATAAACCCAAGCCACCTACATGGATTGAGAAACGTGAGTGACGTCCCAAGTCCTTTGAAATCCGCACGTCCTCGACATCACCAGATCCAACCGTCCGGCCTTCCCGTTAAATTTGCACAATATTTTTACTCCGTGTTAGCCTTCCGTACGGTTGTTCTCCCAAAAAAAAACTGACCTTTTTCCAGCAGGAAGGATTTGTTAACGGTTCCGAACGTAAAATTCGACGGCTGGGTGATGAAATCCTTATCCTTATTTGGTTTGTAGCGTAATTTCTGTAATTCGTCGCGTAAGAAGCCACACAGCCTAACCCTTTTTTCCACATTTTTCAGGAGAGACAAACTCCGTTTTATTCCAAAACTACCAGTAATTTCACACTAAAATTACTACTTTTAGATTACTCCAGAAGTACCCAACCATGATTTAAAATTATTAGGTGCCCCGAACGAAAAATCGTGTGGGTTATGTGATGTCAACTTACGAAATAGTGGGATCGGCGGTGTTCCTTCAGGAGCTTTTTCTCGATTAAAAATTGTCTCGTTGAAATTAAGGTAAAATTATACATTTTCAGCGTTTTCTACCTGTATAGGTACCCACTTGAAATATTAACATGACAACACAGCAAAATGCTTACCTAGATCGAAACACCATCTCATGAATAAACGAGCAAACAAGATGTCGTTAAGAACCTACCAGGATAGTTAGGAACATTGAAAATAGACTTGGAATTGAAGACTTAAGCTTATTTAAGCTGAGCTAAAATCCTAATTAAAAGTAGGACTAAATGTGATAAACTAGAATAAAAGTCAATTCCAATGTATCTAGAATCACTTTTGTAATTACACGTATATTCCAATGTATGTAATCCTGCTAATTTGCAGTTCCTCCCCACAATTAAATAGAACCTACACTGTGTATCGGTTCTAACCTAAACCGACCTAAACGCGCTTTAAACGTCTGATTTTTGCAATTCTGGCGATACCACGCTATCAGGTGTGATATTTTGAATAAGAAGTGTCTTAATTCATTTCGTGAACATTGTGGGTTAGGCTGTGTGGCTTCTTAAGCGACGAATTATTAGGTACATTATCTGGGTCGATAAATAGGTTTCCCCTCAGGTAGGTGTTGTTCGTCGAGGTAGCTCCAATTTAGCGTGATAAGCATAATCATGATTTTAGCGACAAATCTGCCTAAATCAACTAAGGACCCCTGGATATCAACATTAAACCTACCTACATTACCATCTCTCATTGGTGTCGCCAGGTAGAACGGAGGATTGCAGGTCGAGCCATAACACTTTAGGAAACACTGATGAATCTCGGTAACCACACTTCATTACCAACTGTAATCTAGTTACTTCAAGTCCTACCCTAATAGTTATTTCACTTGTGGAGTTGCGGTGTGTTTCCTCACAACTAATAGGTACTGAGGTGCCTGAAACAGGCGAAAACGGCTATTTCTGCTGCAATGTCTGAATAACATACCGACGAAAGAGATAGGTAGGGACAAAAATATTATGTTTATCACATTGTTCCACGCCATGAAAATCCAATATCAGCTGTATAGTATGACTGAGGTTTGGGATCTGTTGTCAAGTATGTTAGCTACAGCTTGCAAGCTGAACCAAGTACGTGAGCTGACTGCTGATTTTTTTTTTTTTTTCATTTGGATAGCAGTTAATGTCTCAAGTCCGTGGAGTTCCACCGCTTCCATCTGAGTAGTGACCCTGTCATTCAGTATTGTGTTCCTATTTTGGTGCATATGGGCTCCTAGTTGCTATATTCTATATCAGAGGCTCATGATCCGTAAGAGATTGATGAAAAATCATAACAAATCTGTAAAACGTTATTGGAAAACATATTCCAACAATTGGATTTTAGTTGTGGTAACACAAAGGTACGGCAGTCAACATGCAACATCATAATTTTCTATTAGCTGATATAGACAATTTTGTTGTTCCACCATTCACAATAAGATTAGGGACGCCAAAATGTCCAACAATTTTTCATTTAAGAAGACTTTTGAAACACAAAAATCACAATTGAAAATTGAATCACCTACTTCCTCCACAAATTGTGATGGCCCGCCAATATACTCAAGCCTCTCATGATCAGGATTCAACGCACTAATTTCAGCTTAGCTGTGGTGGCTCGAAAGTAAAATATTGCAATTTCCCCTGGTCAATGATTGGATTCCATTGGAGCATTGACTTTGTAAAATGACACCAAAACAATGGGTTTTGTCGATGTGCTCAAAGCTGTGGGTACCTCGTATGGGAATTACAATCCATGTAATCCAAGTTAGGAAATATCAATCTAATTAGATATTAAATCGAGTTGGAACTCATATCGGGAAATGATAAAGAAAGGCGGAGAAGCCTGAGGAGCTCAATATGGCTGTAAGGGCTTATTTAGGTTACAGTTCAAGGTCTGAGGTCTGCGACCGTCTGTGGGCGAGCATCACGACTTCAAGAGGAAGGAAGTCTCCCGTTCGTAGGTTCGTCCGTTTTCCCGTCTGACGAGGCAATAATGAGTGATTACATCTGAACGAAACGGGGATACCCTTCCGTGTCTACCGAGCGCCGGAGACGGTTCACGATCTCGAGACTTCCTTGTGAACTTAGGAGTGTCGTAGGAAGAGTGCGTTTCAGATGGACCAAACCCGAGCTATCGACGGTGTTCTGATTTCTGATTGAACCAGTGGGAAAGGGGAACGGGACGTGAGAACGACGATGTGGGAGATGGAAATCGCCTTCCGCCGCCGTTCGCTTCTCACGGATTTCCGACGGGAACTGGAACTTAACTTCTTGATACCTCGCTCGAGAATCTAGGCAGCGATCTTAATTTCTCCAATCGGCTGAGTAAAAACGAATAAAGGTCTACCATCAAGCTGCTCACCATCCGAACTGGGTCAAACCTTAGTTTTCAATCTCGCTGTGTGTATGTTCATAGCGGCTTTGGGTCATTTCGCAAATTGCGTGAGACGTAATGCGCAAAACAACAATTAAGGGAAATGTGGACAGTTAATTGCAACAAAATATGCATGCGCGTACATATAGGATTGTTGGAAGTACGTTGGAGTTCTAGATGTAGATTAGTGATTGACTTTGGTTATGCAAAAAAATAGCAACTTTCCTGGTGCGTCAAGTCTTAGGTAATTGATACTGCCGGTTTCCTCATCCGTTCTCAGTACCTCTCGGGTTTTACATTCATCTTCCCGTACGAGTTCGCTGATTCCTAAACGAATATGTGTCCGTGGAACTATAGAGTTGTTGGCCTTCGCCAGGTGGTTGTCCCCTCATCAGCAGGGAATCCCGCTTGATTTCTTTAAGCCGCCGCTACCCACGAACCAGTCGCCTCCACCCGTAAAACACCACGTTGTTATTTAATACAAGACACCAACTGGCAAAACCAAACTGGCTGAATGTGTATATTCTTCTCATCCTAATTGTGTTGTGTCTTACTTGTGTTCTTCAGATTTTTATAATTGAGGATGTAAGGTTTAAGGATGTAAGGAAGTAAGGTAACATCGGAACCATGTTCGATCAATCGAAAGCAAATAATCGATTGTTTTAAGCACTCATTTCAAACGCATAATTATTGATGGTTTGCTTAGTCTGTGGGTGAAGACTTATTGTTACATTTTAAGGCTAACGAAGAAAAAGGAATTACAAAAAGAACATAATTGCCCTATATATATATATATAGGTTGTATTCAAATGATCAAGCTAGTCTTTTTTCCGTGTTTATTTTTTCACGACGTTTCGGCAATGGAACAAAGCCCTATTCATGTGAGATTACATGTAGAAGTGAAAATGTCTTACATTAAACTAACGAACTATTGTAGAGTAGCTCTACAATAGTTCGTTAGTTTAATGTAAGACATTTTCACTTCTACATGTAATCTCACATGAATAGGGCTTTGTTCCATTGCCGAAACGTCGTGAAAAAATAAACACGGAAAAAATACTAGCTTGGTCATTTGAATACAACCTGCTTCTTCACACTAGTCAACCCCATCAACACTATATATATATATTTGACATGGCTGGGGGCCATTTTAAAATTGGCAAGATACATATTTACGTGATACTAAAAACTGTTACGGTTTTTGGTGGTAGAGACATGTTTAGTATTTAGCCTCCTTAGGATTTACACCAGGCAGAATAGGCCGAGGGTTAACCAAGAGGCTCCTAAAACTAACAGATATATCCATGATGAGATGTTTTTCCCAGTAAGGGAGAAATTTCATTATAAATTGAAGGTATTAATAAAACGGATAAAAGTAACAAGTATGAATGGAGAAGTAAACTGACAAGGCCATAGTTGAAGATAAACGGTCGGTGTTATTGTTACTACCTCCATGCTTATGCTTATGCTCTTTCAAAATCCTGATGTATTCGAAACAAAATAATCGGTAGCTATACATCGAGTAAACGATAATTGAGTTGCATCCCTTGATGTAAGGTCGTAATTGAGGCGTTCATACTAGGTCGGCTGGTTTCAAATGGGTATTTCCTCTGTTAGAAATTGTATGTTATTAAGTTCACGACGAATTCTACTCATTCCCCTCTTTCCATTCGCGTCCCCAAACATGCGATGAAGTACGAATCGTATCCGTCAAAACGTTGCTCATTCTTCCACAACGGTTCATTATTTTCTATTTTGATCACCCTTCTGCCACTTTTCTGTAATATCCTTTGCAACTTTCATAACTGCGCGAAATGACCATTGGAATAGTACGGTAAAATATTGAGTAGGTCTGAATTGTTGGGGTGGGGGTCAGTCGGTATCGACAATATTCCTCCTAATTTAAAGGGAATGAAAACTACGAGTAACTACTCGCTGGATGCAGATACTGTGTCACTTTTTTCTTGGTAGCTAAATACGACAATTGGAGTCAATGGAACTCGTTCAAAATACACCATTTCGTACATGGAGGAATTGACGTAAACCATTTGAACTTTGAAGTTAACTAAATAAAATAAATAAAATGTTATTGTCAATAGTACGAGTCAGAGGCGTAGCAAGGGGGTGGGGGTCCGGACCCTACACGAAAACCCGAATATTAAGACTTTTTTAAAAGTTTAATTAAAATTATGAATTTGAACAAGTTTTTTTTCGATTATGAAATATTTGAATCTGAATTTGAATATGAAAATATTTGAAACCCCAGAAATTTCGTTCCGTAACCAGGAGTTTGCTCCGTTCCAGCTATATTTTCAGTTTACCATTGGGAAATGGTGTAAAGGTAGTTTTCAATGATCTCTTGAGGGGATATGATTACAAATTTATTTATTCATTTATTTAAATGGCTTTACAGCTTAGACGTCCTGTGACTGAGGAGAGCAATTTATACAATCCTCGAAGTAACTTGTAGTTTATAATTTATTATTTTTAAGATGTCTCATGAAAAATTTAAAACAATATTGGACCATCTGTGGACTAAATTCATCAACCCCTACATTTCATACTTTGTGGAATTTTTTTCGTACAAGTAGATGTGAGATTTATTCCATCCCTAAACTCACTTAATAGAACATGATACTGAACGAGAACTATTTTATTACCAGGAGAATTAAAATTTCTGGTTTCCATGGACACCTTCTAATTTGTGTATGTAATGGTCAAAAGTGGGGAAATACGTGGTTTGTAGATTAACTCGGTGTTTATTGAGTTGGGCTTGCGTTTTCACTGCCTTGAACTCGGAGATCAACCTGGAAGGTGGAAGTCTACTATGTATTCAGGATTAGTTTCTCCGTTGTACTACCATTGCAAACTTACTTGGGTCTCCGAGACAAGAACCTCCAAGTTGCCATCTCATCTCGTCGCACACATAGCAATATTTGCTTGTCATCCAAGTACCAGCTAAATTACGGATTGATTACCTAATTATTGGATGCCTGAATATTATTGTCGTCCCCAACGTCTCGCCTTTAAAAGTGCGATCTGCCTGATGAGATCACATATTTAGATAGATGTATTTGAGTTTCAATCACTCATAACGAATTCGAACCAGAAATTGCTCAAATGTGTGTATGAAAACCACGTCGTTATTTTGCTGTCCCGCGTACACACTTTCACCAAACTTCCATGGCATACCACGACTGACGAATTGTTTAAATCAGTATAATCATGTAACGACTATGAAACTCAGAACATAAAGAAAATAGCAGGTAAGAACCTCCTTATTATCGTGGAATACTTTCTTTTTCTAAAATTCCAGTTAAATTAGTTCACATTGACGTCATTCACAAGTCCGCAGGTGTCTTCCGATAGCCCATGAAATTTGCGTCTGATTTTTTTTTCCCCGAATTAATTTGCGGGTGCCATCGGCCTTGTTACCAGAGAGCAGATCGCCTTCCTGAACCGCTATAAAAGGTATGGCCGCCGTGAATATTCAGCTCTGCTACTATCCTACGTATGGTACCCGTCTCCCACATTTCGCGCTACTTGAGTTGCCATCCTTATTAGGTGGAACCATCTGTCGTATCGAATAACTGTTTCTATTTGATGTATGCCTTGCTTGTGGGTTTCCGAACAACAACCACCATGAATAACCAATTACACGTGGTCATATCGTGAATTAAATTAATATTGCTCTATTGTGTTCTTCAAACAAAATTCGCATTGAACCGGAATTAACACAATTAGGAAATGCACTTCCCCTGAAAACCATTGTGTCTGACTCGTGGCAACTGTCCGTCACACTAATCATACATGATATCGTGATGTACGCGTGGAAGTCACTAAACTTCTGATTTGAGATGTTGACCAAAATACCCACAAAGGTAATTTCAGTGGTGTGGAATTTGTATCAGATCTTGGTTCTCTCCATGATGCCAACAAAGACCAAAGACCTAAGACGTAAATCATCCAAATTTCGCTCTAAAAAAAAACTCTTACAGACGCTAATAAGCTACAGTTAGGGCTTGTAGGGTGCAAATCGTATAAGCTATATTATCGTGATCCAAAGTTTTTGTATAGGTACAGGACATTTTAGTAGCGCAGATTATTATTTCGTTCTTCAATCATGCCCATGATAAGAAGGTTAATATGAGGAAGAGGGGAGTGCTGCCATGGTCCGATCTCCCATCCGCTTCCGCTTTGCAGGGAAAAAGCCCGAACTGGGTTGCAAAACCTCATTGAACGCCGTACAAAAGGGGGCAGAGACAATAACGGACCTCGCCAGAGTTCCAACAGGCGTTAACGAAAGCCTGTTGCCAGGCTTTGTGTAGTTTGGTACACACAAAAAAAATCCTCCACTGACCTACCATGCGTGTCTGGCCTGTGTAATATCATGGTGGTATGTCAGTGGTCGTATGTCTTAAATCGATTGCAGCTGGTTCAGGATGCAAGGCTGGAGTAATGATGGGGACTCGGAAGCTAGGTCAGCACACTTGAGTTTCACGATTACCATAACTGTCGCCCCACGTCGATCAACCAAATCGTAATCATGATCTCCGAGAATTTGCCATGCTGATGCCACCGTTTCAGGTGTAGATTATACATTCAGGATTCACGCACTCCTGAACGTGGCTACAGCGACAGGAATTTGTGAGTCAATGTGAGTCTGAGGGAAATGATTTGACACACATTTTCGTCCTCGGGTGAAGAAGAATGGTCGTTTCACTATTCCGGACAGGAGGCTGCGGTTTAGAGAATCCGCAAAGGGTCCTTGAAAACGACAACAATTGCGCTAATTGCTGAAATTTCACGTTGAGGGATGTGCTATGACATCCTTGCGCGGTAATCACCTGAATAAGTGGTATTAAGGTAGAATGGAATTATTAGACTATTCTAGAAGAGATCCTATTGTGCCCCACTCTAATTATTTGTTGCGAATTACTTGACCTTACGAGCTCCTCTTTCGTCTGCATCACTGTTTAACTACGTCTCACAATAACGAAACGAATTCAAGCACCGAATTATTTCACTTTGAATTGATGACGAAATGTTTTCTACGTCAGTATTTCTATCTGGCTTGGCATCAAAGGAAAAAGGTTGTAGAACATTAAAACAAACTTCTGTTTACACAGTAGGTTCCACTTGGCCGGAGTGTCTTCTATTCTCTATTTTCAGCATTTCGTTTCGAACGGTAATTATTTGTAGTTTAATAGGGTCTTTTCTTGGAGTAGATGTCGTCATTATGGTTCAAACTCGGATCCTACTCGCGTCAACCGGTGCTTGGACCAGCAAAAATAGTGGTGTAAAACTAGAGACGCCTTTGTCACGAATGTACAAACTGTAAGCTTATAATGTGATTTGGGGTGCGTGTTCAAATTCAAAATAGCTCAAACTGGTGCAAATGTATGTAAAGCTAATAAAAATCGAGAATGGTGGTAGTGAAATTCAATGAATCTCGGAAACAATAACATTAAGAAGTAAATCAGTTATATTATTTGAATTCGTACTAGCAAATAATATTATTGTGGATGATGTAGAAAATTGAAGGGTCTATGGAAAAAGCACGTTACTTTGAAAATTCATGCTGCACTACTGGACCTGTTTTCTATCACCTCTACATACTTGTTTTTAACTCCCTGGCCTGAAAAATGTTGATGTAACTACCACCGCGTCAGAATTAGTGGAATTATCCATATTCCTCTCATATCGCGCTTGGTGAAATACACCGTCTCCTACGTACTGGAGGTTCACAGATCAACGTCCCCTGACCCTCACACGAATCACAGTAACGAATGACGAAAAATGTGAACAAAAACAAACGTCCTTTAAATGAGAGAGGCAGGTCTGGAGATGGGCGTGTGATTTACGCAATCACTGCCGTACACGTCACTTATACAGATGGGAATAACACCAAGGAAAACTCCCCTATCAGTTTTTTTTAAATTTATATAATATGTACCTAATATCAGAGATATATCTCACAAGCTATACGTTGCATAAGTGACATAGTCAATACCTATACAGTTGTTTTCGGCAAACAATCTACACAATAAGGGAGAGAAAAAAAACTGTCGTTGCGTCGTTGCGTCGTTGCGCGTGCAGCCCTAGACCTACTTAGAACGCCGTATGCGCCATTTTGGCCTCATTGGGCGGCTTTTACCTCGAATACTCGCCCGCCTCATTTAAATATTGCCTTAGAAGCGAATTCATCTTCACTAATCGGCAAAGCTCTCAAAATTTCATCAGATTGACCACGTACTGTTAATTATTGCGTAGGTTCATCCCTTACATGAAAAGACTTCGTTTTATCCCAATTCTTTATTTAAACTTGTGTTATTTTCGAATGGGCCTAAGTAACAGTGAAGTGACACTACCGTCACTGTTATAACCCAGATTGTGACGCAGTATGGTTGGAAAGCTCTCTTAGGATTTCTCTTTTCGGGGGTACCTAAGAACTCTTCAGAAAACAAATTGGTTGTTCGAACTATATGTAATCCTGAGTTGCTTACGCCTTGGGAGTGTCTAGTTGTAGTTGGCGCCTGGATCGACATCAAAAGTGGTTTAAGTAAAATTACGGTGCATTATCAAGAACTACTTGTGTGTTAATTGTATCTGGTAACATTTAGGTCTCATTGTATATTATAATCCTGTGACTGTCACTGAACTACGATTAGGTCCCGGAAGTTTTTTAGAAAACTGTCGCCCCTGGTCGTAACTCATCAGATTTCAACCCCAGTGGGCTCTTAGTTGGGTGAAATACAACATCCTATGTGCCACTGAAGACTTTCTCCTTGGAGTGAAACCTCCCAATGTCGCTTTGTCCTCCCTGGGACTAGAAGGCCTACTCTCGCGTCCAATTACCGTCGGGGTGGCTCGGCAAAGACCCCCTTGAGAGCGGGAGCGCGTAGGTGTTAGAATATTCTTGGGTTGTAAAACAAACTCTATGTTGAAATCTGTCCGACATCTTCCTCCGGCAGGAGACAGGGTTCTTCCCTAGGATTGTGGGTGTCGACGGTTGGATCCCACGAGTTTGGTAACCCGTAGTGTTTGAATAGATGGAGCTTTTGTAAGAAACCTACACTATGACTATCTGTAGTTTTGATCTACACACAGAACTTTCTAAAAGCAAGGTTTTATATTCACTCTTCCATCACTCTGCAGATACTTTGATTCAACAATCTGGTAATTACTACCTAATACATTTCTAGTCCATCCCTAACATCTTAGTAGCATCAAACCTTTTTCAGCTGTGTGTCCCATTTTTGTAAAAAATATGTTGTAACTTCTATTTGTCATAGTACAATCAGTGGGTTACCTTCTCAATTTCCATCAAAATCTCCAAAGCAGTACCCACCTTATATGACTATTTCGATTTCAGGGACGTAGCATCAGGAGAAGTGCAGGAAGCTGCGCTTCCCCACAAGAAATGAAGAATGTAGGTAGAAGTTGAATGATGAAAAAATGTATAAGAATAACAAAATATTTAATCCACTGCGAAACATTCAACTGAAAATTTTAATTTTATTTGAATTTAATTTATTTGAATTTTAACATAGGCTGGGCCATCGCAGCCGGCTAGCGCTTCCAGTTGTTACAAGTAATGAGCAGGCGCACCTTTCGTATGTTAACGACGGAGGGCGGAGGATTGATAATATCCATCGATTCGATATGGATCCACTTTCAGAACTCCAACTTGTAATCCATTTTTAGGGTTCGGACACCTGTTTCTTTTGCGCATGTTACTGTTGTTCGATTGTTCATAGTTTTTAGTTGTTCGTTTAGATTTTATCGTCCTAAAATGTATAGTTGCTGCATCAACTGTTCAATTGTTCAGCAGTCGTGTAGTTCGCGAAATTTTAGCGAGAAAATTCTACTGGATTGAAATATACGATAACCACATATTTAGCCTGTTCTAATGAAGCTTCGATCTTGAGACTGTGAACAGCACTGTTCGGCCTAAATTGGTGTGTTCCCATATAACGAGACAGCTTGGTGTACAAGAATTCAAGAATTCCATTATAATTTGTTCAACTTGATCTGTTAAACTAGATACCCGTAGGTGGTAGATATCAGAACTGCTCTCTATCAACATTCCACTTTCGCCGTTGCTGTACGGTCACATAATCCATTCATTTTATCCTTCTGATCCGTTCTGATTACCCTGGAAACTCTCACTCAGTTTCTTTTTCGCGGTGCGAATTTGTCTTGACATTCCGCCTTCAACCGTCGTTGCTTTAATGCTAATGTGGTTTTCTATCTACTTTGTAATGAGATTTGCAAAATGATTTCTCTAAAACGTTCATTTGGTTTCAATGAACACAAGTTTCTCTCAGTGTTGTACTCGTACCAGAACGGTGTTTTTGTTTTCCTTGTTTAAAAACCATTAAAAGCGATATTGCACTTTCCCAAACTTTCTTTCTGAACTCGAGGAACCCATTCAACTGACATCACGTAAACGCGTGATGCGTTTCACACTTGTACCGCCTTCTTCACGCAACAGCGTCGTTACTCACCTGAGTCTAACTGAGACGTCTGAGTTCCTAATTGTAAGATGCGGATGGAAAGAGTTTAACTCTGACGTCATAAGAACATCTAGTACGAGTGTGGTTCTGTTGAAAACGAAGTAAATCAAGAATACATCATATTCAAACTAGTAGATTAGATTCGTAAGCATAATACGATATTATCATTTGCAAGTTAGGTACTTGTTGTGTTTTGATGACGAAATCGTGATCGTGGATCTTCTATTCACAGATTCAGAATAATGGTAAAGTCACAGATTCAGGATAATGGTAAAGTCGTTCTTCTGAAGGTCGCATCCTTCTCTGGAAACTGCAGAGCGTGCAATGTGGCCCTCACTGCAGGTCACTGACTCAACAATATTTTGTGTACCGTAATGCAGATGAACGCTGGATGCTGATTATTGAATAACACAAGACACGTATCAAGCCGTTTATAACTTGATCGTAGCTGACGATATCGGATGAATAGGTTGTAGACTTCTTGGGGACTGTTGAGTTTCAAATCTATCATCATCTAACACCTCAGTCGGTGGACAGTATTTAGAAGTGAAGAAAAACTACATTATTTATACCTAAATAGCTACCAATTTTTTCTTCCCTCCCCCCCCCCCCCAATTCGTAGCTCGAATGACTCAGGGCCAGGTATAAGTTCCTCAGATAAAAATTTTAGTTTAAGAGTTTAAACTGCTAGTAAATGATGGTGGGGTTTAAAGGCGTGCAGGATCTAGGTTGGAAGGTTTTTGAAGGATAGGTATCTCAGGCTGTGATTGACTTGAAGTTTTGAAAGGGGGGGGGGGGGGGGTTGTCCGCCACTATAGAAGCGCCAAGAAATCCCAAAAAAGAAGGTTACGAGAAATTTATCGAAAATAGAAATTGATTTGAGCTCAATTTGCGATATTTGCATTTAGCCTTCCACAAATGCCCCCTCGTCTCGTTTTTTTAATAAAAAAATTTAGCCACAATTCAAAAAAACTCTCCAAATCCTTGACACACCGGTTTATTATCTTCTTTGTGCAGAAACTAAATGATTGAGATGATGAATTAATTAAAAATTGAAATACAAATAAAATGTACGGATATACTACGTAATTCTCTGGTTTTTAATTCCTTACAACACAAGAGTGTCACCATTCGATTCAGCGTAAAAGTGTGCATGAATTGCGATCTCAAACTAATTTTTATGGAGCAAGTCGGCTTTTGGTGGAAAACGTTGATTTTCTCCTAAAACCCCACGTTTTTCAGGACTCAAACGTCATTTTCTCCTCCAAATTCCACCGTGAAAAGTTTTTTTCTTATACCGTTGGAAAGCTGAGATTCTGGGTAAGTTTTTCTTAATGAGTGCCCGCCGAATGACCTTCGTAATAACAAAGCGAACTACTAAAGAAAAAACGGTGATTTTAAGAAAATCTTCAAATTTTTAAATTTCGCCATTTTTTTACCAGTTAGGCCAGACTCAGAAATCAAATTTTGTATCAAAGAGATAGGAAATTTAACGCTCTTTCCAACGGTATCCTCAGATTTTATTTTCCATGATAATTTAAGGAATTTAGGTCCGTTTTACAGCGACAAGGTCGAGAAGACGAAAAAAATCTTAAAAGTGAAAAAAGTCGGATTTTTAGTTGAGTAAGAAAAAAACTCTACGATGCATTCTTTGTTGCAAATTACGTGTAGAATCGATTCCCTGAGTTTGTCACATAGTTACACTAGACACCCTGTATATAGGTTCTCTAACTGAGCCTCCCACTTTAGATTAATAAAAATGCTAAAGGAAGTTAGGCATTTAGTCTGCTCTGATTATTTTCGCTATTATGATTTTTCCTCGTCGTAATTGTCCAATCCCCACTGTAGAACGGAACCAATCAAGTTAGGTCTTCTGTTAGTACTCAGGATGTATAATGAACGTTGTTTGGGGTGAAACTTGATGACTCACACTGGCCTCGAAATGCAAATTGTGAGCTAACTCTCAAGCGCAACGTTTCAGGGAAGCCTCAATTTGCATATCCTGATGCATGCCACGATACGCTTGGAGCTTGATTGGCATTTCTCCTTGTCAATGAGTGCCGGTGGGTATTTCCGCCAATGCCATCATGCAATTATGTGTGTGATCAATGGTAAATGTTCAACGTACTTCGACTTAGAATTTGTAAGTTCTAGGAATTAGCTTTCTCCGAAGCTACCAAGAAGAGAACCGTTCATGAATTTTAAATAACGTCTCGCACTGAATTCCGACAAAATGACCCACTTACTCGAAAGAACCGGGAAAAAAAGATATCTCAGACCATACAAACAAGCTGGATTTATTTTTATTTGACCGTACATCTGGTTGGTATCGACCTTCCCTTGAACCCCCGCGAAAAACAATTCGCCAAGGACTTGTATTCCGTTCGTGCAAAACTTCCTCGATTGGTCCCTCCATCTCTCTATTGTTCAGACCCAATTTACTTCAAATATTGCATATTTGATGAAATGAGGGTCGGCCTGGCTGCGGGCTCGTTGGCTGTCTTTGCTCATTTCGTCATACAGTTCGATTTCTCTTTCTCTTTGCCTTTATTCCTCCATCTCCATTTTCTCCTCGCCTCCTTTACTCTCGTCTGGTTTTTGCAACACGCGCGACACGCTACGCGAATTGATAACGGAGAAAGTCGACGTCTGGCGTACGAAACTCAACATGCTATGAGAAATTAAGGATCCTCAGAAAATCCTGTTGTGAAACATCGCTACCGTTGAATTGAATAATAGGAGAAATGTTGATGTTCAAGTGTAACCACCATATTGTATGAATCTGAAAGTTGAAAAGACCCTATTCATATAAAATTGGTAGTGTGCCAAATATCATATCATCCCAAATAAATACATTTGGCTATAAAAGCGTTGGGCTTGTCAAAAAGGTTGGAATTGGGTGAGGAGTGAAATCTGTGATTCCGCATACCTACTTATCCCAGTAATTTTGATTTTTGATTAGGTAGATAGATAAATTTATTTATTGACATAAAACATATAAAAATGCATTAATAGCACACTTTGGCGAGAAAAGTGAAATAGTTTAATGACTAAACAAATATAACAATATAACTAATATAATATGTGTGTCAACCTTGAATGAGGCTAGCCTCTCAACGGAACAAACTTAAGTACTAAAACTTCCAAATAGTATAACAATTGCACAATAATAATAAGCAATTCAACATGGACCCAGTTCACACATGAAATCTCATCAAGTGCTATCAAGATGGCCATACCCGATTGAGATCAGCCAAGTGTAAATACGTTTTTGACATTTTATGTCTTTACTCTGGCACATAACTCGAAAAACGTTATGTACACAAAAGCGTTACACGAAATCGTCACGAAAATTTCTGATGATTTTCGCTTACAACCGATTCGTTGCTACGGAACTTTATCTTCGCCAGTTATCATCGTACAAAAATCGTTCACCACTCGTTGGATAGCTCTCGATTTACCTAACCATATTACGTTAACCACTGCGGAGTGCGTGGCCGACAAGCTGCGGTATCAGCGTGATTGTTTAAATAATTGTTTACACACAGGTGATCATTCTCAATAAGTTATATTGTCTATACGAATGGAAGCTTCATAATAATTATTTATTATTTATGATGAACCCTACAATTAAGTATAACAACTACGCTACTGGGGTAGGTGATGTAGCATTGTTCGAAGGTTCTTGAATCACTTCTTTAAAGACATAAAATGTCCCAATGTGTTGCAGACTCGTATGCAAGCATTTAATTCTCGACTGTATCAACAACAGGATGGAGTTGACATTCTTTTGACATTTTCATGTCTTTGCTTTGGCACACAAACTGAAACGGGAAAATTTTGTTTCCTTGATTCACCCTTTCCCTCAGATCACGTCAGAACACAAGCGACAGGCGGGCCACTACGTCAGACGCACCTATGACGCACGAGCGTATGACGTCAGACGGCTGGCCAGGGCCAACTAGTACCACGTCAGAGCCTATGACGCACGAGCGTATGACGTTAGTTGGCTGGCAGGAGGCTAACTAGTACGTCACAGCCTATTCCGTAAGAGCCTATGACGTCAGAGGGCTGGCTGGCTAGGTGATCGGGTTTTAATAAGCCTCTGGAATTCCGCGCCTTCATTCTGCATTCATTTACATCTTCACGTTGAAAAATCCTTCATCTTGTCGCTAATTTTTTTTATTGACGTTCACCAATACTGATTGGCATGATATTTGTATGCGTCGCGCCTAAAATACAAAGAGAATCTCAAATCCTCAGGCAATGACGTGTGAATGAGTAGTATACTATGTAGTGAGGGCTTTTGGTAAATAGTGGTGTTAAGACGCAGGTTAACCACGTTACCCATTAAACGGAATCTAATCGGATATGTTTGAGAAAAATTAAACTCAAATGATACGCAAGGACCTCTTAAAGCGCTGTTTTTATGCACATTTTTGCATCCTTCGTATAATAATAAATCGACTACTTGCTCGTGGACATGAGGCGCGTATCTGTGACCTATAAATGTCAGTCGGGATATCCCATGTGCCAACTGGATTGCATAGTGAGGATTGCGACCTTTAATTCACTGACCCTATTATGCGTGCCATCGGTCCTTAACACAAAGCTGATGAAGTAGGTTCAGCACTTAGATCAGGTTAATAGCACTTTCGAAACTTTGCGTAACAATTTCTAAAGTCCTGAGCTGAAGTTATTTATCAATTTGGTGGTTTGCAAATAAATTTTGATCCCAAAATATTCCAATGAGTTTGTTTATTATTCCTAATTGTTTGGTAACGTGAAAGAATTTTCCCGCATTCAAATGAAGGAGCACAGAGTTATTAGGGCAATGAGCCTTGTGGTAAATTTGTTGGAGGTTGAGTTGATTTGAGTCGACCGGAGGAGCAAGTCGTGTAGAAAATTGATTTGCTATTATAAGGTTCAAGGAAAGTCAACGATCGATGCTCTCGCGCGTTGGTGCCACTCTAAATTACACAATAATTGTACCCAGTTCCGGTTTTTATTAATAATTAATAAAAACCGGAACTGGGTACAATTATTCTTCTGCTATTGCCAGAGATGTGTAACACCTACTGTGTTCCGTAAAATATTTTATGCACACAATTGCCTGCAATATGTACGAGATACCATTCAACAGGAATATGCCTTTCACTCATCTTCATGAGAAATAAATTGAAACTCCAAATATATTCTTCCGGTGATTTCTGTTGACCGTCAATGTCTACTACATCATATTATCATCCCTAAATACCCCTGTAAGCACTCTAAACCCTGTTCTGTCGCTCTTATTTGTTTTGTCCGAGTTCCAAACTTCTATTCGCCAGCTAAACTTAGTATACAGCGTCTGTAGATTAGAAACCTCGTTCATTGCCGCCCACTCGAACGAATATTTTGGTCCATCTTTCCGACCAAATCGTAGTTTGAAGTCCGCTACGACACTGGGGATTTTGATATCGCCATCAGTTTGTTTTGTCCATGAAAATATCTGAGGACTTTCAATTTTTACACTCAACAGCGATTTTTGGCACCTCTATTCGTAATAACGTACCCTTAAAATATTTCATCCGCCATATTTTGTTACCCTGCTTGAATATTACTGGTCAGTTCCTCAGATTGAAATGAATAATAAATTTTTAATAACATTAAGAATTGTGAAATTTGGGAGAATAATGTATACCACTACGCCCCATACAAATGAAACAATATTTCATTATGCCCCGTATTTGTAACCATTATAACATAACACTCCCAAATGAACATAACGTAGAATTACTTATTTATTAACAACCCGAACAAATTGTTTTGAACATTTCTTCTTGAATGTGGCTAAACCTTTTTGAAAAATTATTATCAAGTAGTGTGGATTATTAATAATTATTGTTGGTTCGTAATGATTTTTAACTCGAAATTTGAAAACCAAGTGCTGTTTGAATCCAGTATGAACATTGACCCGACAAGTTGCCTCACGATTCACTCTCATGTTGACGGCTTTCGATCTGTCCCGACTTTGAGCCCTCATTGTGAACGAACGGCTGGTCGTAGAAAGCAGCGGATGGTCTTAAAAAATTCTAACATTGAAAAATTGACCGGTTGCTTAGAACGACAATCAACCGTGAAGCCATTTTAGCAGAATTTTCAAAGAAAAAGAAACTTGTTCTCGGTCCAAAAATTTTAAAACTCGAATTTCCGAAAACATTTTATACCAAAACCCAGTATGTGTCAGGTACTATATGTACTGTATGTACTAACATATTATGTACTTATTTATGTATGTGTCATTCCAGACGATAACTCTCGATAGAATTGTGATAAAAAGTTCAAATTTGCACAAAAATCCATTCCGGCAATCGAAAGGCTAAGTTCGTAGATGGGCAGAATCTGGCCACTCAAAGGGGGGTTTGAGGGACTCTGGATGGGAGGGGGGATTACCCATTAATTCCAAAAATGAAACAGTCTGACACCTCATTTTAAAGTTTTTTTAATTTTAACACGATAGTGAAGTCAGAATTGCGATATCGTTTGAAGATGGAGAAACTTAGTTGTTACTTGAGGTGTTCTTCACGGTTCATCTGCTCTAATCTGATACCAGAATGAGACATCGCAATTCCAACTTCACCATTGTGTTCAATTGAAAATTATGAACTGAAATTCGGCAAAAAAAGGAGACAAAATCTGTTATAAAACCAGTAAAATGGAGACATTTTACACAAAACTACTATTTTACCCCTTATAGCTGTGCTACATCACTGTGGTATGAGTAGCGTTCTACAGGCTCCAATATGCATGATAGATGGTTCAAGCAAACGCGTTCCTTAGGCTCCTTGGAATGCAAATTTTTATACAATTTATTTTTTCTTGTTTTATTTGTTTTGGAACTTGAAACGTCACGGAAAACAATGTAGAACTCCTCTGGGTCCTGGTTGTAGCTGCTCGAAGCCTATTGCACAAACTGTAGGTGATTGTTGATCAACCTTGATTCCTCCATCTCACATACCGATCGGTCATTATCATAATAAACCAGTTTCATCTCCGCAATACCATTGCAGCCTTATCATTACACCTTCAGCGAGATTCCCGGGAGTATCACGTTCAGTTGATTGCACAAAAACTCTTATTTTCTAATCGAGACCATTAATGTTTATATTGTTCTTCTAGCGTAGTGACTTGGTTACTGCGAGAGTTGTATCGAATTACACGTGCGAAGGCTGTGGCTATATTTCCACCACATCTCCATTGATTGATCCGAAGAAAGAGTTTACAGGATAACCAGAAGAGTTTATTGAGGAATACGGATTTTAAATGATGTCGAGCCAACAAAGCTGAGTGAAAAAAATCTGCAAATTCTGCGCCCATAAGGGAAGGAGGAGTGAACATTGATGATAAACAATAAGGTGAATGAGGGGTGATTTCCGTTAAAATTGTAGTTTAAGGAAAAGTATCAATTTCAATGTTTTCCTTAACCACTCCCTAAAGCAGGTAGGCTTTGTGATTTTTTTTCACTCTGTTCATATTTTTCATTTCTTTATTTTTTTCTTGATTTTATTAAGGAATCCCATAATTGAATACCAGAAAGTTCTCAGATTCTCGTTTGGAGAGTTAAAACATGTACCCCAGGACTGATTACTAATGAAAATTTCAAAATGTATTCCAGTTTGGGTATTGAATATCCAAATAAATCGATGGTTTGGGCTCATGTTTCTTTCACAATTCATTGAATAGATCAATGTGAATTCAGTTTTCAGTTCAGTAATATCCGAAGGTCATGAAGAGCTCGCATAATTTTCCCGCGTTGTATTGAGAAGCGGGACTCGTGGGATGTGTATCCTGCATTAAGGTCTCGCTTGTCGCTTCCTGATCAGATAAATTGCGTTAATGACGTCGGGAATCGTAGGATGCGGAGATCCGACGATGATGAGTTTTCGTGGAATCAGTAAATAACTATGTCAACTACTCTGAAACGATGTTTAATTTGATGAAATGTCTATTTTCCTTCGAATTTCACGTGATAATGTACATCACAAATTGTATAAAATTTCACTGTCTGCCCGAATGTCGTTGATTTATTTCTGTATGCTATGAACAACCGGTTTGATTATCGTGATTATTGTTCGGTTTCGTGAATATTGATAGAAAGAATATCATCTAGGACAGTGTACATTTCTACATAGGCTACTATGAACAACAAAAACAAGAAAGACAAAGTGGGGACAACAAAGATCATGTCAGTCCTTATCTCTTCTTCTCCATGCATAACCGTTATCGCGACAATACGATAGAAGAACTGCGCAGTTCAGGATGGTAAGTCAAGTCCAAGGGTCGATGGCTCACTGACCGCAGAACTTATCTTCTTCGACTATGCATGAACTATAATGTGAACTGATAAATTAGTATGAAGCGTATATGAGTAATCTTCTATACAGGTATTATCGGAAGTAGGTTATCTATGATAAATCCACAACCAAGGGATTTATCAAATGTGAATGACGTCGATATGAGTCTGCAGTTTTTGGCCAACAACTGCAGAACATAATATGTAACATAACATACAGTACACGTGATAATGTACATCACAAATTGTATAAAATTTCACTGTCTGCCTAGTCAAGCACTACAAAATTTAATAATGTAAAGACCAAAATGTCTGCGAATTTAATGTGAACTCACAGTTTGGCCCAAATAATGGTCATATCTTAAATTATATAATAATATTATTATATAATTGGCTCCAAATAATGGTCATCTTCTAAATTATATATTATATAATTTAGAAGATGACCATTATTTGGAGCCAGCCAACAGGTATATTTACTGCGCCAAGGAAGCAATGTTCTGAAGTTAGCACGTTGGAGATATGGGCAATTCCCTGAGTATTACTGTACAATATTCAGGTACTATATTACTGTACAATATTATTACTGTATAATATACCCTAGAAATCGCCCATATCTCCAACATGCCAATTTCAGAACATTACTTTCTTTGCGTAGTAAATATACTCGTACTTAGGTGACTGGCGCTTACATTTCTACATTGCAGATCCTTATTACCCCCTAGACAGAAACCATTCTTCCTCAGTGACCTTTTAGAGGTTTTTTGTTTTTCAACAAAGGTCTTTATTATTACTGTATATCTACCGTCCCAATTTTTCTCATTTGGTCCCGTATCGATTCAGATATAACCTACCATAATTAACTCTTGGTGCACCTATTCATCGTGAAATTCCATATGTCTGTCGCTATAAACTAGTTGTTGGCTCAAGAACGTTTTGGCATGAAACTTAAGCTTTGTATGCATTATTGGCACGTGTAGAGTTGGAGTGATTATTTCCGGTACCTACAACAAATGATGATTCGGAATTCGTCCAATTCACGTCATAGTCATATCAGTTGATACGAGTATTTGCCATAAATGGATTCACAAGAGGTTATTAGTAGCTCTAATTCAATTTAGTCTCGTCAAATACTGACTCAGGGACGATCTAGTGGCAGAAACCGTGCTCCTGAGATATGAGCGCATCCTGTAAAGATAAGATACACGTCTGAACGTTGAGCGTGGTCGGCAACGGGGTTAGTGTGTTGCAACCTACCTCTTCAGCTGAAATGAGGTGTACCCCATAACCGTACCCGTACCCACTTAACATTATTAACGCCATTGTCACGTTATGGATTCGTTATTACGTGCAGTTAGGACCGTGAGAAGTCCAATATCCACTGCAATCACTCCCTTTTAGTACCGACATTTATCATTCCTCTTCATGTGATTCCAACGCCTTAATTCATTACAAGGAGCTGATAATCGCCACGTGGCCACCATACAAACGATACCGTGCACACACCAAATCCGTGAATGATGTATTAGCACTTCAGCCATTGAAATATAAAAAATTGGCATGCAGGGAAGAGTCCGAATTCCAAATGATGATTAACACTTCCTCCGTAGTGAGACTGGTATGGATCTCTTCCTTACTTGAAGAACGTTAACTGTGACTCGATGGCGTACCATGGCGTATTCCAGTATTTTTTCCCCCGAAGTACAATGCTTTGTTAACGAAAATCGGGTCTGTTCTTCGAAAAAATTATGATATTAAGTAAGTAATGGAAACACAAAGGGGTTAGCATCCTGAAGCCGAATGCAGTGAGGAGGGATTGCTGATTTTACGCGTTTTTAGCAGCCGAAATCTTTACTTCGTATCTCCTTCCTTATATTACACAATATATCACCTTTTCCCTCACTCTATGCCATTTTCCTATTTGTTGATACTAAAATCTTTCAATAATCATTCAACCTCATGGTGAAGTACCGTTCATTCAGATAATGCTACAAAACCTTCAACTTTACAAACACCAGACGCGTTATTAACTGCGACATTTTCTGTGGGTGAAAGTGAAGTTGTGTCATAATGATGTGTTCGTGATGAGAAGATTGTAGAGAAATTGTGGTCTTCCGTCGATCCCGATATGCCCTAGATCGAGGAGCGATGCTAATAAAAACCGGAGCCGTGTGGTCTGCCGTTGCCACATCTGGTATCCACGTGGAGGATTCGTATCCACATCCTTGTGTGTGTTTTTCTTGTTGATGATGATATGGTGGGTCTACGCTGCTACAATTACAATACTTCATTTGTCTCGGGTTCGAAGAAAATGGACTGAATGATCTGCGTGAAAAGCGTAGGTATAGGTACTCGTATCTCCGAATGAAAAGTTGATGGGTTTCTTACGACGTATTTCATCTAAGGCAAATGGATTATCTTCTTACCCCATTTCATTGAATCTTCTAAGAATTTTCCTGTTTCCCAAACCTATCGAAGTTCGACATTATCATTGACTTTCCACCCAAAATCTTTGTTTCAGTGGCCTTTCGGTCTAAAGGCCCGTTGACACGCTCAGTCTTACCGTACGTCTTGTCAGTCATGCAAATCGTATGTTTGGTCGACTGTTCACACAGTACAGATTTTCCTTCCAATTTCAACCTCAATTACAATCCAGACTCGAGTCTTGACAGTGAATTTTTTCTTAGCTTGTTCTTTATCATTATTTTCTTTCATTTAAGGCCCGTTCACACGCTCCGTCTTATCTTAAGTTTCGTCGGTCATGGAAATCGTATAAGACAAGACAAGTGGATGTATACATATTGTCTGATCCTTCCATGATCTCCTACCGAGGTAGAACACATATGTATATTCGATCCGAGCTCCGATGTTAAATCCATCCGACGATCGAAATCTTCCGATCGAAGAACTGAAAGGAGAAGCATAAATCTCGTCTGATCTCAGCCCAGTTCACCACTGCCATATGCTTCGGACCGTGTCGTTATCTTCCAAAAGTCAGTCATGTCCTCTGAAAATGTCGGACTTACGCCAATGTACCCACGAATTTGTTGCGGAGTTTACTGAAATCTATAAAATTTTACTATGTTTGTGGTATGTAAAAAATAAAGCGTACACCACCGTAATACGAGATTTAATAAATACGTAAATAAAAAATCTAGTATGAAGAGATGGAACGTGTGAGGGGGAAAATAAACTAAACCAACTGTGCTCCTTCCTCCACAATAAAATTGATTATTAAGAACAAATTCGCTGTCCATCAAACTAAAGTAGAAATTGGAAGGAAAAACGGTACTGTGTAAACAGTCGGCAAAATGTATACATACATGTTTTTCCTTCCGATAAGACGGAGCGTGTAAAAGGGCCTCTTTTCGTTCTCTACCACGAGTTGTATCTTCGTTTTCTTTTTTTTTATTCGAGAGATTATTAGGGATTCGAATTTCGAGGGGGACGTCGCGACGTCATATTGTTGGTAATATGAAAAAAGGGTGAATCCCCAGAAATTATATGTTGCAGGGGAGTTGTAAGTCGGTCGCCATTTATAATATTCTTCATATAGCAGATGATCGACTTATAATACCAAACTATAGGTGTTCGGGATCGATCGTGGTCAAAATTAGCTCAAGGTTCCTCGAGGGTCATCATTTCTAACTTTTGCTGTTTGACGAGTAAAAGATTGTTAATCAATGGAGTTATTTTGCGTGGCTTCCTCGTTAGGTTTGTAAACGTTGTTCGACCGAACGCCTCCAACCTTGAACTTGATGTCGATATCTGATCATTTATGCTCGCTCGATAACAAAATACACAATGGTCCACGGTTGGACAGGGAAAGGGGTGTGCATATTACCGAATCATTTTCCGGCCTTTTGTGCTTTCACATCAAACTGCATGGAGCGTGTAAATGTATTGGATTGTACGACTGTGATATTCTTTAATAAACTACAGCGAATGTCTAAAACTCCGGGTTTTTTGTCAGTGACCAATTACTCCTAGCAAGCCACTTATTGATATGTCATTCGGCGTATTATTTCGATTTGAATCATAAAGCATCAACCAACTCCTAAATTAAGAATTTAATTGAAAGAGGCGTTCAATATTTATGTAAAACATTACTGATTTGTGATAAATTTGTAGTGTGAAGTTAGAATTTTACAAATTGAACAGCAGGCTCTCATACCTAATCACCGAGATTCCATCAATTTGCCTATGACTGACCGATTTACCATTTCTTGCTGATTTTTGACACAATCATACACTCCTCATGCCTCTACATTGAACAGCTGAATTATCTTCCTATCTGAATTATCTCCGCTTGTCCAAACAGAAACATCTTAAAAAGTCACCAATAAACAGACCCGGGGTTTCTCGATCTAAAATCTGTTAGCGTGACTTGCCTTTAATTACTAACATATGGCAGGTATTAATTAATTTCTGGTCGTTAATCATTTAAATCCGTCACTGCTATTTGTGCATTGAAACCTTTAGAGTACTTGAAGTCCCCATGATTATCTGACTGTGACACAGTGATCACACTGTGATCACGTGTAAATCCCACTACATTTCCCAGTGAATCCGTCGTTCTAATGGAACTTGAATGCAATGGTGACCAGGAGACTCTATTTGTCTACACGTGAGGTCAACCACTCTCGATTGGAACTGTACACACCGTACCTCGACCCCTTGAAATCCTCGTGGACTGTACTCGACTTCAGTAGGTTCAGAAAGCTACAACTCACCTCTGAATAATTCAAATAAATTTATATCCAAGAATAGGATTGTTTTTTCCCGACAAGAAGATAATGTCAGTGAAGTTATGATGATGTATATTTTTGTGGGTACCGAACAACCCAGCAATAACATGTTATCCCACTGGGATGACGAGGTATTAACTAGAAGTACCTTTATGAGTTCAATCATTTTTATTTATTCAAGATCACTTTTCATTAACTTACTACGTTTCTACTCTCTTGACGAATACATCTTCATGATCATTACACCTCACAAGGGCCTCTTATCGCATTTTACCTCTTAACCGGGTTTTTTTATAGATGCATTACTCAGGCACCTGGGTGTTCAGGAATGAAAAACAAATATCGTGTTGCAAATACAATGATGTATGAATAACGTCAATGTATGACGAATGTTACCTGACCCACGCAATGCCATTAATACGATAATCACGAATCTAGAATGCTCCTCGACCGATTTTCCATCCCGATTCCTGCGTCGATACTGGATACCACTACGGACGATCTCTCACGTTCGAAGTAACAGCCCAATTACTGTTTCGGACCACTGACGAACCATTCAGGTCGCCCAAAGTCGAGTACGAGGTACAGAAGTCACTTAGGTTTTTGTACTGTTGTACAGTTATACGGTTGTAATAGTGTGTTGAATTTCACTCATCCGTATCTCGGTGAAGTTATTTGTGGTTATGTACGTTATGTGACGATGTGAACTGGTCAGGAAAAACAGGCGAAGAACATGATGTTACGTGAGCTGTTCAAAGGAAAAGAAGTCGAATGGTTGTGTGAATTAGGATGTCAGGGGATTGAGATGTACGAAAATGTAATTTCTCGCAGGCCTGTTGGGACGTGGTCACGATTCTAGTTACGTGTACAAGGAAAGTGGTCATGATTGAAATTTAACTTCAGGCGCGATCTAAAATGTCCAATTTTTGTGCAACTGCCGCAAGAATTTACTCACAAACGGCTGTCTAATGTAATAATAAGTAAATTTTCCACGCTTGCTGAATTAATGAATGTCGTTATTTTACCCATTGAAGCCATGGTATCCTTCATTCCCGCGATATGGTACGACCTTTGCGACCCATACCGTTAATCTGATCCTGAACTTTCCATCCTAGGAAAACTCTTCACTTGCAGGTGTTCTCTCTCATACTCTCGTACAAAGGTATTGTGCGTGTATGGATGTAATTGGACTCCACCCTGATACCCCTTCAAGACTGACCTTCCTCGTGTTAATTCTCATTACAACACCTCAACGATCATGAAATCTCCCTTGGGCTTCCGGACTCGCTCTTTGTCACTATGCTGACTGCCAATTCCGACGTTCCTCGAATACCAATTGAAGAGCCCACCCAAGCCATGAATAAACCGCCTCTTCAGCACCTCGAAACCTCCGGCTCAAGTCACATTTAGAAAATAGTTTATTAGAGTAGAAATGCTTCTTAGCGGGGGAGATACTGGAGCGGGTCGTTAACGCACGTGGGTAAGCTTAACCAGTATTCTTGGCAAGGGGTGCACTGGTTATTCTGAATCGCTGCCAATATATCTGCATTCGCCTTTACTATGGATGCCAAGCTCTATGTTAAGATTTTTTTCCATAACTTTATTTCTACATGCAAGTCTGAATTAACTTGAGAAAATCCTGGAAATATTTCAAAGGTTAATTATTCACGTTGGAATATAGGAAAAGCGCACAACCAAACACTAATCACTTACCCGTGAAGACATAATGACTTACCCAGAGCCAAATTAAATGAGGAGTGACCGAATTTTAACTACCTCAATTGACTTGGAATTTAAATAAACCTTAAAACATAACGGGAAGGTCTTCAACCTGGATTGCTGTAGAATAAATAATGAAGCAATGAATAATGAAGAAATGAATATTGAAGTTGTTGTTATTGTTTGTATTCTAAAGCAGCACCAGAAGCTCGTGAGAGAGTCATATTTTCTCGACTTGGATCCTGCGTCCGTCCCAAGAAAAAAAATTGTAAAAAGATTATCTCCAAGAAGAACTGGGTAGAACGGACCTCCTACGCTCCAGACGTCTGACCCTCTGCTGTCCTTGGCAGATTCAAGGGTGGATGGTGACCTGTGTCAATAGCAGGATTCCCAAGAAACCCCAGATTTACTATATAAAATTCAAGTTCCTCAGTATCACCTAATCAGCTAACTTGCGAAGTATACTACGAACTATAGGGTCGACCGACCGGTACTGAAATGAAATATTGAAATGTATATCCAACCGGTGATGAAGGCCGAAAACTGTACACGATGATACGTACAGGATGATACCATTTTTGCCAGCGTTATCAAGTACTCCGTACTTGTCATTCGAAAATCATTTTGGTACTGGCGCCACTGTGGCTCCAAACATTGCAAGTGTATTTATATTAATAAATATTATCCCTTGTCTCAGTCAAGTCCTATGACCCTCCACTCTAATGGTACTACTGCAGTTCAATTAGTCAATAAATAAGTCGACCCTCTTCGATGTTATGTGCCTACTAATTTCCCTTGAACTTGAACTTTCTGTTCATATGAAAGGAATTTCGGAGTCGAACACCTGAATATTTCAGTAGACTTCAATTCCGTGAACCTTGATCTATGGAAATTCGCTACTGCTGACCTTACGTTTGGTAATATATTGCACGACATATTGTTGTTACGTATTCCACGGCCAGTAGTGACATTATTTGCGCTCCTGCGATCGATGTGAGGAAACAAACGTCCTCGTTTCACGTGTGGGTCGCACGTCAATCGTAGTGCACCGGGCAGAATGATCCAGATCGGGACTCAATTGAATTCGCAACGAACCGATAATATTATCTGCATTCAGGGACCTTTTAGAGGTTAACAATATCTGTAAAGTCTCATGTTATTTTGTCTCAATCTGGTTTTCCCCTTTAAACATTCTGTTGTAGATTCAAAATAATATGAAACTTTTTCCTCATTGCATCGGTTGACCATTCAGACAGTCTGACAACCAAAACAACTGCAACTCTATTTTCGTGCGGGACAGATGTAAAAATACTAAGTTTAAATCTAGCGTTTCAATTTCTATAATTTAGGTACTTACTAGGTTCGAGTAGGGGTTGCCAAGTATCACAGTAGATATCAGGAGACTTGGCTCTATTTCTCTACAACGTTGACTAACCGTCATCGAGATTTACGAAGGAAGTTCAAATTATCCACTCAAGCACTGAAATTCACCATTTCTAACCAGGATGAGATCTCACAAACCAAAATATCATCAATCATTATTTTGTAAGAATCTCATCAGTGCTGGAATCAGCGTGTTCGCAGGTGATTCGTCTGAAGAAACAAATAACGACTCGTGCAAAGATGAACCTGGATCCCCCACGAAGTTTAGATAATTGACTGTTTCATTGACATTTGGTCCGTGATCTTTATGTCAATCAAACACGACGGTTTTAGGTTGCGGATTCTATCCCGTCTATCCTGGTTTTTTGTTTCTAAATGAAAACGAGCCCCGAAAATTGTATTACAATAATATAATAATAATACAATATAATAATAATAATAATAATAATAATAATACAATAATATTATTATAATAATACAATAATATTATACAATATCCGCCTGAGGCCCATTGATAGTGAAGTATCAGTTAGGCTTGAACCGTTCGCATAGGTTAGAGATATATGTATATTTTTTTTAGGATCATTACAATACTTTCCTATCACTTTACAAGACATATTAAAAAACGTTGGTGTCTTTGAACTCATAGCGTAATATTGGAGCCCCCTCAGTCCTGGACGGTTGTATGATGAACAGCGTTTTGTTTGAAGCTTCTAGAAGCAATTATCATTGAGTTTCGCCAGGATTGATAACAAGCCTCTGAAGGATTGTTACTCATAGATGAACTTGTTGAACTATTAAGAAGGACTTGTGTGGCCTTTGGTTTCATTCTAGTTCCCTCAACGCCTAAAATAACTTCTTCCTTTCATAAATAGACAGGTATTTATATGAGCTCTGTCTAGTCATTGTCTTCTTATATATTTAATTCATTACGGTCCCTACAATAACGTCCAAAGCTGAGTTCTCTCATACCGAGTCACGCGCTCCCTTGATGACCCGATTCTTCGCCTTCGTGTTTCGTGCTCAGCACGTTCAGTCTCATGTCACGCCTATCAATCGGATGAACCCATCGTGCCCAGCGTCAGACTGACTGAGCCCTATTTATGGGGAGCAATACGAAACGACCCTGCCTTCCATTCAAACCAATCGGTCTCAATCAAGCATCTGTGGAATCAAATGGTCCGGGTGAATTCATTAACATGAGATCTCAAAATTAGAACACATGAGCGTCACTTGTGTAATAGAAGTATCATACGGTGCTACTGGCCCCAGATTTCTCACTCTACCTGATCAAAGTATGCGATGACTTGGTGACACCGTGTGTCAACACCGTGAGTGACTGTAGCATTCACGATTAACCAAAAGGATAACCTTCTAAGAATAAAAAATTTGGAAGTTACATTCTTCACGTGGATGATCAAGGAGTACTAATTCCCAGCAGAATTTGGATAATCTACTCGTCTCCTCCCAGGAAACTACCTACTAGTTGGGTAATTTCAAGTGCCAGTAACTTTAAAAAAACCAGTTTCGTGTTGATTTGGTAGCTGTTGTTATCATTTACGATTTCCCACACCGATTCATGCATCGCAATCAATAATTCTGGCATATCCTGCTGACAGTTACCGCTTCAAATGCATCATCGACTATTCTCAACTCACAAGTCATTTACTACTGGGTGTAGATTTCTCAGTACTAATGGTTTTGCAATTTTTCTGCTCCGACTTGTCTGAAAGTCTTTGTAACTTACCTACTTGAGCCGTGCATGAGGAGCGTATTATGCTATCTCTTCGTGTATCAATAAAATGATTGGAAAGTCAATGAAGAGAATGTGAGTCAGGGGTCTGGTTTCCGCTCGTAGAAGGAAAAAGAGGCAGATTGTTGGTCGGGGTCTCCAACCGTCATCTTACCCTCTCTCCTTCGTGCCAGATGTTTGCCAGACGCCTTCCTATTACTGGACGGCTTGAAACTATCGTCCCACCACTCCTACAGAACCAACCAACCACTCTTGAGAGCCCTATACCTATTATCCATTTAATAATGGCTATTTCGCTAATATTGTTTATCTTCATGGAACGTTGAAGGGATTGATACTTTCATCCCTCAACATCCTTCAACTCTCATTGACCAGTTGCTGTCCCCTGGCTCATTAGTTGGTGACAGATGTTCTATAGATTCCTCGCTGTTGAGTTTTCACTATATTCATTTTAGTCTTAATAGTTTTAGTGAATCGCAAATACTTACACGTCTGTCAAATAACCATGAGGAGGACCGTTATTGATGCTGAAGGATGCAATAAACAACTCAAACTTGATTTTTGTGATAACCCATTGTGGGATATTCGTTACTAATGAAACCAGTCCGTAGTCCTTCTGCACCACGACTCTATATCATACAATGTGGATACTAAATGTGAATTGAGACGTGGGCTATAAACTTTCAGCAAGTTCAGTACGTTTGTTACGGCTTGATTCTTCGTTGGGAAACGCTACAGATTTAGATGAGCGGCAGCTGTCACGAATAAATCTTTTCCCATCCTCGCGGATTGGGCGCAGGCCTTCGGAGGAAAAGTCGGAAGCGATTGGTGGAAGTAATCACGGACACTCTGATAAGTGGTGTAACAAGGAACCACTTTATCAAGTGTGTAGGTTCCGGCATTGCCCCGAGATGGCTTACAAAATATCATCAGCGGGTTAAAAAGAACGCTCCAAGGTCGCCTGAATGAGTAAGTAATGCATTAAACGAGGTTACCCTTCATTGAGGGGGTGTTTAGCAGGGAGTTGGTTCTTCCGAGTCCATCAAAGGAGTTTCGAACATCACTTCATCAAAAGATGCTTTGTCCGCACTTGAAAGGTCGGTTTGAGTGACGCATTGATAATCTGCCTAAGAGGATCAACGATGTCGAAATGCAGATGAGTCTTGTCCCCCGATTTCTCCTTCGGAAGGCTGTAAAATTCCGAGAGAAGCCAGAACGAATTCTCCTCTAATGAAGTACTACCGTAGAACTGTGTCCACAAGATGTGACCGTTTTCCCAAGGACCTAATGAGTATTGGTTCATCGTCAGTTCGCCGACAGTACATGTGCCACCTTGAAACTCTCATTTTGGAACTTTGAGGGACACATCTACATAACTCACCTGAATTTCGAAATGGCTGTTCAAAATCAAAATTACGCACTCCGTCAAGTAGTTCATTTATACTTGTATCCCACAGTTCGGTCAACTTGAAACGATTTTGGCCCAGTCTATCAAATGACGTCTTTCACAGTCGCTAAATTTCGCCAACCGTTTTCCTTCAATGTGACTTATGAGATTTCTCATATCTCAGTAACCTTAAGTAGGCATCTCTCAACATTCCTTGAGTTCCCCGTTTGTGTAACAACACTGAATAAATATCAAAGAGTGACGTTAATCACCGAATAATCGATAGGAGGTAGATTGTAGAATGAGGCTTAATTGGTGTCAAATATCATCACACATTATTGAGATATACGGATTTGGGATAATCGCTTCAGGCCACTCGGACTCCAGTTTGGTTTTGGAGGGTGGCATACTGGTAATCCATGATCATACAGAGATATCTGGCAAAAAAATACGATTTATGGAGTTTGTTGCCGTTTTCCCGGCTGATTACCGCGAGTTGTTTGTAAAAGTGCTAATTTACCTCGTGTTACCTGGGAATAAATGAACCTAGAAAGGTGGAAACTGATAATCGTGAGTAAATGAATTCAAGGTGTGAGTATTTCCATCATAATACATTAGAAGAATTTTATTGAAGCTACGCTCACTATGATGAGAGATGCGTAGTCATCTGCACTTGATTTAATATGTGCAATGGGATATGCCGCCCTGAAGGTCATCCTGGATTTTTCTTTCTAAACTACGTGGTTTCCCAGAAATCCGCTGATAACTCAACTCCCACAATCAAAACCCAGTTTATACGCTGAATATATGAAAGCGTAGGACCAACATGTGTTACACATCAGTAATACCATCGACGTTTACACCAACTCTCCCAAATTTACCGGACAAAATGCAACAAAACCATTATTCAGTTGCTCCATAAACTACAAACCTCAATATAGAGTTGAGAATACTGTTGGATACATCATGCACACTAGTACAAATCTTATGGCATTTAAGTTGCAGGATAATCATCTTAATGTTGATAGGAGCAATCCCTTGGTTCGTTTGATTTCATCGACCTGCGAAGTTGTTCGCCTTGAAACCAGGATTTGTGATAGGCTCTCCGGCGCCACGTCTTATGGCAATGACAATTTTCTTGCTGTCATAGCCTTATTCAGCTAGATCCATTCAGATAAACTATTCAATGTGCCTTGAGTTAGGCACTCGTGTGCCGATGCAATCGAACGTTTTTAGGTTTACTGCTATCGCTGGTTCAATGCAAAAACCTCTCCTTCCTCTGAGCGACATCCATACATACATGAAGGATTTTTAATTGATGAATTTCTATCGACTTTATCCGGAATAACTGCCGCATAATCTGAGCCAACTTTCAGCTGATCAGAATCATTGCTTTTGGAATGATATTAGCTACCATCATGGTCCAGATGGGTTCGCACTTATACCAAATCGGTCTACTCAGTCATGCTTTCCACTCGATCGATTTGCTGCAGTAAAAATGAAATGATCATCATGAGGCCATGTCAGTACCAGTCATTAGTTCCAGATATCGAGACCCTACAGGCTCATGCAATTTCCCCCGCCATCCGCCTGAATCGAGGGCCAGGAGCCGTGTAATTTTGCAGAACCGGCCCAACATGATTGGAACATGATTATAACCATGATTAGTCGATGAATTGCAACCAGACTGAGAACAACCCCGTTTTAAAAAGGGGTTTCGAGGTTGTTCGAATTTCTGCGCCCTCCTCTCTCGTCCAATCAAAAACCGGGTTCGCGAGCCCTCCAGTCGACCTGCGCGCCGGCGCCGTCCTGAAATCACCTCGAGTTTCCGCTTTTGCATACAACGAGGCGTCTTTCACTCAGTAACTGGTCCTTGATCTGATCGGAACAAGTTTTTTTTTCCATCATTCTCAATATCAATTTACTTCTCATTATGGTCTCCGTCAAATTGGCCAACCAATCAATACCTTTTAAACGAATGATGATAATTATTATATCAGTTTTTTCATTCGGACAGTTCCATTACAGCTTAGCCTTTTAGTTCAACCGATACTCGTGAGTCACAAGGTATACGAGTAAATCGTCAGTTTCTATCAACTACATGGAAGTAACATTATTTAATAATAAACTTGTCACTCACGAGTATCGGTTGAACTAAAAGGCTAAGCAGTAATGGAACTGTCCGAATGAAGAAAAAAACTGATATCCTGATTATCATCATTCGTTTAAAAGGTAATTGATTGGTTAATTGTTGTCCTGAACCGCACTTACTGCAGTACAGTTTTACAAGCACTCTTCGAAGGATCACTGGTAAAAGAAGGATCCAGTAGTAAAAATTAAATGAACTTCTACTCAGTAACCGAACCAATAAAAATCCAAATGCTGCCATAGCATACAATACGAAGGTTAATTGACGTTAGCTCACCGCATGCGCTCTTGTTAGCTACTGCGCTTTATGCTGGTTTACCTTGAAATAAGAAGGTTTGCAATAGAATAATCTTACATTTGAATATAAAATATATGTAACTGGTAAACCGCTAGTCACGAGTTGGCACGAAGGTGCGGTCTTTGTAATGATGACTGATGATCTTTCTCATTACCCTCAATATGTAAGAGTTTATTTCTGAGTCGGGTTTCACAGATTTTTCACAAACTCACGTAGTGAAAAGTAGAAAATACACTGTTTTAACTTCTCTCCGTGCTACAAAACGAATTGTTATCCCGTTACAACTCATTATTTCCGTTGGTCAATGGCGAAAAACCCATGTCCCCTACACCTTATACCCTCCTTCCTTTGTTAATTTTTTTTTTTTTTTTTTTTAACAAACAAACGACGTACCTATTTGTGTTTTCTAAACAAACTTCGAATTCTCTAACCTACTGAACTGACATTCAGGGTACGTAAATAAGTTATACGACACGCTAGGACACTTCTAGAAGTCTTCTATTGATCCGCGTCGAAACCCCTAATGCCGAAGTCGCTTGATACGAATGTATTCTCCAATAGCCTCTCATACTCGTACATAACAACACAGGAAACACTAATAAAGTCATATACCAAATATGGCGTGCCAACATTAAGTTAAAAACCATTTAGCAATAAACATTTATGTTTATAACGGATGCCTCGGAGCGTTATGTAAAAAAAAACACAGGATTTGTAACCCCCTCCTAGCAGTATTTGTACAAAGGATTTGTAACCCCCTCCTAGCAGTTTTTGTACAAAGGAGTTGTCACCCCCTCCTAGCAGTTTTTGTACACAGTAGTCGTAAACCCCTCCTAGCAGTTTTTGTACACAGGAGTCGTAAACCCCTCCTAGCAGTTTTCGTACACAGCAGTTGTAACCCTCTCCTAGCAGTTTTCGTACACTGGAGTTGTAATCCCCTCCTAGCAGTTTTTATACACAGGATTTGTAACCCCCTCCTAGCAGTTTTTGTACACAGGAGTTCTAACCCCCTCCTAGCAGTTTTTGTACACAGGATTTTAATTTCAAACGTAAATTCTCCATCTTAAGTTTCCAACCTTTGATTTCTTACAATGCCATTTTACTTCCCCCCCCCCCCCAGTCCTGGCCTAGAGCGACTGCAGGAACATGAAAGGATGTAACTACAATGTCCATCCCAGGATATCTTGTCCCTCCCACTTTGCCATCAAGTCTATGTCAATCATTATTGGAAACTGGAGAGTTATTAGAGTATAATACTTCAAAAATGTGCTCATATGTTGCCTAGAACTCTTGAAGCACAACTTGCGGAATGTGAACTTTTTTGCCTACCAAGTGGTTAGTTATTATAATAGCATATTTTCATCTAAAATTTGGCCGTAAAGCTTGAAAACTGTAAATGCTTTCCAATATAACAGGATTGTTCGATCTACCTGCTCTAATGAGCTTGTTGGTTTCTCAGTTAGTACTGCATGACTTGTACACTAAGGTGATGAAGAGGGTTGAGATCTGAGAAGCTGGAAGTGACTAATAAAGTAGTCTAATCGTACGTATCGTTGTATCCAGTGTCATCTACGACAATTTCAGTGCTTCTGGAAACCACCCTGATGAGCATCGTCAATTGAAGTTGGCGGTGATGATTCAGAATTTCCACCAGGAAGATAGTAATCGTTAGGTGCACGTTACGTTAACTACTCAGCCTTTCGTGATTAATCATCATGATTCCCAGGGAAATCAACGAATTGCGGGTAATGTCAGAATGTTTCGTGGAACTCGTTGGTGGGATCCGTCCATCCACTTTCCACCCGTTCCGACGCCTATCGACAAGGTTTTTCTTGCCAAGGCTAATCGCTGCCCCACGGCTCTGATTCAACCCCATCAAGCTGAGTTCATCTATCGCTGCAGGGGTCTCGAGATCCCACTTAAGAAAACGGAGAAACCTTAAGATTTTTTTTCCTCCAGCTTTGCATCGTTAAGCCAGCCGCCCCCCCACAGTTGAATTTTTTTGTCTTCCATATTATATCTTTGTTTTACTTTCTGGCCAAGGTCAGTGTGGGAAGAAACTTTATCTTCTTCCTACCCGCATAATTAGAGCTTGATTATCAGGAACCTTGGATGACTGCTGCTCTGAGTGAGCAGTCCGGCAAAACAGGAAACGGGAAGTGCTTCGTACGGCACTTGTGGCTACTTGATTTTGATCCCAACAATTCAGAAGCAAAATGATTTTTGAAGCGGACCCTACGTTCGATTTATGTCCTGTTTTACTCTCAAAACATTCAAAATCACGTAACATTATGTAACAGCGTAACATCTTGTACACAGTAGACCCAGGTAATCAGTACCATTGAGCAAGAGCACTAACTGCATCGTACGTGTGAGCTCATTCGAAATTCTCGCTAATGGTTAAACAAAAAAGTCGTACTCCAGGCACGGGGTGAACGGAGTAATTAGAAACAAGAAGGTGTGAAATCGCGAGGGGGAAAATCCTGTGAGAACGACAAAACGGGATCAAGGATGAGAATAGAGAGTAGGAACATCAGCACAACGTCTCGAAGTCATTCACGAGAATTTCACGTTAACTACGTTAGGATGGTTTGTCGTTGAAGCGGTAAATGAGTTCTCGTTTGCTTCTATTCACGTCCGTTTCCATAATCCAAGCATCTAACTGAATGATATTTCATTGCATCATACGTAAAAACTTGTTTAACGTGGCTTCTATTTTTATCGTGTTGGTAGTTGTAATGTACAAGGCCATCTTTGAGCGCGAACGTTGTTCAAACTACACACCATCATGTGCTGGCTACGTGAAACTAAACCAGCTACTCACTAGTAGTTTGAAAGAAGAGTAGGTAACACTACGATATAAAGTGATATTTTTGCACAACATAGAAACCATACAATGTTATACCTGCGTTAACAAGCAATTTAAACAAACCAAAGAAAAATGAGGTTCATTGTGATTCGCAAACTTGAGTGAAAAGCAAAAGGGGAAGATGGAATTCAAGTGGAGAGACTGAACATCATAACGTGCCTAATAGTAGACAGAACAAACAACTCTGCAAATTCTTGACTTAACGGTTAATAATTAATTAATCGACATCCCTCAACATCATAATAATTATGATGTTGAGGGATGTCGAGGGTCGGTCAAGTGAAAGATGATTTATGTGCCTTTTACTTTTACTCACACATAAATTATTATTAAAATTAACACACACATAAATTTTTACACACACATAAATTATTATTAAAATTAACTCGGTATCTCAAAACCAATGTGCTATTTGAATTAGCCGGGCCAGTATGAACACTAACTCGACAGGCTGCCGCATGATACACCCGCATGTTGACAAAAAAAACTGTTGCATGATTTACCCTTATGTTGAGAAAATCAATAAATGAAAAACTCTCTTCAATATTGAACTGAAATTTCCAAATTCGTTTTGAAAAATTCGGTTATGGAAAGTTTCAAGGATCATTGTGGGGCTGGTCCAAACCGTAAACCAAATTTCGTAATTTTAGCACAACGCTAACTAGGCAAAGTGGCGCAGACGGCGGACGGACAAACTTTTTCCTATTCGATTTTCTGAATCTACGAATCTTAATATGTAAACCTTCAAATTTTGAGGGTTGTTTTTCTAGAGCGATTCCATTGGTTCGAATGGTCCAAAATAATAAACCAAAAGTGGGGCCTGCTGGAAAAAATTTCGAAGTTAATGAAACTTTTACAGGTTTTACAGGTGTTACGACTCTGTCAAGTTATCCAATTAAAGGACCCTGTGCTAACTTGGGGAGGGCCGCAAAACCTCGTCATTTTAGGACTTTTTTCGGTTTTTCGCTCATAACATCTAAAATAAACGGTTTTTTGTCCAATACGTTAGTACGTTTGAACTTGCCACAATTTTGTACAAAGCTTGTTTTTTCCAGGTACTACTGGGCTGTAAGTGTGAAAATTGCAGAATTATGTTTCACGGTGCATAGAACTTGTGCATCAGTTCACTACTTCACTGTCGTTTCTCCAGTATAGAGAGACTTGACCCGTTAGCATTGTTCGTCTCCTGGCACGCTTAGATCAGCAGTTAAAGCTTTGTTTAACCCACGTATCTCATTCGGATGCGCTCATGCAACACGCCGGCGAATTTATCTGGTCTTTCGAAAAAATACTACCTGATAAAGCCTATTACTGAACTCGATAGAAACTGCTGAAGTCGTCAGAACTGCTTACCGTTCGAATCACGTGTTCTATAACACTCGCATCTGATTAGGTTTCTCAATAGCGGCTTCAAAGTCACGCTCCGATAAAAGTTAGGCTCGAATGACATGTTCTGGTAAATTTTAAACCGCCCAATGAGTATGAAAGACGTGGAATCAAACGGGTTTTTTTACAAGAGCTATCACGTGGTAATTTCCAGCACATTCTGATTATTCGTCAGAATTTAATTTTGACGTTAAACTGCCTTTAAATCTCGTTCCCCTCAAACTCGAAACCTCAGTCATTGACTAAAATATAGCCTTTATAACTTTAGGAAAAATGAGCTAGAACTTTTGCATTTACCTTGTATAGTTCTCAAAACTACTCTACATCGAATCTTTTTTTTTTTTTTTTTTTTTTTTGAAAGATTTTATTGCTCCAAGTAATAACTTATTAACAATATTATTTTGAAACTAGGGCACATACTATTCAAAGCTTAGATACATCACTGAGTTTTGTTCATTTTTATGATGATATTGCATTCACTATACTGCTTCACCCGTGAGCAAGCTCGAGCGGTTTTGTACGCTTCAATCGTCTGGTGATATCACTCGTGTCAAGGAGTCGGACAGCTTCCTCGTTGACGTGAGACCTTAGCCGTTGAAAATGACGTACGGCTTGCCGCTTGATGGCTTCGTTTATGGTTTCGATTTGAAGTTCATGGTGGAGTCGTTCATTTCGAAAGTACCATGGTGCATTGACAACATTTCTTAGCACATTGTTCTGGAATCTTTGGATTATTTCCCGGTTTGATTGAGCCGTGCAGCCCCACAGCTGAGCTCCGTAAGTCCAGACTGGTTTAAGGACTTGGTTATACAGCGTAAGCTTGTTCTGGATTGACAGTTTTGACCGCCTCCCCATTAGCCAGTACATTTTTCTGAATTTGAGAAGAAGTTCCTCCTTCTTTTTCTTGACGTGGGCTTTCCACCGAAGCCTGGCATCAAGCGTCATACCGAGGTATTTGGCTTCATTGGCATGAGGAATCACTTTGCCATTGAGATAAGCCGGTATATAGTCGATCCTTTTATTGGTGAAATCGACATGTACCGACTTAGTTTCATTCATTTTGATTCTCCATTTCGCTGTCCATTGTTGTATGCTAGATATTGACCGCTTTAACTTGGTCATTGACTCAATGTTGCTGTCTCCAACTGCCAATATCGCTGTATCGTCTGCGAAAGTGGCTGTGGTGTTCATTTCAATTTCTGGGAGATCGCTGGTATACAGGACGTACAGGAGTGGGCCAAGTACACTCCCTTGCGGGACTCCTGCACATATCGGTTTTGGTTCTGAAAATGCATCATCTTGCTTTATCCTGAAGTAACGATTAGTGAGGTACGATTGAAGCAACTCAGCATACTTTATTGGCAGGGCCTTACGCAGCTTGTAGTTGAGTCCTTCATGCCAGACCTTGTCAAACGCCTGAGTGACGTCAAGGAAAATGGCAGAACATACTCTATTTTTCTCAAATGCTTCTTCGATGATGTGTGTTATCCGATGGACTTGGTCGATTGTTGAGTGTTTCTGCCTAAATCCAAACTGATGTCGTGGGATCAGCTTTCGTTCTTCAATAATTGGTATTAGTCTTCTGTGTATCAATTTTTCGAATAGTTTAGATAACACTGGTAGAAGTGAAATTGGTCTGTATGAACTTGGTTGCCCTGGTGGCTTGCCTGGTTTGGGAATCATAATGACTTCTGCTATCTTCCACAGCTGAGGGACGCTTCGAAGTTTGATTACCGCATTGATGATCATGACTATTTTTGCGATAGCTTTACGCGGTAGGTGCTGGAGGATTTGTCCAGTGATAAGGTCATAGCCTGGTGCCTTTTTTGGGTTGATATCCTTGCTGATCACCTGTTTTATCTCTTTAATGGTAACTAATGGGATATCAATGTCCTGATCAAGTGGAGGTGTTTCCTCTAGCGGCGGTTCATCCGCCATTGCGAGATTCGGAGTGAATATATTCGCAAGATGGTCTGCAAAAGTATTGGCTTTGTCTTGGTTGCTCCTTGCCCATTTCTCGTTTCCACTCGCAATAGGTGCAGCATGATTAACAGGCCTCTTGAGATATTGTGTAGCCTTCCAAAGTGAGTAATCGGTATCACGATGACTCGTTAGCTCTGTGATGAAGTGTTCATGAGTTTCTTCATTGATCTCCTCCATCAGCGACTTCAGTTCACTTTGTGTTTTGTACCATTCAGACTTGTGATGTGGTGCTCTGGTAGCTTGCCATCGTTTTCTGGCCTTTCGTTTTTTCTTGATTGCAGAGACTATTTCTCGTGGATAATTGATACCTTTGAGCCTTCTTGAGATTGCAGGTGTGTTGTCCCATGCAACTATCTGAATGCTGCAAACGAGATGTTCGAGCTCACTTTCCACATCATCTGGCGTGTGTATAGGCTTGCTCAAATCAATATACCTGCAAATGTCTTGTTTGAAACGTTCCCAATTTGTCTTATGATTGACCAAGTAGGGTTTGTGTGGCTTCTGTATGATTCGATCACTAAGCGTCAGAGCAATTGGGGAATGATCTGAACTCAAGTCATGGTTTTCCTCTACAAGAAGGTAGTTTGCTGAGATATTCTTTACAACGAAGAAGTCAATCAGGTCTGGAGTTTTGTTTGGGTCAGTGGGCCAGTAGGTTGGTTTCCCAGTAGAATGTGCCTCACAGTTGTCATCAATAATTGCTTGATGGAGTCTGCGTCCCTTTTCGGTGGTTAATCTCGATCCCCAGTCAGTGTTTTTTGCATTGAAGTCGCCTCCGAGAATGAAACGATTTCCAAGTTGGGCCAAGATGTTCTTGTATTCTTCATATTTAGTTTTGTACTTAGGTGGACAGTATATGCTTGCGACAGTAATCAGAAATGAATTAGTTTTTATCTCAAGAGCACACATCTGGACTGCTTCATTTTCAATTTTGATATACTCCTGATGGGCCAGGTTTTCTTTGATGATCACTGCACTTCCACCACGGGCATTGTTGCTCGGATGAATGGCATGGTAGCATTTGTACCCCTTGAGTCTGCAGAAAGATTCTTTGGTGAAGTGCGTCTCAGATATGAGACAGATATCAACATGATTGTAGTCTAGTGCCAACTGAAGCTCATTTTTCCGTGACGCGAGGCCATTGGCATTCCAGCAAAGTATTTTGACACTTTTCATGATGATTTTTTCGAGCCCTTGCGTTCAATTTTGCCAACACGCTCATTCAGGTTGTTAACACTCTGAGTAAGATTTGTGACAATTTCGAAAATTTGATTTATTTTAACTTGCATTTCATTATGGCTGGGATCGATAGATTGTCTCCTGCTTGACCGCTGTGCTAGCAATTGCTGGTTCTGCAAAACGTTTGCATAAGACATCAGATTTGAATTTGAAGTTTTTCCATCTCTCCCCTGAACTGACTTTTCGTGACATATTATTGGCTTTTTTGGCACAAACTTCCCTTGATTGGGTTTCTGCGGTGCTGCCTTAGCCTTTGTAGCTTGCTCTGGTAAGCTCTTGTGCCTATGCATAGCCTCTATGGCTACTGGACAGCCACGGTAGTTAGCCGTGTGATCTCCGTTGCAATTGGCACATTTTGCAGGGGTCTCTTTGGGCTTCCGACATTCCTCAGTGAGATGGCCTTTAGCACATTTAACACATCGAGGCGGCCTTGCACAGTAGTTTCTGGTATGGTTGAACTCCTGGCACCTTTTACACTGAGATGGATGTTTTGATAATTGGATAGGATGCACAGTGACGCGCCCCTTTAGGATTTGACTAATTTCGTAAATTTTGCTGATATCCAAATCTTTTTGAAAATCTACAATGCACATATCTAGAGGATTTTTTGTCTTCCACTCCAGTTTTCTAACTACTTGAAGGATACTGCTGGGACCAAATTGGTCTCTTAAGTCTTCAAGGACCTCTTCATTCGTCCAAGATTTATGGATTCCCTTGATCATCACTTTGATAGGCCTCTCCTGTTTGTTCTGGTATGTATAGTGCGGAATTTTCTGATCCGCAAAACACTTCGTGATAGCACGAAAGCCATCAGAGTCCTCAGTGTTTATTTTTACTACGTCATTGGACATGGTGGTAAAACTCACATTAGTGGTTTGATCCTCAACCATTTTTTTCAGGGCTGGGAAGGACGTTACCCTCTCAATGTAAACTGGTGGTGGTTTGGGCACTTTTTTAGGTTTTGAGCTTACCATGGAATGTTTTCTTTGAGAAGGTAAATTGGCCTTTTTCCTTTTATGACCCTTCTGGATCACATTCTCCCACTCGCCTGTCTCTTCGGCTAGGATTTCCTCATCAGTATGATATTCCTCTTCTGGGGGGAAAGTTACTTCACCCTGAGGATTTTTTCTCAGTATTTTCAATTTTGTTTGCTCTAACTCAGTTTCCAGCTGGGAAACCCGTTTCGCTTCTCTGATCCCAGCGTCATTGATATCTGTTAAAGTATTACATAGGTGATCAATAATATTAATTAACTCACCGACTAAACCTTTGACGTTTTGTTTCTGGAATTCCGCTGATTGACTCACAAGCGCTCGCTGATGCGACAACATCGAATCTAGTACGATTTTTTTTTCAAAGTTATACCTAGCTATTAGCAAAAACCAAATGCGTAAAGGTGAATAATTATCACATAATATGACACCATTAATTATCACATAATATGACATAATTATCACCAAAAAATGACACAGGCAAATTTCCAAAATATTATTTTGGAAATTTGCCTGTGTCATTTTTTGGTTACACGAATTTCTATGGTGAATCCAGGTATATTAGCCAAAGCTAGTGAATCCAGGTATACTAGCCAAAGCTAGTATCATAGATCTAGCTTTGGCTTTATTCCAGTCATAAGTATTATAGTATGTGGGCTACATTGAACTATCGCCGGTGAAGATGGCCTATTTTGGAAAGCGTTCCAAGCCCCACGTGTCCCCCACGTGGAATCACGTGCATTTCCACGCCCACTATTTATGTTCTTGTGAAGATTTGTAGGCAACCCATCATACACTTATGGGGTATTGTTTCTTTATTTACTTTTTTCCTTCTCTCAACTTGTTAGGGAATTGGAGATGTTGAAGCTTCCTAAACGAGACCGCGAACCCTTTCCAACTTCGGTAAAGCTGCGTCTGAAAATACACCTTTCGATAGGACTTCCGTTTATTTTCTCTTCCTTGTTTGTTATGTAGAGTAGGTACTTTAGTTTTGTTACAACTCTCTCCCTATTCGAATTATGGTCTCGAAAATAACTCATTCTGTGGAGAAAACCCCGAGATAAATCATTGGGCGGCAAATAATGAGTCATCGCATGCCTCAAGACGCTACTTTTGTTTTACGAGTATGTTTAGATGAAAGTAGTTTTTTAAGGTTCTTTCTCTTACTCTGGATCTGGGTAAATAAAATTCTATTTACGGAAATATCGCGAGTTAGATGCTTTCAAGGGCAATCTCTCCATTATTACTGAAAGAACTAGGAATTCAGCCCTAAATCTGCCTAATGTGATTTGTTAATCATTTGGATCGAATAGTACCACTATTTTCATAGTTGTATAAATATTTCAGTACTATAATATAATAACATAATATTATGTGAGAAAGAAAGCAACTTAAAACCTCTGGCCATTAAGAAAACAGGTCAATTTGGTCTTTATGGATAAAATAAATAACATGTCTCCCACTCAATTTTTTTCAAGGTCTTACCTATGCATTTGAGAAAATGTCATATATAGCCCAGTAAGACGTTGGTTGAATTAGATTTTGGAATTTTACTCGAGTTATTTTGAAAAATAAGTATTATTGAATCAAATGTTTTATTCAAAATACTATCACGCCGTAAAATGTTACTTTCGTAAGGGTCTATTCAGGTTGCTCAAGAATAGGTACTCATTTACGAATGCTTGAAACCTTAAGAGTGTGTCAGTGCTCATTTGAATCGTGAAAACAACATTCGTGGGGGATTTGCTTATAAAAATCTGAGCGCCTCATTGTGACAAGACCTTGTAACATGATCAAGCCTCGGGGCTTCTATGGCTTGAGGGAGGATGCGGGAAGAAGCCTTTTCAATACTAGCGAGAGATGTAGGGTTCAACTTCGAGCTTGAGCCCATGTGTTTTGTAACATGCTCATCCGCGGCAGAGGTCGTTGACATTGTCTAGACTCCAAGTCTGCTCTCTGCTCCGATACCATCTGAAGGAGCCCGGCCTATCATTACCGCCACAATTAGGTGATAATATTACCCATCGGTTCTTGCCATTACGTGACAACAATGCTCCAAGCGGGATAGTGTCGTATGCTGTTGAGTAGAACCACAATCTGCCTCAATGTAGGCAATGTGGTCGATCATTTCTAAGGTCAGGCCGTTTCATTCACCCCAAATGATGATAACTATTGGCAATGAGGCGATATCGTAGAGTATATTTCAGGTCTATGATACTGGGAGGGTTACGAGTATATTACTCTGTGTAGGTACTGCTAGGTATCCTTCGGTTTTTCTGGTTCTTTTTTTTGTGATTCATTTATTGCAACTGAATATTTTGATACATTTCATCTTGCAATATTTCATCTCATTAATTAAATAATAGGATTTTCAGCAAAACCTAAACCGTGTTTGCAGCAGGATCTCTATAGGCACTGGGGTTCACTTGCCCTACACAATCAAGTCCAGTGATTTGTTACGCTTGAGGCTCCAGAGTTTCCGTTCGTTGTTTAGAATCACTGGTTCATGCAAACCAAAACAAAAAAAGCTGGGAGCTACGCATATTTTTATTGACAACTTTTCTGCGAGCATACTGCTACTAAAGTTGTCCAAATGCCCCACCGATAATAATTATTGTCTAACCCAACTAACGAATTGATTCAGTACGAATTTCAAACCCCACGATTCAGCCGAGGCTAACATTATCGTTCAAGTGAGAACCGTATCTTTCTGTTGGACTTTTCCCGACCCTTCTAGTGGATCGCCCGTGATCCATCGCTATTGCTATAATATAGCAATAGGTATATTAGGTATGTTATAGGTATATTATACCTATAACATATAAGTTCGACTTGTCGAACTTCTGAAATCCTTGCTCTGGATCTCTTGTTATGGACAACATCTGTGATCTTTTGTGGAACCTCACAGATCGAACTCAACATTGGCGAAGAAATGCTGAATCGATGACCTATAGTTTCGACTGGCCGTAGCGGTTATAACTGCTCCGGCTTCTCGGCAGGTTCCTCAGCGGCTTGTAACGGTTGAGATGCCCACCACGCCCCTCGTCATCGTAGTTCCCCTTGAGCTTGATGAGAAGCCCTGGGAAGCGTTTCCTGCCACTTTCGCTCATGGTGGTTAGTCCCACTTGCCGCTCTCTAATTTTCCCTACGATCGTTCACTTCGCCAAATTGCATTGTAAAAAATTGCGATTTTCGAACGAGTATTCGGGTGATTTTCCTCAATCATGAGACACATTAAATTAATCCCATTCAGAAGGAGGAGGCAACTTATACGACGAGTAATTTTAAAGGATCTAGTACTTCTGATTCACAAACCTAGCAAATTTGATGAGGTGTGTTCAGGAAATTGTCGAATAGCTATCTTGATTACTAGCTATCATCTTAAGTATTTGAGAGAGAAGAACACGTTTTTGGAACGGCATTAGGGGTTTGCGTATTTGATAGTTTTTCATCAGCTTTGGGTTTTTGGCCCAGTCCCAAGATTTTTTTCGAACCTGTGCGCCATTCATCGTTACCTCAAGGGAGTTATGGGGGCCAATTCTCGACTTAATTCATGTAATTGATCCCAACTTCGTCCACTACCGTGGCAATGTTTAGAAATGATCAGACCATGTCATCTCGGTCTGGCAATGATCCATTTTCAGAGATAGAAGAGTGGGATTGAAAATGGCGCACAACAATTTATGGTCAGAAATCGAACGTAGTCACATTCACCTACAAGAGGAATAACCTAGTAGAACCCACTGCCTCCAACCGTACGATTGTACTCAAAACTGAAAGCGTCAAATAAGCTTGAATATAGAAATTAATGTTCGGTGACCACATTGGTGACTCCGTTAAGAGATTACGAAGACGTACAAACTTTCTTAAGCCATTGATCGGACCGAATTCCCCACTCTCCTTATGCAACAAGAAACTAATCTACGTAGTTTTGATCTGACCCATATGGCAGAATGGCTGTTCTATATGGGGATCGGCTTTTTCACTCGTGAGAAAAGTAACACACCCACGTTTCGTCACCAGTCACAATTGAGTCAAGAAACCTACCAGTGGTGACAACTCTGAAAAACCTTGTAACCATACTTTCTGGACGTCCCCTGTATAATTAACACCGTAAAGTTTGTTACTGAAAAAACCACCCCAGAAAGCTTTTTGGGATTCTCATTGTTCCCCATTATTTTAGGGTACACCCAGTTGCCCATACAAATAACGTTGTAGGTCATTGCAGTAGGTCTACTAGCATACAGCATCTAATATGGACATTATTGAGAATGGATAAGTTGTCGGGAAAACTAATGAGCGGTAGGAGATAAGTGGGAAAGAGGTGATGAAAATCAACTCAAGAAGCTCAATTCGTCTCAACAATTTCATGCCGACGATATTTTTCCTTCTTCTTTCTCCTTATAAATTTTTCTACGTATTAATTTTTGTGTGTGTGTGTGTGTGAAGATAACTTATCGGACATCGTAATACTATCATATCTGATGATGTCACGAGCGACTCAATAACAACCGAACAACCACATTGATCGGATATGACGTCATGCAAACCGTACCACTCAATTTTAGAGCTTCAAAAACTACTGAAGTGATCAAATTCCCAAGCACCGACCTTGTCTATTTTCTATCGAATCCTTGCGTTGTAACAGATGAGGTAACCCTAAAGTGCGTGATTCACACATATGAAGACCTACGAAAGACGCAGGCCTTGGACTTCAGCCTCATGCCCCACTCGCGGGCCTGACGTTGCGCCGATTATCCAGAAGTTCAAGGCTGGAATGGAAGTCTGACCAGATCTATCGTTAGGTAACGTTGTTACTCTCAGCCCTGGGTGTTCTATTTACGAATCAAACATGGTTTATTGAAATGAATTACGAGACTAGAACCGCAAGTTGAAAGTAGCCATAATACAAGATAATGGAAGGTGTTTGGGTAAAAGTTGAATCTATTGGAAGAGAAAGAAAAAGTGCATTTTTACCAGACATTAGATCTACGAGAAACACATTTTTCCACTTTCCTTGTACACAATACATTACTTAGCTTGGTTGTTACAGCTCTCTTTTTTATTTCCAACTTCTGGTTTATAAATATAATTTTGTTTTAAAATAGCTCTAATGTCATCAGTGCAGGAGTATTCCATAAATATCTGTAGTGTCAACTGCCGTTTACCAATATCCATGTCAGGTCCCTGACGAATAAGTCTCCGCCTCATGTTACAGTCTTTAGAATTAGAAAATCCGCCTACCACTGCCACCTTTAACACATGTGATTTACGGAGTGACTCGAGTTGTTTGTAGCTTGTGACGGGACCCTTTCGTAAAAGTGCTGCGCCTCAGCCATGGGCATTAGCCTGTGAAGATAAGGAGCAATAAAAGTGAGAAGGGAGGAAAAGGAGGCCGTCAACTCCACGTGGACAGCTTCGTCAGGTTATACCATCGCCACGTCTATCTGACTGATAAGCTTTGTCTAGAAGGAAAGGTAAACCTTATACTCCTCTTACAAGTAACTTTCAGAACGCTCATAAAACAAATCAAATAAAAATAAAAACAACCGTCTCCAGTAATGGTTAACCAGTCAACTGCAATTCAACTTTTGCAACTACTGAGAACCATTCGCCGTTGGATATGAATTGTGATAAATTTACATGCCAGGGAAGTACTGACGATTTCACTTGAATGAACTCAGAATCTTGAAGTAGAAACTACTGTGAACAATCATAACATGAATGTCATTATAAGAATTTGAGCGGAGACAAACGTAGACTTCTGGTACCCGAGAAAACTCGATGTGAACATTCATACGATGGAGAAAATTGTTTTCCTTTGGTAGTGAGCTAATTTTTGTCTAAACCGTATTTTACCTGTTTTAAATCAATCGGTTTCTAAGGCGATGGTACATTTCCTCCTATCCGATTACCCCTGATCACTGCAAAACGCAATTAGCAATCCTCAGTTACTCCATATTTTCAATTGACACAGGATTCTTTGCTGTCACTAGAACCCTATTAGCTCCACAAAAACTACCAATTTCCATGAAAAAAAAATACTACTGTGACACTGCAGTTTCCTCTTTCTTATGGCATGGAGTTAACGAGCTTTCCCATGTTTTTGTCGCGCTACATTGCAAGAGAATCAACTATCAAAAGAGTTCCCAGAATTTGACTTACGCGACTCTCCCTCTTACATAGTTTTTTCCCTCTTCCCAGCCTCCCTTCTGACCGCAGACTCATTGTTTATGTGAGAACTTGGAGCAAGGAGGGGAATCTTGAGAAAAACTCACTGGACTGTTTGTTGCAGGTATGTCTTGTCAGCACCGAAGACAGACTTGTTTGAGGACCCCCAAGGGCTTTTCGAGGGGTTGTTTCTGACATTTTAGCACCCCCGGCTTGAATCAGGAAATTCTTTTCATTCTCAACATATTATCATTTTTGTTGTTAACTTATGAATCAGTCACACAAACGTTCTGCAATACTAATTTGAAACTATTCATTCCAATATCTGTATCGTAAGTTCTTTGAACTGCACGTGTGGATAAATACGGCGAATTCCAACTTCGAAAGAAACCGATTCTTTGAATCTCTGAAAAAAGCTCATGTTTACCGTGTAAATCATGCTATGTACTTCACACAAGTGGAGATCCAATTGATACTGATCCCTCCGAGAAGGAGTCTGAATTGATGGGCTTACCAATCCAGACGCTCAGATGGGCAGTAGGTGATCCGGTTGTTCGCAGGCGAAATAACCCGATCGTTAATCATTCTGTAGACCATCCAAGGCGTGAACGATCGTTGAAAACTTCACCGCTCGCTTTTCTACTGAGAGATCTTCTCGTCTAGAAATAAAATATCACCTGTCCTTATGAGTTTGATTTTGAAGATTCACGTGAGCGGGCACTCATTTGCAGCCCCTTCTTCTCCTTTACGAGAACCTATCGAATAACAGCCGCCAATCAGGTTTCCGGTAAACTGGATTTCATTTAATGTTAGTAAGTAGATAAACGTTAACGACTCCAAATGGCCTGCCTTCTACTTCAAGTGTGGGATACAAAACGAGGCGATTATTCCACCTAATTACATCGTTTGTGCCTGCATGACGCGACTTGGCAAATTTCAACAGCGGACTTGAAAGTCTACAAATGACTTAATGAGCTTTCCATCCTCTCAAGTTTCAATTTTAATGAATCACTTCTTTTTTCGGAGTTGAGCATATTTCTTACCTATTCATGAATATTACAAAGAGTTGATTGATGGAAAGTACAGCAGTACACCAGACACACCTAGTAGTGATAGGTAGATTTTGCATTCAGGTGGGGTTTCCTAATGGCGTTTAAATAACACACCCCGCAATAACAATTCTGGGTCCACTTGCACTTCAGACTCTCTGGAATTCGACATATTCATTGTAAATCATTAGATAAAATGGTTTACCCATCTGGATGTATTATGTCGATGATTATCATTATTTGAGCTTTCTGGAGGACAATTACACATTTCAGAATCTGATATGATCCCTTTCATGTGCCCCAAGCATGTTCTACTGCGTGAGTACTGAACTGATAAGCCTTCGAAGCGATAATACTACTTCGACTTTCGACGGTTTTTAGTTCACCGGTGCATTTCTGGAAATACCTTCATTTACTGGTCATCTAATTCTAATTCTTCGAATGTTATTGGTTTAAAGTGGCCATATATCGATAGTTTTGGCAAATAAACTTGTTATATTTTGGCATTAAATGCCAAAATATAACAAATTTTGATTCATCTAGACATTTTATCTAATTCCCACTTTGAAACTGTTTTCAAGTGCCTGTCTACATTTTTATTCAATATTATATACCTGAAGTTTAGGAGAACCACCTCCTCCCTTCCTCCTTTTAACTGGCGCAATACCTTATACCTATTTTGCCTTCGTGCTTGAACCAAAAAAATTATGTGCTCCGAATTCAAAATGATGGCTTGAATTTCAAAATAATATGAGCTGTAAGAATTTCAAGAAAATATGAGCTGTAAGATATGAGCATAAGAGAGAATATTATTTCAACACAATATAAGCTATGAGAATTTCAATATACCTAAGCTATAAGAATTTCAACATAATATGAGCTTAAGAGAGAATATTATTATCTCTTAAGCTCATATCTTCGGTTTATTTATTCACCATTATTTGTGTTGGATCCGTGAATGTGTTCACCTGTGAATTTTTTATTGGCAGACCAATTCTCATTGATTCCTTCACTTCAAAGGCTACTTTGGGAAGCAATATGAAATGCAATTATACGAAGAATGAGTGACTGGCATGTAACTGAAAGATATCCGGTGTTGAGATCAAGTTGGGAGTAGGGCGCTCAAGCTATTGGAGACTCGCAGCCCTCTCTAGTTAGCATAACAATATTCTTATCGCTGTCAGCGAAATCAAAGGGGGGCATTGCCTCCACCTACACACTCTTGTTCCCATCACACCCACGACCTGACGGTTATCAAGCACCGCACGGGCTGATACAATGGGAGCTGTTACAGCTGGAACACGAGCTGGTTTCAATAGGACCGCAAGTCCACCTAAAGAATGGAACTCACGAATGTGGAATGAATTAAACGGCATTTAACGAAGACGTAATGGTGGTGCAAGTTGTGGTGAACCCTTCTGAACAGGATTCGTTTCGGTGGAGAAGGAACGACCAAAACACAATACGCAATGAGGTTAAACCATCTTGATTCAACTCAATCAAGTTCTTAAAGTCAAATAACATGCAACCAGAACTCCTATTACCGCTCTTTTTCTTCTTTTTGCCAACGGATTGCATCCAGATCATAAAGTCGTAGAGCACGTATACGTTCTAGCTCTAAAATTTTATGATCTGCAAGTCGTAGGCAAAAAAAACTGTAATAGGAGGTCTGGTCGCATGTTATTTGAGTTTAAGAACATGATTGAGTTGAATCAACCTAATTCAATTCGCAATAATTGAAACTTAAGAAAATGGTATAAGTGGTTAGCTAAAGAAATATTTCATTCAGAATTCAGGAAAAACCTTGAAGTTACTTTTTTTGGCAGACACTATCGGAGTAAACGAGGTCACTAACCATTTTATTCAAAAGCACCGTTAAGAACTTCATACATCATAAACCTGTTTCTAAGAGGTCACACATCTACACATGTTTACACCTACAATTTAGATCTTAGAACCTATGGCTTTTCATGTTATAGAGAGTATAGGTTGAAGTTAACCACAATAACCAACAGTAATAGCCTATAATCAATCCGCTTTTAAGCTTTAATCATATTTTCGTACAGGTTTACGGTGTCAACTTACTATTGTACGTTAGGGACAGATGATGTGACATACTAGTTGAGCGCTATGGAGCAAGTGTATCAATATCTGAAAGATTTTGCGGTATTTTCTCCATACATTTCTTATTTAGGTCTGCACTTACAATGTGCTTATTGATTCCATCAAAATCGCTCATCTTTTTGTTGTAATTCGTTGTTTCCCACATTAGTAAAATGCTTAAATCAGTTACAGATAGCGAAAAGAACCTATTAGGTATTGGCACTATAAACAGGTCTCACAAAAGTGAATTTTTTAAATGGAACCGGGGCACCTTTCAAATTTAATTTAATTTAATTTCAAATTTTAAAATATACCAAATATATACCAAACCAAAGCGTTAATAAGTTTAACAGAAGCTTCCATTACGCTAATCTATTTCCGATTTTATAATGATTTCCGCTTAAAACCAAACCGTAGCATATCGGCATGTAGGCCTTAGGACTTATGCTTTAAGCAGTATAGGGCCTGGATCAGCTGAGTGGCTCCTAAAGCTAAGTTCTATGCTATTCACATTATGAAGCTGTAGTTTGATATGTAGTCTCATTATGACTATAAGTTGAGGGTGCCCAGGCCCCAGTTAAGCTGAGTGGCTCCTAAAGCGAATTTCCATGTTATTCACTCTATTAAGCTGTAATTTGGCATATTAGGTCCTTAGGAGTTAAGCTTGACGCTGCCCAGGCCCCGGATTAGCTGAGTGGCTAAAACACATTCCATGCTTATAGAAATTTAGCCGCAAGGATCAAAAAGGAAGGGGAAGGGTGGTCCTGGGGGGGGGGGGGGGGCGAGTTGTGTTCTTTGATGTGAAAATCAGAAAACATACTCGTATAAATGAACTTACATTTTTTCAGAAAGATGGGAGTTTTCAGTATTTATACGCGATCACAAACCAGAATGCAACATAATTTTGGCCAGACGTATAACTGTTGTATCAACTTGCTCCCATTGAGCAGAGTTTCGTAACCATCTAAATGCAATGGGAACAGAAAAGTCGACAGGAGTATAATAAACGACCAACTTATACAGTCACCTTCTCGTTTCTATGTCTAATGTAGTCAAATCGGCCGGCCCATTCTTCTTACGTTCTCGTTTTCCTGATGAGATCGTCGCGCCGATGCTCGGCCGATATTTGTTATTCAACAGTGTTATGAGGAAGGTTCATCTTTTTTCTAGTCCAAGACTAAGTATCACTTACCTGATGGTACAAGTTCGTGGAAACCCTCGGCCGAATAAATAAAATCACTTTGCGAACGACTACATGAGTAAAATCGGTCTGTATCAAAAATTGTATTGGCGGGGTCGTTCGGCCTTTTAGAAACACGTACCGAAGTTTGTGTTCTATCAACCTTCCTGCATCCAGTGTCATTGTTCGATTTTTACCTTCAGAATTGGTCTTTGTCTACAATGATATACGATTTTCTGAGCTCTGAATAAGAGTACCTAACATGAATCACACAGCACAACGCATTCTGCTGTTAATAACATTAACAGATTAGCTCTTGAATTAATTCTATCAATCAATTTGGAAGGATATCTTGGGATATTGTCCTCCTTGATAGTTTAGTCCTTTCTGCCAAAATTCCAACTAACACACCTAATGATCAAAGAATCATCAAAACTATGATCGATAAATATGAGCATTTAACCATTATCATTGGGTTTTTCTCTCGTTTTGATCAAGTATAAGTATTTATGTATAAGTATAAGTACTTATACTTTTGATCAAGTATAAGTACTTATAAGTCTTCACAGTCGTGAAGTTCAAACCACGCGTAATATTTATGAGCTCTAATTCCCATGAGAACCGCGGGTTCTCAACAAATCTCTGAACTAGATCGAATTCTTGAGGTCAGGGCGCGACAAATATCATTTCGTATAAAGACGGAAATAGATCGCGAATGGGTTGACTCAGACGAGGTACCTGACCTGGGGTCTCCAATCACCTCTAAAACAACGTAGATTGTTCGTTCACAATGAGGATTCAAAATTGGAACAGAAAAAAGATCACTTGCACGATCGTGAATCTTACTGTAGAACTTCAGCCAAATTTATATATTGTGAAACTGCCTCGTCGTCTCCTCCGTGTGCGGTGAAGTTGTTTGGTACTTCTTGATAGAACACACATACTACCACCGAAGATAATTTACGATAGTACTACTCTACCTCCGGAATAATGGAAACACCACTTACCTTCCAGTCAGATGGACAACACCAACCTAATCTACCTACCGGTTGATAAGAGAAACATAACCGCATTTAACGGTAACCTACCTTTTCCTGTCGACATATTTCCTATAATACAGGTAGGCCGGTAGCGATTTCCGTAGGTACAGCATATTATATTATAATGGCAACAAGGATAGCAAACCCGGACATTTTCCGGTCGGCCATGCAGATTGTGTCGTATGTATGCATTATGGGAATGGACAGTCAATAAGCCTATCACAGACTTTTTACATTGCGAAGTAATCCAAATTGGATAACACCGAAATGCCCATGCACAGTCTGATTAGAATGTTTTATTAATACATAGTTACATAATTGTTTTTCGATCATTTATTTTAAATTTTATGGGATTTCATTACACATACTTGAACATATCTCAAAATAGAACCCTCACAGTTGATTCCTACCGTATGCATGAACTGTTACATTTTGCATACAAACGTGCTATCTTTGTAGATACCGTTGCTCTACTCACTTTATGGTGCAAATGATCAAAATTTGATAATTTAATGATTTGTGGCGAGTACCCTGTTTTTAAGGAACTTTCTGTCTCTGAAGAAAAAAGTTCAGTTATTAGTTGGTGGGTAGGTACTACCTACTAGGTAATAAGGATGATGCAGGTGCGCATTGCTGAACTTTTCGACATTCCAAAAAACAAACCTTTCTGATTTACCTAACTAATTATATAATATATAACTATATATATTAACAATAATAACAATAATATGGCGGGTTGGTTGAATCGATTCTTTTAGTTCCAACACAAAGAAGGTTTTTCCTGGTACTGACACCACTTGGTCGGACACTGAAGAGTATTATCACTAGTGTTATCAATAATGTTACGTATATTCTACGTGAAGTTCATCTACCTTGGTCGACCGGCAATATAGTTGAAATGATAATGTGACAACCACTCAGATATCACCAACTACTCCCCTAATCGGTAAGGCACTTTTGTTTTGTTTTTAAATCGTATTGCTCCAATTCTTTCGTGCAGTCGTGAGCGACACAAGGATATTGCATATACTTGAACACATAGTGAATTCAGACTGGCGTGATTAGTTACAATGTAAGTTCTAACTCATTGTTCCAACGAACCAGGAACTTGAACTGACAAAACACATTCACCAGCGTGAGCTCTGACGCTAGAGATGAGAAATAAAAGGCCTTTGAAGCTGAATAGGTTAAACTTGCACAAGTAGAGGTTTTCAATGGAGCCTAAATGAAACGGCGTGTCCACTTTGTAAAGGGATTTACCGGGAATAGGGACAATGAGCGATGAGAAGAATGACGTAGGCCAATGGTAGGAGCTCAACCTTTTCAAAAAGGAACTCTAGAGACTGTATGGGTGGTGGTGGGATGGTCCCTGTTAGTTTAGTCATGAAAATTTCCTTGAATCCGAAAAATTTCAGAAACTCAACAAAACTTGATTTCAGACAGGGATGTATGATAGGTACTTCGAAATGTATCAGCACATATCGTGTCGATATTTCTGAAAAGTATCGAAAATTATGAGTTCGATACTTTGACAAAGTATCGATACATTCAAGTATCAATACTTTTTACAAACTCAAAATTAGAAAAGCTCCAAATTTGTTACTTTATTTAAAAAATTTATTTGAAAAGTACTTTAACCATTTAAATTTGAGAACATTTATTAGGTTGGTCCCCCTTTTTGGTAGGAGTTCAACCAATAGGTATTTGTTGTTTATGGTTGCCAACACAACCCTCTGCTTGACATGTTTTGTGGTTATGCGGCTCCTACTGTCCGGAACAGATTGATGGTTGACGCCACTCTCTCTGATGAAACTGACGAAGTGGGGGTCATTAGTGTAGTGTAGGACAGGAGTGTAGTACTGGGATTGAGCCAGAATTTTGTGGGATCAGAAGACCTGGAAGAAATTGGTTGGTCGAAGTACTGTTTCATTTCGTCTGGTACTACTCTACTGCGGGGGCTGCCATAGCTTCCTGAACAAGGCTGTCATGAGGCGAAAGGACAGGAGTGTAGTACTGGGATTGAGCCAGAATTTTATGGGATCAGAAGACCTGGAAGAAATTGGTTGGTCGAAATACTGTTTCATTTCGTTTGGTAATACTCTACTGCGGGGGCTGCCATAGCTTCCTGAACAAGGCTGTCATGAGGCGAAAGGACAGGAGTGTAGTACTGGGATTGAGCCAGAATTTTGTGGGATCAGAAGGCCTGGAAGAAATTGGTTGGTCGAAATACTGTTTCATTTCGTTTGGTAATACTGTACTGCGGGTGCTGCCATAGCTTCCTGAACAAGGTTGTCATGAGGCGACCAAACATAGTCCTCATCCTCTTGACCACTTCTGGCCAACGACGGGGCCGTATTATCGGGAGAAGGGGCCCCTCTCTTCTTATGCTCATCCCTGATTTCCAGTTACTGCACTGTGTAGGATGAGTGAAAAGAAAATGGACCTTCTCGAATCGGGAGTCAAATTTGTTTTTCTCCAGTGAATCAAATCGATCTGTTATAAGTACGCTTGAGAAGACTTGCTTTTACATAGACGCCAATTGTTGTTCAAGCCTTTGGAATTTTACCTTGGAGTAAATTTATCAGAGGGATCACCAAGCTGGCTGTGACATAATTTTCCCCACTTACTGGAAGTAAGAAAAGATCCTCAAAAAAAGTATCGTTGTCGATACCGCCAAAAAAGAAAAAGGATCCCGATACGTTGCACACAAAAAAATATCAAAAAGTATCGATACCTACTTTTGTAAAAAGTACCAATATTTTGAAGTATCGATACTTTTTATACATCCCTAATTTCAGATCAAAAACCTAAACACCACCATCGGAAACTATTTGGATTAGTACCAGTAAAGTTTGTTACATGTCTGGACAACTCTACTGGGTAAGATCCATTACGCATATTATGCGCTAATTATTTTCAATAAACAACCATTGAAATCGACCACACAAAGTGTAAACTGTTGAGGGAATGTTCTCACAGAACCTTTGCAACTGTGAGCGCTTCCATACTGTTTTAACCCTAATCATCATTTTGCCCATTTCCTCTCATTTGTGGGAGCGCATCTCCCTTATTCAATTGAGGATAATCTATTTAACGAAAAGAAATTCCGCTTCTTTAATTGACTTAATGATCAAGTATTTAAATAATCTAAACAATTCAATTTCTCGTGTAGTCTCTATGGCTTTGACATCAGCTCTCGCCTCCAGTTGAACTTCTGTAAATTGAAACAATTACGTCGTATAGTGCTCATTCTTCAACCTTGGACCGCTTTGCTTAATTCAATAAAACCCTTCTTAACTACAGGCACGGCCATTGATGAGTTGTTAATCGTTGTTTTGCTGTAGATGAGCGTATCTAGTTACGTCCCGGTTTATTAAATTATTGATATACATTTTTTTTTTTTTTTTTTTTTTCAATAGATCACAGCTAATAAATTATTCGTTTTGAAAAACATCAACTTAGTTTCCGATTTGAAGTTCCAAGTTGCTATTCGAGAAAGTTCAGTAACTGAACCAGCATCTTTACAATAGTTGTAACGAGGTTGCTGGTTGCTCTACTTTTTTTACACCAGACCATTTGGTTCAGAATCAAATGTTTAGTACCTACTTCTTGTTGTTTTGTATTCCACATAATTTATCACTCTGAAGATTTGAATTATTGTATGTTAAAACTTCGGATTTACCTACTGACCGTTCCTCCCTTGTGTGGACTTGATTCGTTGATTTCATACCTTGGTCGTCGCGTTGTTATCTCTCAGAGATTAGCACCCCTTCTACCTCCAATCAAGGTTCATGTTACTTCTACCAACAAGCTCGCACATGCTCATTACACTCAATTTATCTCTACAAGTACCTCGGCACCGACCATATTCGCTTCAGTAGAGACCCAACTTCAGACAAAACAAGCCACTCGCCATCTCTGGCGAAAACGTCGCCATTTCTGGCGAAAACGGCACCGTCCCGTTAACTGTAGATTTGTGTGGCCTGTAAATATCTCTTTCAATTTAATATCATTAGTATTTATTCGGTTGATTAAGCCGCTTTCACTACATTCGCTTCCTTCTATGAGATACTTGGGATTCGGAATCAACATGAAGTTCCAGATTAAAGTTCGGAGCTACACTAGAAAATTAAGGTACACATATAATCGTATTATTATGTATTTTTAAATATGATCCATTGAATATTTACATTCTTTTTGTCGTTTGTATGAAATAATATTTGAAACATAATCGTGAAGATTCTCACTGCATGAACTTGCACGGATTTGTAGTGGTAGGTAGTTACATTGTTTCTAGCCTTCGGCTCTAGTAAGCCTCTACATAAATAGCAACAATCTAGTTTATTTAATGATTTAATTGTGCATAAATTATTTATTTATTAATTAAGATTTCACAATTTTAGATTCTTCTTAAGCAAGTTACAACAAGATTTTTCAGACCTATTCGAAAATGTGTTGGGGTCAATTTGGTATACCTCGTAGTCATTCAGCCGAGTTCCTTCCAATATTATTTGAATGATATTTTATTGCCTATGGCACTGGTCAATCATGGTTCTACTTCCACATCTACTCAAAAGGTACATTTCATATTTATGTTTTCGGAATGAATTTGCGTAATTTGGTATAACTTCATTGGAACTGTGTTCGTTCCACGTTTGTCTACAAAAGACCTACGTATTTCAGCTTGTCACATTTTCATGGGCATTTGAAACGAGATATTGCACGCATTGGGACATGGTGGAATAATATCCCAGTTCAGAGTTCAAAAAACATGAGTAAATCTTGGTTGTCGCCGGCGTGTTCACAATTCGTTTTCATCCATCTACCGAATCCGTTATAATCAAATGCGTTGGTCATGTAGATTTTGTGTAATATGCTAGATTTACACAATATTGACACTACAATCACGTAACTGTACGGTTTAACGACGTGGCATGAATAAACAGAATAAACTGAAACTGGGACGAAAAGGCTCCTCAAGTCATGACAAATTTAAAGTTCGATTTCCATCTTGTACGGTGATGAATACTAAATTGGATTACAAATCGACCATCTCTTAAAAATGTACTGGTTTCATGTGGAATCAAATCACGTTAACAGACCGTAATCTGGTGGGCTCTTCCGTTATGTAAACGAGGTGTTGAATTACTAAACCGTTCGTAGCAAATATGAGAGACGTCAGAAACGCGGCGCACAAAACCTACCGCCTACGCATTGTTTACATTTTCATCATGTTTGTTTTGACATTTCAAATGGGTATTTTTTCCCTTGGATTTCCTCTGGTGTAATAGAGCAATTATTCTGGTTCGACCCGCGCAAATCACTGTTGGCGTTCGGAAGAAAAAGAAAACTGATAAATGCGTAACAGGTCAAAACAGCGTAGTTGATAAGGAATTCATATCCGTCCCTGAGGAGCTCTCTAACTCAATTATATCGTTCCAAATGAACTACGCTATTTTTCGCGGTAGCCCATAACAGAAATAACGAGACGAAAATTGGGAACACGTCTTTAAAGGTCCAGAGCTCCCTGTTACCCAAAATATGATCGTGCTTTGAAGATGAAGAAACGTGAATGTTACTTTAGATGTTCATTTACTCTAATCTGATTTCGGAAAGAGATATCGCAATTCTGACTTCACCATCGTGTTCAGCGTTGAAAAATCTATAAACTGAGGTGTATAAGGGTTACATTTTATATAAAACCAGCTATGTGGCAGCTATGAAGCATGACTGTGGATTTTTCCAATTTGGTTTGATCTGTAGGTACCTAATTACTTGATGGTTCTACGATACCTAAGACAATTCAATCAAAATTTATTTTAATAAAAACAGTTTCAAAGTTTGATGTTTATGTTTCTAAAATTGTGAATCTTTAGAATCATGAACATAAGTATGAAACCTGTAAACCCTCTTGGGCCATGCGGCATTATTTGACACCATTTGACTCAAATTTCTTCAAATGAAAATTGCTGATATTTAGGATCTTGAAATTCGATATTTAAACCATACTTTTACCTCGAACATGTCGGGATATAGTTCTAGAGATATCACATTTAAGAGAGGAGTTTGTCCCGACAGTTTTAATATGTTGCGCTAAAATTTAATCTGTAGTGGATCTACTATCCTACATCATTCGGCCATGCAAATTGGAATTATCTCAGATCGCAGCTGATTCACCATTATCGACCGTTTCCTCTCGGGGCGGTATGACTTCAACTGCACTTGTTTTATTTATTTTCGTCGGTTCCTCCGGTACCCGTTTCTTCGGGGAAGAACGAATCAGATTCGACGCGCTGCCAACAAAGGCTGTCATCTGCCGATAATCTTTATCAATTCTTCTCCCATCGGTTCCAACATGATCGGCATGGCACGGAGATGAAGCATGTTTGTTACGGTTTACTTTTCCATGAGACAGCTTTTGTCTCATTCAATTCGTTCATCTTTCACGATTGTTTTTCCAAAATTATCAGCTCGTGCTTGGCAGGTGGGACGGGATCGTTTGAAAAATAGTTCACTCCATTGTGTGCCCTCAAATTTTGTTCGTTTTGTCCCAACACTTGAGGTGGAATTGTATTACGATAGTGAAATAGAGCAAAAACTATTTGAAGGCCTATCAAAGCACATCCTCTTTTGAGCTGAATAAGCTGCTTTCTCCCTCTCCACACTCTTCCTGCAGCTTCTCCTAAAACCCCACTACCAGCTATCAAGTGACTATCAAGTGAACTTATAGATGGTTTTTAATGTTAACTATTATTATTATTATTATAGGAAATAAGAATTCCTCGCGTGTCGTTGCAAAATCATTTAAAACAAGTTATTTCAGCGAATTTTAAAAGAACAGGATGCCTCTGTGCTCGGTCCAAAATTTTTTAAACTCAAATTTCCGGAAAAAAAAAAGTATAGGTGTAGGACTTACCAAAATCCGTTTCAGAACATCCTGAGTTTACTGCCAAAAGACACAAAAAATCATATATTTATAAATAAAAAACAAAAATAATACATGTATTAACATATATTTCTCTCGAACAGAACTGAGATAAAAAGTTCAAATTTGCACGAAAAATCTGTCTTGGTTATCAAAAGGCTAAGTTCGTAAATGGGCAGAAAATTTATTATAAAACCAGTTTGCATAAAACCAATTATTTCTTCAAAAATTCGCTCTTACAGCCATGATGTGTGACTGTGGTTTTTTTTCCATTGACTCCATTCCCTGACATTTCTCAAGTAGTACGAGATCTCGTAGATCGTTTAGATTCAAGTGTTCGAAGAAATACCGATTTCGCCAATAGACTGACTCATTCGGATCACGGTTCGCTGGCTGCGGGTTCCTATAAAATGTACAGCGCAATCAATACTGATGCCACCAAGGTGACTGGTGCAAGAACGATTCATTGATTTCCAAGAAAACAATGGAGTTCTTCTGACGCCTCTCTTGAGAAGTCAACGTCGAGCATTTGAAAACTATCAATGTTGTTATTGAGGGCCTTAGAGAGGGAATGATCATGAAAGCCCTGCAATATTCTTCTGGGAAAATGTTCTCATGCTGCTCTCATTATCTATTTCCCTTCATGCTAGTGCAGCAGTAGTAATAGGTTTTAAAATTTATCATCAGTAAATACCTGTTATAAATTTTGATCATAAATCAGATAAAAAGCTTCCTTAACACATTCATTGTAATTATTTCCGCGTTTTACCACCTTTTATAGAGTCATTGCAATAAATTAAACATTTCAAGTCGCTCAACGAATAAAAATTATGCCATCGACAGGTGTTGTTATAACAAGGAAGTGGTTGTAACTGCCCAAAAATAAATTAGAAGCTATGAAAAGAAAAGCTGTTTTTAGACATTGGCCGGTGACAGACAGATACAGTGAAGTGATGTTACTTAAGGGATGCCTATAAATAGAATTGATTTGTTTCAAGTTGAGGGGGATTAAGGATTTTTCGGGACTTTATTTAGAAAACCTGTCATCCCCAGGGCTCCAGAATGAAGGAGGAGGTTTCAGTAAATGTTTAGCGGGGTTGGGTTACATTGTAGTGTTTATATTAAATTAACGTACCTACTTGCGATAAAAACGTTTTGTTGGGATGAGAAACGCGGATTCGACCATGATTCGGGATAATAGTTCGTACGAAGAACGCATCTGGTCGGAATGGAAGGGATCCACGGTATAACGCGCATTTCCGTTTTTAGCTTTCGTTTGTTTATCTGTGTGTTGAAGGTTCTCCGATAAGAAAAAGCTCATGATTTCTGGGTAATCGGTTAACGCCTCATTTCTATCGGAGAAATGCGGAACCAAATATTATGGAGACCGATGCAAACATTACAGTTAATGGGCAACTCGAAAACAACTTACTGAGGGTCAATGCTACGATGGGTATCAAGATGAACTCAAATTACACCATGATAATTTAGCCTTGTTTAGAATATTTTCTGAGTATATCTATGGATCGTGTTCTCCTGCCACACTGACTGCACATATAACCCTTGAATCAAGAAACTTTTTATTCCACAGCGATCTACATAAGACCTCTTTCGTTCCATTTGGTGGACAATAGCATATATTTACCTTGTTATACTGCTCATGTGTGCTGGTGATCCAAGAGGTTCAAGCTATCTTACATGACTGACTGTCACAAGCTTCAGACCTACTTTGATTATCTCCAGTATTTTCATGTTTGACTAAACTTCATGCACTAGTCTTCTAGAATTGCATCATGATATGCATATTCCATGTTATACGTCCTATTCGGAAAATCAACTTTCCTTCAACAATAATGTTCCACTTCCCGTCAAAATAGTGAGTCTCTCTTCCTGGTTGAAGGTGATGTAAATTCAGTTGCATTCCATTCTCTTGACTATTTTTAATTAAACTATTCAAGAGCATTCTATAATATTTGTCCACTCCACGGAAACGTTTGACTCCAAGTGGAAGGACGGTGCGGAGGTCGATTAATCTGGTAATGTAACAGGTATTATCTAGAACCAACCACACTGCCCTTTACACATACGTTCCCATCAATAGATATCACTGTATATCTCGGAGCAGTTTCAAATCGACTATGGCACCGCGTGCATTCTTCTCGACAATACGTCTCTTCAACGCATTATTCAGTAGAACCACCAGGTTTTGGATGTCCAAGTGAGTGATTTCAACTTGTTCAAACTTGTCATGGATATGATAAGTAAGGTTTGACAAGTCCAATACTGGTACATACCTGGGTTCTAGCTGAAAGATTTTATTTCTTTATCTTGGCCGCAATAATTACAGTTTTCAATCGAAAAGCACCAGTTTTTCACTATTGGGTTCTATTTTTTACATACCTAATATATATAAAAATATATAAAAATTGTTATGAGTAGGTAGTATCTGTTCTTCAGACCTCTATTGTGGGAAAAATTCATATTGAACGGATTAATATTGAATTACGCTCACTTATTCATGAAACGTTATTTATTTATTATTTGAGTATATTCCAATCTTCCTGTAAGGTAATGTTGCTAAAATCTTACAGCAAGAAAATTATTATATTAATTTAAGTGTTCAAAAATGTTTGGATCCTCAATGAATTTACTGGAATTTTGAACTGGAATGAATGCATGAAAAATCATTGTGACTAGTCTACTGTTTGTAGAAGGTTTGTAAATAACATTAAATATTATGATTCCAAACCAAAACTTCAAGATTATTCGTTGTTTACTGTCTCAAGCATTGCTTGCCATGCGGATGGGTACGTACTAACAATAAGATTTAAATGCATGCATGAATTGAATGAAATATTTCCCATCTCCAATCTCATATTCACAATATCTTATATTGTCATGTAGTGGACAGTGTGGGCATTGTTTGGGGTATGCGTAAAAAGTCACATTTTCTTAAAAAGATCACGACCTGCCCCACAGAATTCTTAATAATCTCGATCCTGTAGGATTCAGCGAAAATAGTGTGGAAATAAAAGTGGTTTGCAATTAAATTATCTACAGAATGAGACCACTTACAGGTTTCTAGCCCAAAGTGTACCTGAGTTACAAAAGAAAAACTGAACATTTTTCCAAAAATTTGCAGTTTCTTCAAACTTCAAATGCGATGAGACGCCATTTTTACTTGTTCGATCGAACTAAAACTTTGACAAACTCATTTTCTAGCACAACTGCACTATTTAGGGGGTTGAGAGTTCAAATTTGGCGAAAAAATTGTCTTCTTCCCTATGGACACTTATCTCCCACTTCTGTCACTCTCTACTTTTTACTCAGCCAAGGAGAATGTCTGGTCAGTTATCGTGGATATGATGACCATAATTAGGACTAAGAGCAGATTGAATGGTTTTGCGAGTTTGTCCACAAAACAGATTTCTAGCTTAAGTTTGTGTTAAGTCTCATCATTTTGGTCATCTGCATTATTAACACAAGAACTATCATAACTCCTGTAACGAGCTTTGTGAACTGGAAATTAGCTTTCCTTCTTTGCCTTGAATAAATTTTTCCCAACTCAAAAGTATTCGCTGAAAATTCGCTCGTCGTGTACTCTGTCTCATCTTTTGTAAAGCCCGTTCAGCATCCCCACAGCCAAGTCTGGTACCACTCCTGGATCTGCTCTGAAGATTAGGGTTTGAGTACTCAGTGAACCATAGATGTATTACTACGGTAGTTATACATCTATGCAGTGAACTAACACCAGCATACTCCTCCAATCCTTTGTCACCCATTCGATCATTCAACAACCGTACAACCTATTTAGCACTCGGCTTCACGTAGTCTCACGCTTTGACACGATGCTCCCCCCGACTTTACTTTCACTGGCTGGTTGATTTACTTCACCTTTTCGTGACTCACCTTCAGTGTTACGGACTGTGCATGTAAGACTCCATCTCGCTGGCACATTTTGCTTAATTCTATAATAAATCCCCGAGAACCACCGTATATCTCTTCGAAATGTCTTCTTTAATGGCTGGTTCTGTCACTTACTGGACATCTTATAGAATAATATTATTCTCTTTCAACCTTCTTCTCCCATTATGATACTTTTTCCTACATCACCTTTCTGAAGAGAAATTGTCAGTTTGTTACTCACGAGTAGGATTTTGGAAAGATCTCCCGACAAAGGCTACCGGTATAGTTGTGTCTACCTGCATCTGCAGTCTCTGTTTACCTACCTGTGAGGGTGAGACATCCCCTGCAGCTATACTGGTCCCCTTTACACCAACTTGCCTCTATAACGTATTTTCTTCCTTCCCAACGTACTGTTACCCCTGAACATTTACTGCATTAGTAGACGTTCATGTTGAGTTGTTGTGTATTGTTATGACATGAGAGGTGCTCAGGAGTGACAAAACTGTGTTAAAATTACTGTGATCTGACATAACGAACGTGCTGAGCAGCAAACACTGACCATTAGAAGTTATTAGATTAATAACTAATCTAAGCTTAAAATGGTACATTACAATAATTCCCAATGTGAAGAGGTTTTCAGCATTGGCGCAACTGTAGGCCTAATAATACTGTATTTTACACCATCTAATATTGATTTGTGAAAAATATTTTTCATGTTGTTGGTATTGTTGCTCTTGTTAACACATTTTTTAATTTGGAACATTCATGTTCTCAACTAACGTATATGGAAAGTTCTTTGGTTTTGTTATGATTAGGTATTTCACCGGTGAGTTTTTTGTGGACGTGAGCTGAATGGAAGGAATTGAGGAACTCGAATGGAGGAACTTGATTTATGAATACCCCAGGGAAGACGAGGATTTATGGAGTGAAAAAAGAGAGGTGTGATTATAGAATTATGGAGTGTGTGTGTGTGCAAAGTGAACGAGGTGATAATAGAAAAAAGAGGAAGAATTAAGGACGAAGTGGGGGCATTAGGAACTTTAAGGTTGTAGAAGTTGGCTTTGATGGAAGTGATTTTGGTTTATTATCGTCGATAATAAACCTTTGGAATCGCCCAAGGAAAAAATTACACCCCCCTCCCTCAAAATTTGTTGGTTTACGTTTCAAGATATCTAGATCCCAAAAATCGAGTATAAACAAAATCCGTTCGAAAAAGTTCAGTTCATGTTTGAACAAGCCCACGTTCCCAGTTGTGCTAAAATTACGAAATTTGGTTTCCTGGTTCAAACCACACTCACGATCATCCTTGAAATGTTTCATAACCCTAAGTCAAGGGGAACGGGTTCAAAACTAACTTTGAAATTTTAGTTCAAGTTTGAACAGTTTTTGATATTTTAAATATAGGTCAGAACGGTTTCTTATCTGTAAAATTGTTTATACAAAACGATGTTGAGGGATGTCGAGGGTCGGTCAAATGATCATTTGACCGACCCTCGACATCCCTCAACATCATTCTTACTGACGGTCAACCTAAACCACCACACTCTTTATACAAAACCTATTTGCTTAAACAAATTATGTTTGGATGGTCAGCTAGAGTCTTGAATGGGTCGAGGATGGATGGTAGTGCAATATTCACTCGGTTTCTTGTCTGTAAAATTGTTTAAACAAATTTGGATGATGAGCTAGAGTCTTGAAATTTTTAACGTGGGTCGATGGATGAAAATGCAATATTCACTTGGTTTTTTGTCCGCGGCACTTCGGTTTGTCTTCTAATCGTGAACTGTTCATTATTTATTCCCAAAGCTCTGCTGAAACTATTGGGCATCTATGAAGTTAGCTGCCTGGGGTAGGATTTTCCTTGAAACTAAACTTCCCTCTATACACTATTTAATCAGCACCTTCTTGGAAACTCCAAAGAACGTCCTTCCTTTTGGGAAACACCCAGTGGTATCTGGGACTACCAACATTCCGAATATTGAATTTCCGAGTTTCCGAGTAAAACCGGCGAAGTTCTGTCGTTGTTGGTTGTCTGGCCGAGGGGTGAGGGCATCAGGGCAGGCCCACCACCAGAGAGGGAGAAGGCAACCCGCTGGACGTGGAATTGGAAGCGGAGGGTGGCGAAGCGGCCAGGGGTGTGGGACGTACTATATAAGCCGTGACGTCCCCACTCCAATCCTCATTCTGTTTCCGTGTCTCCTAGTGTCAAATGGTGGTTGTGAGACGGAGTCTTAAGGCTCATACAGTGTTCACTCTCTACGCCCACAATTGGATATTCGCAGTGTTCTAGTGTTGTGAGTGAATCAAGTGATCTCGCGCAAGAACCGTGGGTATTAGAGAGTGGACACTGAAAACTATACTGTGATAATCGAAACCAAAGAACCTTTCTTTCGCGGTCTTTAAAACTATTAATCTCAAAATGTCTCACAATAAGAGTGTCAGTTTTGGTGGAGTTATTACTTACCCCAGCAACAACAATAACAACAACATGAAGGACGAGAAGAGCTTCAAAAGCCGCTTCAACTGCGGCGTCCTCCGAAGCTCTTTGAAAATCAATGGTTCTCTCATTTCCATCCGTCTGGTTTCCAGCAAGCTGAGGAAGAGGGAGGATGGCTCCGTTGTTACTAACAATAACAACAACATCAACAACAACAACACGGTGATCGAAGCCGAGGTGCGATCGCCGCCCCCGGTGCCAGCCGTTCCTTTGGAGCCGCCCCCGTTCCTTTGGCGGTACTCCACCTCCTCGCAGTTCAGTCTGTCGAATACTGATCAAGTGAGTACCATATCATATTCATGCTGATTCTTCTTGTTACACGAGATAAATTGGCTGAGTTTTATTTTATTATTCATTAAGCTCCAAAACACTCTGGGGAACTGGTTCAAAAAATGAAATCAGATACCTACCCCTTGTCGAACTAGACTATCTCCTATTCCATCTGTGGTACGTGGTTATTTCCTATGTAGGTATTTTAAATTTGAAATGAGATTTCATTAAGAATCCAAAATAACTTCTTTGTGCCAAAATCCAAAATTGCCTGTGCCTAATTTGATTTTCACTGAATGAACACCGCTTGACCAATTTCTTTAAATTAATGAACTTGCTCTAATAGTGATGATAAACTCAAGTTATATGGATCAGGAACTCAACCTCCATATAAAATTCTTCTAGCTAATACTACCGAATTACTCCTTAAAGATCAAATCTCGTTGTATCTAGTTCTTTGTGTTTGAAGTGTAGTATTCATAACAAATCTGATCAAGCGCGGTTTGTATATAGTGAGATAGAGTGACCGGCTCAAATCAGCTGATCGAGCGAGCAACCAAACTTGCCAAGGCGGTTACACCTCTCCGATAAGTTCCGGAGTTTGATCTCCCTATTCCCAGAATAAAGAACGCATTCAATGTGATATAAACCTCCTGATTGTTACCATTTCCCCACAATATCTACAGGCTCATCTTGTACATCAAGGTGCTCGAAAATAACAAAATCGGCTGAAATAACTTCAAATAAAATACCTATTGTTCTTAGAGTGCTGGAATTAAGGTAGGTAATATCACGAAAACCACACGATCTATTCCTTCTAATTGATTGGATTTCTCAGATACCCTAATTATAACCCTAAATTCAACTCTCGATCAGCACTACAAAACGGTGGCATAATTATATTATTATGTTGTTAGTAGGTAGGTACCTATATAATTATATTATTATGTTGTTAGTAGGTAGGTACCTATATATAGTATTTTGTTGTTCGAGTTTCATCATTACCAATGACGTTTCTGGGGCCCAAATCTTGTAGCTTGGTTCATAATATGTAATAATTTTACTATGTAATAATTTTATAATATGTAATAGTTTTTGTAAATTACTGTAAAGTTGGATTCTATGCTTCGATGAACTGAATTCAGTGCGATTTTAATCTTTAAAAAGATGTACCAGAGGGAAAAGAAATCCCAACGTTTTAACGACTGCCATAACGTTTTATTACTGGGGGTTATTGAAATGATTGTTCTTTCTTTCTTTGTTTGACATTGCCTCATTGATAAAAATAGGTTCTACGTTGGTTTTATGATAAAACACGTTTCCATTCATCAAGCTTCGAGATTGGCCATGACGTGGTCAGTGGTAAAAGAGTCTGAACATTTTATGGGAGTATGTTGTGCTGAGAAAAATAGCTGAGAAGAAATTCAAGATAAGTGCTGAGAAAAATAGCTGAGAAGAAATTCAAGATAAATTTCAATTGTTACAGTATAAAGAATACTAGTGGGCAAGAGTGGGTTCAGTTTAAAGAAACGTTTCATATTAATTTAAATAATTTCTATTCTCAGCATAGGCAGTATTGCCATCTGCACAATCCAATAGGCTTATTGATCGTATTTTTAGTAGTGGAAATTAATCTCTATGATGTGGGCAAGTTGATTGGGTCGTGCAAGTTTCTCATATATGGAGGCCAAGAGCGAGGTTGCCAGATTCGATATGACGGAATCTCTAGAGGCCATTGTCTCACATTGAATTTCATAACAGTATATCTGAAACGACTGATGTTTCGCTTCAACCGCATTATTCGAGTAGTGAAGAGGTGAAAATCCTCGCAATGCTCGCATTATTTTGAAGTTTTTTCTTTAACACGGTTGAAATAAAAAGGGGTCATGGCGAGGGGATATTTCAGTTTGAGGTTAGGCTGTGGATCTGGCAACGTTTGGGTAGAGCCTGATAGGAGGGAAGCAGCCCCCTCTCGCTGTCTGTCGACTCCATCTTCTGTCTCCATTTAGCCGTGTGTGGAAAGGGTCCTTCTCTTGTAACGGTCTTTTTTTGTACTCTCAAGTTCCCATGGCCTGTGGGAAAGTTCTGGGGATGTTGGCTGGAACACACCCTCAGCCTCTCAATCCTTCACACGAGTATACCCAACATTTTTTTTCTTCCCCTCTCCAAAAACATCCTATACCACAAGAAAGTACCCACCCATATCTCTTCAGAGACTATTATAACAACCGCGTTTCTTGGAGCAAACAAAATAGATTTTGACTAGAATGGGTGACTCATGTGCAGATGAATAAATGAACACTCAGTCATTTCAATTTTGAATATTAGATTGTATTTTTTTCGTCCCAAATGTCCTACAAAACTAGAAATCTCTGATTCAACTACCACAGCCTTGTAAAAGTCCAAATTTGAATCCAACGTTAAACGTTCAAAAATATTTCAACTGAACTTCCTAAACTAGTTGCATACATTTTATCAAGGTGTTTGCGCAACGAACCTCTTAACCTCATTCGAGGTCCAATTTTTGCAAATAATTTAGGTAAGTAGATACTATTTAAAATCGCCTCTTTCAAGTGGCCTTATGAGAATTACCCCATTTATCTGGCTAACCATTGCAGCTCATTTGATAATCTTGTTGTTAAGACAAAAAACTAAGTACCGATTAGAATAAATTCAGTGGTAAAAGAAACAAGAATTTGCCGATTCGACGATGTATTATCTTCCAAGTGACAGTGCGTAGACGTATATGATTAATGCTGATTGAATGCCGAACCACTTTAAACTGCTCGAAGAGCGATAAGAACGGGTGTAACATCTGAATTAATAATTTTGAAATCTAGGAACGCAAGTTGAGAAGAACGAACGGTGCCTAGTGTATGTTTACCGGACGTCACAAAAAACTTTTTTCAGGTATCCATATCTTGGCTCCCTGTTTGACCGATCAACTTGAAATTTGGTGTGGATAATAGAAAGCCCTGAAAGATTCAAGTCGCTAGGTCTCAAGGTAGCCGAGTTATATGACTTCAAAAATCAATTACCTTATTTTTCTCCTTATCTCAATCCAAGAAAATTTTAGGTACAAAAAACGGAAATTTTGGATGATTTTGGCCACTTTGACGGGTCCTCAGCCGATGTGACATATATTACGACACATCTGTAAATTAGATGTGTAGTAATAAAAACGTCTTACCATGACGCCAAGGGGAGATTTCGAAACGGGAATGGAGCTTGAGAAGTGGTTAGGACATATCTTTAGTTAGAAGGAAAAGGGCGGGCGAGGAATGTGGATATCATACCTTTTTCCGGCTGCTGTAGAATGATATTTGCGAGGAGGGGGTGATTACACGGAGTGGTTTTTGGGGGATACATTTTAGCTTGACCTGAATTAGGGATGAATAGAATAAGTACTTTGCTTTGCTGGCGTGATTTTGGGGTTTGGTCTTCTTATCGCCGGTTTGGCTTTAGTATTTCTTTCATTGAATTTAACCACTTCTGTTCTCATTCATCATTTTTAAATGGTATTAATTCGTTCAATGTAGTGGTGTATAAGCCCATGATATCCTCCGATGTCCCATTTCTATAATGTGCGATTGGAATGTGAGGTACCTACTCAGTGCTTTGACGCGGTACATACGACGCTTGCCGAAGACGCTATCAGCGCGTATCATAATTGTACGCGCATGTACAATTATGTGATTGTGTGATTAGTTGATAATTATACCCTCCCACGGTCATTTCCTCGTCCGTTCCTGGCAAAGAACAACCAGTCAAGAGTAGCTTATAACTGTCATATTGAAATACGAATGTCCCTACGAAAGGCGGTTGAAATAATTCAGCTCGGTTACACCTTCGGGTCGACCAGCTGATTAAAATCGCCTAATAATAGTCCGCATTGAGGATTTTCAAGGTTTTTATCGAGCTCTCAACCCGTGACGTGCAGCTTGCGCATGGCCCGTCCCTCCCTAATAGTTGACGACAAGACATCACTGTCGCTAATTGATGATCGATTCCATCTTGAGATATAAGATTTTAATTGGATGCCGTGCATATTTAAGACCACCAGCTAAACACCATGACACAATCACAGGTTTCTGAATTCAATCTATGCCAAAAACGTTCCATCGAGCCTTGTCCAATTGAATAATATCAATTATGTACTTATTATGTACTTTGTACGATCAGGGCCCCGAGTACAATGACAGATCGATGTATATAAATACGATTGCATGTTATCTTTCTGCATTTATTCCCCCGTTTCCTCGCCGAACAATGATAATTCCGACTGTGGATGACGCCGTATCGGCATCTGGAAGTTGGATGGAGGATGGGAAAAAATTCGATTCCACAACGTGAAATGCAGAGGGCAGCTGCCTGGCAACGCCGGAGGGGAATACCCTTAGAATCGGCACGTGTAGGCTCCTCTCTCCATGATATACAACCACCGATTTTATACGTCGATAATTTCCACACTTTGAACTTCAATACTCACTTCCCACCCTCATTGGCTAACATCTGGCGATCATATGTCAACAACTTTTATTCAACACAGTATACTTGTGCTTTGTGCGCGAAGTTATGGAACAAATTCTAACGAAAGCGTAAAAACGAAATAAAGCGAGTCACGAAATGCCGCGAAGTGTCCATCTGTGTGAAAGAGAGGTGGGATTCTGCTCAAGGCGTGAAAATAAAGATACTGAAGTGTAATTTCGAAAGGTCAACTTGATGTTTTTGAAAAGGTTCTTCACATTTAGTTATGAAATGATACCACGATTTCGGGTTGTCAAAAGGTGACAGTTCATATAAAAATGAACGATAGGCGAAATCGTGGGAAACACTAAGGTGCGGTTTCCGAGCTCGGGATTTTGCGAAGTTCTAGACTTTAACCAGTTTTCGACTCAGGGCGTTAACGAAGTCCAGAACTTAACTCTGCCGTTTTAAAGTAAAACCACTTATTTCCGAATTCGTCAAAAATCGTGAAAAATCGTATAAACCACTTATCTTGTGGGTTTTTCATCTAATTTGTAGGCAAAACAACTTATCTGTGGTAGTTTGCAAGCAAAACTAGTGTTTGGCAATTTCAGCCACTTATACATTTTACGTCATCCAACTTGCAGGCAAAACCACTTATCAACCGAAATCTGGTGACAAGTGGTTTTGCCTCGAAACGCATTTATAAGCGTTTTTCCATAGCAAGCGATTTTTTGCTTCACACCTAAGTGGTTTTTCTAAAAAACGATAAATCAAAAATGGCGAGTATTTGCAGGCAAAACAGCACAAGTGGTTTTGCCCCCAAACTGAGTGCTTGAGTTTACATTATCGAAGGGGAAGAACAACTTAACTGTGAGTAATCGCAGGGAATCGATGTTTTCTATATTTAATCGATATCAGCATGATCGATAGGAACATCGAGGGGCAATACGGATTCGTAACTCTAAACTGGAGTCGAGCAATGAAGGGGCCAGCTGAAAAACCTGGAGGTATTTTTTGGACGTCGACATTTTTGCAGATAAGTGGTTGTCCTTGAAACGGCAGAGCTAGATTCTGGAGTCTAACGGCCCTGTTCGACTCCAGAGTCTAAAAATTGGCTTTTCGGGTAAAAGATTAACTTTACTGCGGACGAACCTACTGACACTGGAGATAGCCCGGGCGGTCATCCAATGCCAACATTAGAACACAAGAAATCGTACGATTCTCTCGATATTTATTGCTATTTATCGATATTTATTCTAGACTCAAATAGGTCTAGGACTTATAGATCCTCGAGTTTCGCAGATAACTCCCTGACTCAGAAAGACGATTTAGATCCGAGAACTTATTTGAGTCCTTCCTCTGGAAGTCCAGAACCTATAGAAACCGCACCTAAGATATCAGAGGATTTCTTGAGTCTTGTGAGTTTGGAAGTACAGTTAAGTATTTCTACTTCATTTCTCCACTAGGAAAGGAGGCGTTGTTTATGAAATGACACGCGCTAGTCCTTATTAAGACAACAGCGAAAAGGGGGCCGTCTCGAAACCGCGTTGTCATCAGAAAAATATCATCCACGTGCAGTGCTGGCGCAGCTTTGTATGTCGGCCAGTTTCAATGTCATAACTCCAGCGCCTGCTCAGTACCAGCGGGTACCATAACCGAGGTTCATGAATGTTGATTAGAACCCCTTAGAGGCCTGGAGGGGCGGTTTAAGGCTGCATAGGCCTTGGCAACACCGCCAACCTTTTGTTCCTCTTGCTTCATCGCGAAAAAAAAAAAAAAAAACACTTCCGTGCAACGGCTGTGACGACAAAGTATCGATTACAACACAACCGATATTTTCAAAGTAGTTGTAAAAGGGGTAATAGATCGACTGGATTCGATATTGATACGGCTAGTCAACTTCCACACTAGGAGCAAGTTAACTTATCTCGAATAAAGATAAGTTAAACCCACCAAAAATTCTCCGCACGGTTATAAGTGCATTCCACCAGTCACCCAAATGGGACCGTCACGAATATTTATGTTGCAGTGGATATTCTGACGATTGTTTGACTTTTGAGGAAATGTCCTCGACCTCCGTCACGCGTTTATGAGCCTTATCCTTTGACCACGGTATCTTTTGTTTCGCTTGAAACCAAAAAAAAAATAACAAACAATTTAACAACAAAAAGTCATTTCTCGTTGGTTTTTCTCTTTCTCGTGAGCCCAACGAGTTGGAACGGTGTATTGAGGTGGAGCGCAGCAGAACTGCCGTTGCTCTGGCGGCCCAGCACTCCAAAATGGCTGCCTTCTTCTCCCTTTCTGGCGTAGGGTCGTTGTCCTCCGGAGTGTTTCGAGCCGCAGCATAAATCTATCGATTTCTCTCCCCCACTGCCAGGACGCAAATGGTGCCTGGTGGTTACCAGAAACGCTGTTGTAATTCCTTCCACTCCTTCTAGTTAATTCATGCACTTGTTTGGGGTATACTCTCAAGTTTAGACTTGTGCAAATTTGAAGTCCACCACAAATATTGGATTTTTGTTGGGATGACTCAATGTGCAAAGTGCAGATCGGTAGTCCCTATTGCAATCACTGGCATGAACCTCCTAGCCCCTCCCTATAATTGGATTTCTAAAAATGCCAACCATCCGCCTTTCATCTCTCGAGATGTTCTCTGAAAAACCCTTTCAGCCCATACCCTCGTAATTGACGCATTCAATTTATTTTAGCTATGATCGTCTTCCATCCTTATCACTCGGCAGACCAATTTTTTTCATCACGCGTTGTGGATGCCGTCTTGGCGGTTCTATTTCGTCTGAAACGTTTGTAGAAATGCTCTTACTTATGTTCCCCTTGACCACCGCTTCTACTACCACCTCAGGTCTATTTTTGAGCCGGTCGTTAAGCAATCCATAGTAATTCTTATCACCTGGTCTCCGCCTATTCTTTCACTAAAGGCAGCACCTTTCATGATTGTACAACCTACTGGAGCTGAAAGATATTTTCATTAAGGCTTTAGCTCATTGGAAGTCCGCTCCTCCTACATCTTGAAGAACACCAAATTCAATCACAAAAATAACTTCAATTTTCCAGCTGTTAGCTCAGTTCAACAGATAATCAAAAGATGCCAAGGGTATTTAAGCGAACTATAATTGCCAATCTGTCAACGTGAATAGATCAAAGTGTGGTAGTGCTGATATGTCTTAGATGTAGAAATTATGCCAAATAGTTGCTACATTTCTTTCTGAGCTAACAGGGTTTTATTTTGTCAACTTTCAGACGACACTGGTCCAGAGCCTACCTTGCGAGGAGATCAGCGAGTGCAAGGGCTTCAGAAAGAACCTGAGGGGGAAATGGAGGAGGCTCGTGAAGAAGAAGCCTCAACCCGAAGTTTACACCATTCCAGCGGAGTTCAAAGATCAGCTGAAGCAGATCTACGTCTACTGATGCATGGACGCTGCAGAATACACTCAACCAGTGTAAAGTGTCCATGACTGATGTCACTGAACACCCGTCCCCTCGTGTAAAGTGTACAGTCCTGCCTCCCTCCTCCTCTCCTCCATCCACCCTTTGCAATTTTGACGTTTTTTCTTGTTAAGAAATAATAATAATAATAACCTACCAAGCAGTTCGCAGGGCCTCATACGGTCCATAACCCGTTGAACCAAATCCAAATAATTTATTCCCAGCTCCCACCCGAGCTCGACCGACTCTTTCTTTGAAAAGTATCTTGTTTCACGACGAACCGCCTGGAGGAGAGATTCGGGGGATGTTTTTACTTCTACCCATTCCGAAAAGAATTTTGTTTTCCTCTACAATTCTGGGCTCCTTTCTCCCCATTCTTTTTTCTTTTATAAATATTATTAGTTTTCCTCTTTTGAATAGTATTGTACTTGTAAAAATCAGGAAACCCGTCCGAAAATCGGCCTTCATCGACCGGATTTCTCTGACATGTGAACAAAACAAGATTCGTGATACAAAAAAAGTAGGAAGAAAGGAAATTAGTTCATAATTCTTAATGTACTGTACAGATTTACTTATCCTTTGCGGTAGTAATTTTATTGTACATAGTTGAGTGTAGTCACGTTAGAAGATTTTTTCCTCTGATAATTTTTCTTGTCTTCTATGTTTTTAATAAGTATAAAAATGTAGCAGGTTCCTCTAGCTATTACGATCTTCATTGACTCTTTGACAACTAAAAACTCATTTGCCGATGTGTTGGAGATGTTGATTAGTTTTGAATGCGGTCCACTTTTCCTCGTTTATAAAACTCCCTGTAAGACTGTCAAACGAAGTCAAAAAAACAAGTAATTCTCGATCTGTTTTCTTGGGTCACCATGATTCACTATGAAGCATTTCCAACTTTCCTCACAGTCATTACAACAATTTGGCAATAACACAACCACAGTTCGGTTAGAAACTTCTCAACGAAGGTCTGACCATGTTCTAGAATACCATACAGTATTCATTTTGTGTTCAGTATTATCTCTTATCTCAAATACATACCTCACTACAAACTACACGGTGACTTTAAGAAAATTTGGTTATGCTGCGATACGTTAGAGGACCCTACGTGAATTGTTTTCTTTTTCCATTAATTTTTATTTTATTATTTTTTTGTTTTTCTTTATATTTCGCTCCTGAGCGAGATGTCTCGACTGACTCATATTGAGCCTTGTTTGAATTATAATGTAGGATCAGTGAATTAGCATTTAGGATACACTTGATACAGTTTTAATACATTTAGTTCGTCACGAATGAACCATGGTGTTTTTGAGATATTAATATGTGTAGATATTGTGCCAGATTTTGAGCTTAGACTTTAGTACATCTCATGAGCTTTTTTCTTCCTTTCTGGTACCTAACTACTCTTATTTGAAGTGATTCTAAAATTCCATTAGAAACCATCTGATCCTATTGTTTCACTTTTCAATTATAATTGGTTCCTTTTTTTTCGTTCAATTTGGAACATTCTATTCTATCAATCAATTTGTCCGAAGCATGTACTTCAGATTTTATTTCCGTAAAATGGCTTCGTAATTAGGAGAGAAAAAAACAGTAGTTCACACCTAATTTGCTGTAGCCGTATTCACTTTGAACTGAATCCGATTTCGGACATCTCAGGGATTCCAGAAGTGCCCTGTCAATCGCTATTGTAACAACGGTTTGCTCGTTCGCTACCTGCATTTATTCTACATTGAAAACAGTTTTCACTTTATTATATCGACCATGGATTTGTATATTACTCTTTGTTTAGCTTCAATCTACTAAAACTAAATCATATAACCTCGGGAACATGGAAACAAATTTAAATAATAACACTAGTCATTAATATTGCCAATAAAATCCGGAAAAATGAAATCAAACTAAACAAGAAAAATTGTCAACAGTATTGTATTTATGTACGTTAATTTATTTTGTATATATACCTACTGTTATTTTCTTCTCACTGAAAAAGGCCATCCCTATGTACATTTTGTGTAAGATTTTTTTTTCCACTTAGGAGGTAAAAACCAAGTTATTTATATCTTTTAGGTATTACACTGAGCTTGAATGCCTCTTATTTATTCATTGGTAAATACTTAATGATTGTATAATTTCTCTTAGTTTTACTACATTTCCATGGATGCATGTTTGAAAATAAATGTGGAATACAAATTTGACTCTGGGGTTTGACTTATACTGCCTTCTATTCTACAGTGTCGTTGAAAATTTACTGCAGGGCTTTGGATGATAGGTGATATTGCAGCTTGGTAGAATTACGATTAGGGTGTGTAATTATGTTGAAGGTTTTTCATGATTTATGGTATCAATTGAGTGAACAGTATTAGGCATGAAACAAGACTTTTGAGACTTGCTTTTATTTAAATCAACAATTTTTTATGGAACGACACCGCCAAGTATGCAGTAGGTTGCCTTTGAATAACGATGGGAACGTCTCAGAGGGTCATCAAATAAGATATGGAAAATCTTGCATTCCATTCAAAAACTTTTGATCAGACAAATTTCAGGAAAAGCAACAAATTACTTCAAGAATCACCAATATCGTCAAGAAGATGGGCTACTGAAACCTGATGCTACATGGGGTACATACATAGATGGGCTACTTCATCTACATGATTATTATGCTGATGATATCTGAAGTTGATGCGATCATTTTAGTCATATTATACTGATGAGGTGGGTGTAGGTGTTTGGTATTTAGGTATAATAATTTAAAATCGTGTTGATGGTGGACATCTACCATTTTAGTTTGAGGTTCAACTATGCTCTGTCGCCAAAGCACCATGTTTTTTCAGTTCTAACTATATTAATGGATAGGAGTCATTAAATGGATCGTGTAAATGGGTCATGTCAATTTATATGAGGAATTGGTTCATTCCTAGGTTTTTGAATTTTCGAACATTTTTGCACGTCAAGCGGTTTGAGCCAGAACATTACTGGCAACGTGTTACTAGTGAAACGCTACTGCGAAAAATTTGGATGATTGCTAACGAAAGGGGTCGGTTGGAGAATGTGTTTTGGAGACGGCCCAAGCGACGGGGAGACGCAGCTAAATTGAAGTCTGGGAGTGCTGGACACACCTCCTTTGTCAACCATCCAATGAAGTTTATAGAACTTATTGTTGACCCGTCCAGAAATGGAAAACAGCTGGAGGAAACAAACACTTTGGGGTGACGAATTTAGGCGAGTACCACCTTCAATGTTTATAGTTGGTTCTTGTCGCGTATAAGATACTCGTACGAGAATTAGATTCTTTAATACTTGGCAGCGAATGAACGTCGAGCAAACGTGGCTGCTACAGACGAAATAAGAGACTCATGAGTTGAGATATTTAGTTGAGGCCGTGACGACTTCTTGGGTAAACTACCCACACATGGCGCAGTAGGTCCCACCGCCAAGTGAACGAAAACTCAAACTTAATACGTTTTTCTAAATACCACGCCATTTTTGAGGTTCTGAATACAGCGAAAATGGAAACAAATATGAAACAATCACTTTGCGTCAGAGAAGTTGGTTGAAGGACGACAACCCTTTGAACAGCTACGAAGAGCTGGGAAAGCTATGATATCCTTCAGTCAGTGTATGAAAGCGGGTTTTCTTTGTTTTGCCCTCATTTTAAATTGGTGGACGAAATAATTAAATTAGGCACCCACCTCGCAAGTGGTTTTAAACAAATTCAACTCGGTATTCAAATCTTGTCCTGGAAATTCAAATAGCCACTCCAGCAGTTGAATCCTGATGATGCCAGAGAATCTGCGCAGAAAGAAATCAAGCATAATAATATGCTTAATAATAATTTAGCATAATAATATATTATATTATATTGCAAACTGAAACCTTGGAAAATCCGCTGTAAGCATCTCTACGGGCTAAAAATATTATTAATTGTCAGTCCTTATTTCCAACAAATTCCATTAAGAGCCTGCAGGACCTGGGTTGGAAGAATTTTGAAGTATATATCAGGCTGTGATTGACTTGAAGCCAATTGGTTTTCCTATCCGTCTGTAAACCAATACTTCGACGCAAAAGTGCTTCGACTTTCCTCCGCTTCCCAATAATATTGACGTCAATTGAGGGGCAGTCGGGTGTAGAGAATGAGGTCGCCTCGCCCCCTTCGCAGCTCAAGTAACGGCTGACGGCAGATTGTTCGTTGGTCAACCGGAGTAGACCGTTACGGCGCAAATCATATGTCAACCGGAACTAATTCAATACTTTAAAAAACTCTGCAAATTCTTGACACAACGGTTTATTATCTTCTTTATGCAGATCACCCTTCTGTCTAGATCACTAAATGATAGGTTGATTATTATTATTATTTAAAGTACCTACGCAAATTTTGTATGTTAGGTAGGTAGGTAGGGATCAGAATATGTCGTAAAGTACCCTAGGTACCCCCTCTAACCCGGGGAGGGGTCTAGATTTTACGATACCTCTAGGTAGGGGGCTGCTCACGGGTTCAAAAAACATTAATTTTTCAAATCTAGTCAGCAACTTTCATTTGAGTCCGTAGATTACAATCGTAAGATCGAGAACCCCCAACGTAGGGGGGGTTCAAGAAATTAATTTCTATATCTGAAAACCATGTGATGTTCGAATCAGCTGGGCCAGTATAAAAATTGACCCCGCAGGCTGCTGCACGATTCACCCTCATGTTGACAGCTTTTGATATGCTTCAACTTTGAGCCCTTATTGTGAACGAACGGCTGGTCGTACAAAGCAGCGGATGGTCTTACACTAAAAACTGTGCAAATTCTTGACACAACGGTTTATTATCTTCATTGAGCAGATCACCCTAATTTAATAATATAGGTGAAACTCTAGGTCAACGTACAAATTTAATTTGTTTAAACACATAGGTACTTATTATTTAATTTAATTTGTATTATTACAAGTAGGTATAATTTAAACAATTTTACAGACAAGAAACTCCCCGTTGTCTGATGAGGTTGTGTACCAACATTCAACGCCCTAGGGTGAACAGGAGAGAATTCAGCTGTATCTCTCACCAAGCTGATCTTACATCCTCCCGATCACTCCTCCGTGGTCTGATGGGGCTCTCTACCAAATTTGATTTAATGTCTTCTTACTTATTGCCATAAACATCTCCATTAATTTGTGCTCTCACGGGAGTAAACATGCCTATTTGTTGACTTTCTAGCAACTTTCACTACACTCTTCCTTTTGCCCCATCACCACCATTCGCAGCAATAAACATAAAATAACGTCAACAACGATCAAGTAAAAATAATATCGGGGAAAATGTGTTTGGATGCTTTTTCAATATTTCTGTGTACCAAAATCTAGGGTATGCAAGACCGACACTAACTAGTGATAAACACTATGTATTGATGTTCTAGCTGCGTAAATCAACGTTAAATTTATGTACGAGAAAGGGTTAGAAGAACAACTGGTAGGTACAAAAATACTGGTATATTTTTCCAAGTTTTTGTTGGCACAAGATGGAGTTTTCAGTTCTGGGTGATGTAGATGTGTCTATTCCAATACGTATTTTGTGAACGAATGAGAAACAATTTAAGGGACATCATGGACAAGTACATGTGCATCGCTGATTCGAGGGATACGTGACATAACTAACCCACACAAATGGTGTATTTAATATATACTCATGTATAAATTGTATACTCATAAGTAGTAATAAGATTCTTTGTCAATCGGTAATTACAATAATTACACCATGATATGCGTTGTTTTGGGACAGGCAACTTCCATGATCATTAGTGCCAGCTAATCGCTATCATTAAGAAACTATAGAGGCACTCGTGTATCACCGATCTCAGGTTCTTAATACTACTACCATCGAAAAAAAGTTAACCCTGTATGGTTATAGTGTGACATTTCAGTGTCCTTACTCGCTTGGAGGAGAAATTACACCAAGATCGATACGACTGTTTTCACACTGCTCAGATGGGTTTATGAGTAACTTTTTTAAACAGACATAATATTGGTTATACGAAGACAAATGTGACCGTCCACAGGAAAACGTACTAGCTTCCAGAAGCAATTTTTTCAGCAGAACGAAAAAAAGAAGTCAGGGTCGAATCGGCATTTCGAGGTATTATCGATTCATATAGGAAATTTAATGTAGTTTCTGAATCTGTAAGCCGTTTTACAAATCGATTACTGGAAATCATCGATACATCGCGAAAACGACTGTGGTAACATTCAACACAAATGTCTGCAATTGTCCCAGTCGCAAGAAATCCATCTTTTGGATTGAAACCTACTCTAATACATTCCTAACAATAGCACTAGTGCTAATAAAAAAGAAAAAAAATCAGAACTGTAATGGTTGGCTAAGTTTTCCTGGTTCTCGAAGTTTTGGTTCGACCACTCTGGGCATACCTAGGTCTGTGAAATCAGACCAGGAAATCCCTTTGGGTAGGGCGTAATTGCCTAACCTCCCCGGGTTACAGGGGCAACTCAGCAAACCATACAACACAGAACCAGGTTGAAAAGTTGAGAAAACTACATCAAAACAGTTTCTAAAACTTTGATTGCATATTTCTCAAAAACAGCTTTCTTGCAATTCAGAGGTTCGAAAAATGATTACTTTTCAACGAATTAAGATACTTATAGAAAATCTGAAGACGTCATCGTGTTCAGAAGCTTCTTGTCTCTCAGGAATGACAATAAACTCGATTTCAAAATCCGGAGGCTAAGGTACGTTTTCCTGTGGACGGTCACAAATATTAACAGAGTGTGAGTGATTGTGGGAGTGTGTAATGAAGTCACTAGGTACACATCTTGGCAGGACGTGGAAATTATTGAAGGTAATTTTGAAGGACCTTTGGTCTCTTGTTCACCATAAACTTCCATAACACTCAATAATTCAAAGTAGGAACATTCTACTTCCCAATAAATGTAGAAGAAACTGTGATGTAACGAAATAATAACATTCCTGACTTACAATAAATACATTCAGGTAGCACTCAACTGCAAGATTTCTCCGGTTGGAGGTATAATTTATAAGTCAATAATTCTCGACTGCTGGCCCCAGGTCGTAAGTAACTATCGTATTTACAGACTATTATGATACACTATAATTCCATCAAGCCACAGAATTGCGCAACAAGAAAACGTGCGTCTGAAAACTAGGTTTTCCCCAACAATAATGGATTCGTCAATCCTTCAAGGATTCTTCTTGGAAAGCTTAACAGCGTTTATCACCAACTTTTTAGCTAATTGAGATTCGAGATTTTCAAAACCTTCAGACATGATGACTTGTTCCAAACAGCCGCTGGTGAACGAAACCAAATGCCTCATCAGTTCCTGAACATCAAACAGAACGTTATTGGGACCACTAGATGTTGAGAAATCACGAAACAATTATTTTAAAAATATGGTTATTTATCGTACAATTACTGTTTCCAAGACACGTAGGTTGAATTACCTAGTCTAGTCGTTAATTCTGTTACACAGTTTTCAAGGAAATTCCAAGAACCAAACATTCTTTAGACATTTTTTTTATTTATTCTCCACATATGGAAGTACCTGTGAGTGGGAAAAAAAATCAATGTTACTCAAAGTGTTCACCATTCGACTTCACACGATCCTTCAGACGTCTCGTCCAGTCATCGATCGCGGCATACACCTTATCCAGAGGTATCTCCTCGACTGCTTTCAGTTGTGCTCGTTTGAGGGAGTCGGTGTTAACGTGAGCTCTTCTGCAGGCCATAGCCTCTAGTTCAGACCATAATTTGTAATCCAATGGATTTAAGGGCTAGCCGACAGCCACTCTTCACCGCTCATGAACTCAGGCACGTTTTCCCTCAACCAGGCTTGGGTCGTTCTGGCCTATTGGCCTGGAACTGAGTCTTCTTGGAATACCCAGTGCTCTCCATTGAACAATGTCTCATTCAAGGGATGGACAACGTCTCGAAAGACGTGTCTTGATACACTCGTGCACTGGTTTTCACGGCTTTTTCACAAAAATGGAGTTTCGTAACACTTTTCCAGGAAATCCCCCACCAAACCATCACACTCGCCGGATGATTCGTCTCTGAACTCTCGCGTCCACTTCTGAACCTTCTCGACAACTTCTAGCGTAGATCTTGTCATTTTGACGATTGAATTTCTCTTCAATGGTAAAAATTTTCTCATCTGTGAAGAGGATTGAACGATGAGCATGATCAGCGTACCGGCGAAGGAGCACTTTGCTTCTTTCCTTTCTCATCTTTTTCAAACGGGGAGTGTACCTACGGTATGCTCTGAATCCAAGGTCTTCTCTGATAAGTCGGGAAAGAGAACGAGCGGATATGTTCATTTCTCGAGACATCACCCAGAAAGAGTTTCTCAAAATCCGATTCCTCACTGCTTTGATTTTTGCTGCAGCCCGAAGCGACTTCCGACGACCCTTTCGATGCCTATCCTCTATCCCCTGGGTTTCGTTGAACCTACCAATGGTTTGATAAATGAACCGGCAATTGAATTCTGCCGGATTCACTAATTTGAAAATCTCGCCAGCTCTTTCCTTTCCGGTACAGAGCAACAACAGTTGTTGCTCTGTACCGGAAAGGTAAGAGCTGGCGAAGAGCTGCAGTTACTGCAGCATGATCTTCTTTTATTGATCTTTCCATTGCACAAACACGATGTCAACTGAAGAGTGACTCGTATTTCAGACTTAGATGGACAGAGATAAAAGAGAGCAGGGTCTATCCTGCTTTTCGAGCCAACAGATCAAGGTGCAACTTGTGTGACAGAACTTATGGCTAGACTAGGTAAAGCATTATTATCACTCCATTGGTGTTATATTTCAATTAGGAACAGCTAGTAGTAATAAAAACGTTTAGGGGTTTACCTCACATTCATTATCAGAAGCTTTTTTGTACAGAGATCCCACGCTGTTGGACTTTATGATATTCACAAACATTTTCGAACACATGCTGACCAGCTGATCTTCGAGGTATGACTTGGATAAGTCATAAAGGTCTGAAAATGAAAAGAAAGTTATATAAGCGCAAAAGAAAATGAAAAAGTGCGCATTCGGGTCATTTCACTTTAAACGTCCACTTTCGGGTTCTCGCAACTGACTGTTTTTCCAAAATCCAAGATGCTCAGAAAATTATATCAGGTGGGTGAATTGGTTGCAAATACTCTCTATTTGAACATCCAAGTAGTGTTCAGCGAATTTTCTCCCGTTTTAAATTTTTTAACATTTTTTTTATTGATACTAGAACTACATACGTTCTCATGAGTGTTACCAAAAGTCAAAGATCAATTTCAGAGACTGTTGTTCTTATTGGGGAAGCGGTTCCTAGGGGAACTGTAAACTACCTTGGTAGTTAATAATGCCCCGTAATTAGGTAGTTGTTAGTGATATTGTTATTTATAAGGCGGTTTCAAATCAGAAGTGTTACCCTTTTTTATAACGAGCACATCAAAAATTCCCTATAATTTCTCCAAATTAAGTAAATTGCTACTCTAATCCCACCACTTGCAGCCAGTAGGACTGTCCTCAATATCTGATGATTCCTAGTTCGATATTGTCTCACATAACTGAATATTTCACCATGAGCTTCATTACTTTACTACCCAGATGCTAAGGAGGAATTCAACTACGCGAAATTTTCTGAAACAAGAGTAATATCAAAGCAAAATCAGTATGAATGCGGAAAATGCCATCACTTCACCAGTCTCACCTATCAGATCTTCACCCTGCATCAAGTCCAGCCCTCCAGTGTACACGTACTTCAAGAATGCTCGAAAAGCGCGTGGGTTGTACCTTTTCATGTCCAAGACCTTCGCATCACTGAAACACGATTTAAATACTGATAATCCAGATTCTTGAAGAATAACAAGGTTCAAACAAGGTCTAACTCACTTTTTGGGCAAAATGAGCTAGGAACGGCTTCACTTGCGAAATCTCTCTTTCTGACCAATAAAAATATTTTGTTTTTTTGAACCTGTGTGAATTATAATAATAATTATATTTGCGGCTGTTATTCCTATATTTCAATTTGCCAGCGTGTTTGTGGATAAGGGTACCTAATGTTTTTCGAGTCCCATGAGTACCAACGCTTTGGCTATGAACCTGCCATCTCCAATGACAGTGTTGAGGAAAACGCTCAGACGGCGTTGCGCATAATGTTGATAGCCAACGATTTTCTAAAGTTCTAAAGTTCCCAAGTCATTATTCTAGAAAAACAAGTAATAAGTGTTATCTCCAACAAAAAATTGGAGTCAACTATACCTAATGTTATATATAAAACCCTTTTCTCTGTTTGTTTGTGTGTCCTCTATAGACGACCAAACCGCTAAACCGATTTTCATAGGGATTTCTCCATTGTGATCAGCATGTTGCAGGGATGGTTTTTGTCGATATTAGATTTCACACACTCGCTTCGTACATCATGGACGAGACTTTCCTTAGTGACGATACAGATAGCTTCACTTCGTTGTGAAGCATTCCGACGTGTCAACCTATCTACAGGAATATCTCACGCAAGCGAAGCGAGTGGAACTGAAGCAAGGTTCTAAACATCACATCGGTTCTAACTTCCATCCAGTTCTTAGAGCGCTTACATTTGGGGGAGTTACTGAGAGGATGTAAGATCAGCTTCGTGAGCGATACAGCTGAATTCTCTCCTGTTCATCTTAGAGCGCTGAAATTTGGTACACAGCCTCATGAGACATGGGGGAGTGATTGGGAGGAAGTCGCATCAGCTGAGAGAGCGATAATGCATGTGAACCTGGGCGAACCAGCTGTGAACCAGCTTATATCAAGTAACATTATAAACTTTACCAATATGATTGTGAACAGATCCAGTTGAAACCAGTCAGTAGGTTCACCTTTGACAAAGCCAGAAAAAAACCAAAAGTGACTCTGCACAAACCAAAAAAATATCGTAGTGATTTTTGCTGTAATCATGAAAACAACGTAGGAGGTTCTTCGGAGATTTTTGAGCGGCATCTAGAACTTAAAGATCGAGCACAGAAAGAGAACGAAAATGACAAAATGAGGATTAAATGAGGATTGCCACACGTCGTGTTCTGACATGATGGCTGTGCAAACAGTGCCATACATAAGAGCAAGCAGCGCCTACTTCATACTGAAATCAACCGAGCACAACTTCACTGTTTATTATTTGTCCAACCGTGACGCCATGAACTACTGGTTGAATGAGTCCGAATCCTCCCTTAGCGCATCAACGTGTGCCTTATCCGTCTGTCCAGGTTGACCACAAGTTCTTCAAGGGCTTTGGCCAAGAAACAATGATGGCATATCCTTCGATACGCCCGGGGATCCTGTAGTAAACGCCATTAGAATGCTCCAATAAACCCAAACAGGAGAATCTCATACAAGATCGATTGTTCTAATGAGCTGCAGGAGCTCTCCTACAGACCAAAACCTATCAGCAATTCAGCATCCAACTTCCCCTCACTGTTTGAAGTACGACCTGTGAGTTGGTACTTGCAGGTCTACAGTGAGAGCGGTGTTATGAGAACAGATGTTCAAGGGTCACTCAGCAGGACGTGGACAGGAGAAACCCTTTTGGACAAAAAGCCGAAGGAGTCATGTCTACGATGTCAGAACTGATCGAGCCCCTCCGGGTAACCTCCTATGGTATGATGTCATGGGAAATAGTCCTGAATTTTTCTAATACTTATAATCAAATTCACATAAACTTGCTGGAACTCCACGTAACAGTGACATTTCTGTGGAAACATATTTGGGCAAAAGCAAGTTAGAGCGAGAGATCGCAAAATTATTTGATACTGGAGTTTGTCAGTTCCATTTAGTCTCAATACTGCTAGAAGTACTTCAGCATAGCTCATTCCAAGTTTAATTTGGATTCCATCATACCTCGCCTATACCAAGTACAATGAGGAATATGTATTGACACAGTATGTATATGTGTTATAGAAAATTGCGTTGATAAATACTAATAAACACTCAGTTCTTACTTCGTGAGGTGGTTTGCCCACGGACCATCCAGCATTGACTTGAAATGCTCGCAGAAGGAGACAAGGATGAGTTTATGAACGTAGACCTCCCCATCACTCAATAGCACAGTCAAATCACTGTGCTCCTGTAATGAATAATACTATAAATACTATAGTAACAATTATTGGTGGATCACCAACATCTGCAACTTTTTTTTCTCGACAAAATGGCGCTTCAGATGCCAACTTGCAGCCCACCGGGCGTAAAGCCAACTTTTGGCCCATTTTCTCAACAATCCGTTAATTCCTCAGATTGCTCGATGTGATATCTTTCAGGTAGATTTTCAATAAAACCGATCATTTTCATTAGAATACAACATAAACCATAACAATGATAACTACTTATTTACCTTTACGTCGTAAAGAGCTATTCCAATATTGCGCTCTGGTCCTTGTATCCTGTGAACCCTTGAATCGACCAGGTCAATTTTTCTTCTACACACTTGTGGGGTAGCCATGCCGTGGAACGCACACTGAATATTCCTCATGCTGTCAGTGCAGTAAAAACTATCACTATCTGAAAAAAGTACACACCATTGAAGATCAATTTTTGAAATCTTGGGTTTATATCAAAGTTAGTTCGCATATTGAATTGCATGTATTATAATAAATGATAATTAATATCTCTCCCTGAAAAACAGAGATTAAAATGTTCAATAATTTGTACTTCCCACACATTCTAACTAGAAAGGATTAGTTTTTTCAAGTACTCGTGTATTTACATCTACTGGATTGACTGGTTTTCCTGGAACAGCCTGTTCACTGATATCTGACCCTGAAAGACGTCCCCATCATGAGCTATTCATTTTATTGTGTTAATGTTAATTTCATTATAATAGGGGTATTCATGGTACGTGAGTTTTCGACGTGGAGAAGTCTTGGTTGCCATAGAAACACATGTCACTGAGCATGCGCAGTCAACGGACCTCTTCTCGATCCCCAATTCGATTTATAACAGAGCTTGAGGTCTGTTGTATCGAATTCTCCTGATAAAAATGCAGCCGCGCTCGTAGCGGCCGCGTGAAGAAGCTCTAATCATTTGAAGAAGCCTAGCCACAAGCCGCATCCTGACGTCGCCTTATCTATGTGATTTTGCTCATGTTTTCGCAAAAATGACTTTTTTACCTATTTCAATAAAGCACTAACGTGCCTTCCAACTGTTAAGATATGAAAACTCGAAATGGCGTTGTGAATTCTCTACGTCGTTTTGAAAATCGGCCTAACCTAAGATTGTCCTAAGACTTCAAACTTTCAATTCGGTTTCCTGTAAAGTTAGCAACGAGCCATTTAAGCGGTTTTCCACAGCGTCGCGCGAGATGTGAGATTTTCGGGAGCGCGGCCGCAGGTGCGCGGTTTTCCCCAGCCGAACAGTCGCTAAGCGATTGAAGATAGGGGGTATCGATATGTAGCTTTATTTAGTGTTATGGACTCTTAACATAGTAAAAATGCTGGGCCCAGTGGTTATTCTATAGCTTGAAACTGAACCAACACTGGGCCCAGCATTTTACTATAGTAAAAAAGAGTGGTTTTTTTACCCATTCACGATTGAGCCATACGAACCAAGACGTACCTGTAGCGTCGTAAGGAGGAAATATTTTAATGAATCCTTCATCGCCCATTCTGAAGACGATAGGTGTATCAGAGAACGGGGATCCAGCAATTTCCATGACAGGAAGCCTGCACATAAAATTAAATTCCAAATGAAGATGAGCTGGAAGGCGGTTTCTTCATAGTGATTGCTTGGTATAGAATCAAGTCTAGATAACTGTTATTGTGAGGAGTTTTTTTTCTTCTAATAATCGATGTATATTTGGCATACCAATCACATAACAACTGAGCTGCAGCCCATCAAGTTAATTTCCTATAATATTATAAACTGTTTCTGGGGTTTTTAGCCCAGTGGCAGTAACTTAGTTGTGAGGAGTTGAGGGTTTGATAAATGCTATGTAATTGAAAATCTAGCACGAATTACAGAACATGAATGAGAACATGTTTTCTTGGTTAAACTATAGAAGTGCACCATTGAAACTGTAGTAAGTGCACGTAATTCATTCAACGCTAAAGAGCACCATGTTGAAACTAACTTTTTCTGAGCCTCGATTATTATGTCCAACGAAGTTGGCGATAGAAGTACGTAGACTTGACCGTTTTCGTTTAAAGCGACCGTGACCTCCCGGGAGCAGGCGATTGAAATGATGTTGGTGTGTTCTTTTGATGAAATGAGCTGAGGAGGAACAGGGCGTAGACCGTCCGAATGCGCATCCCCAGGAGACGTACCCCATAGATACACCTACACGTTAATAACATTATTGAGTACACTGCAATACAATTATAAAGACTATTCCTAAGGAGTCGACCTTCCACACCTTTTAATCATACGTTTCTTACTAAAAGAAAAAGAACAAACAGGGTTGGCTGGTGGAAAAATTCTCGCACTTTTCCCAGTTTTCCCGGTGAGAAAATATGAAATTCCCAGCATGCTTTGACTTATTTTTAACAACTTTAACCACACAAAAGTAAAAAACGATGCAAAGTTTATTATTTGCCGGAATGTTCGTATTTTTATAGGCCACAAAGTGTTAAAATAAGAGATAATGTGAAATTCTAGCGTATAGAAGACTCTAATCGAAAAAAATGTATAGAATATAAATTGAAGTAAATTAAATTCTGAATCAAATAGCGTAATCCGTTTTAAAATCGGATGAAAAAATGTCAACGGTCAACTTTCTCTCAACTGCAGCGTAACACAGTGAAATGGCGCTACGTGGCCTTAGGCCCCTAATAATTTGTTAGGAAATGGCTTACGAGCTTATTGGGCCATAGAGAGGCCCAAGATCGTGAGTATAGTCAGTTACCGTTTGACTTTGGTCAACGTACTGTAGAAGAAAGAGTGGGTTTTGGGTTGGGAAGGATGTTAAGGATGGGAATGCCCTACCTACAAATTCGCGCGAATGAATGCACAGGTCATTTATTGAGATTTGACTCACTTGGAGGATTCTCACGGTGCAAAAAGATCCTAGACTCGATTATGTACAAGCTTGTAAATTTTGTAAATATTTTTGTAAATTTTCCCAGAAATTCACATTTTTTAATGAATTTTACTAAAATTTACTATATATAGTTCATTTTATATGTTCATTTTAGTAAAATTTACGGTTTAAAAAAAAATGTTGGTAGAATTCATCCAAGGCAAACTTATTTATAAAACTCACAAAAAAGATGTGAATTGTGAGTAAATTTACAAATACAAAAAAGATGTTAATTGTGAAATTAACAAAAATATGTGCATTTCTGGGAAAATTTTAAAAAAATGTTTGTAGAATTTATGTGGGAAAAACTTGAATTTCAGTAAAATTCATTGTAAAATAGGAAAATTTGAGAAACATTCACAAAAACTTCAGTAAATTTTAGTAAAATTCACAAAAATATGTGATTTTGGCATTATTCTTATTCATGTTCATATCTGTATTCGTATTCATATCCATATCTGTTTTCGTATTTTCCAAATTATTAACTTTATTGTATTCATATTTATGAATATGACTACGCCTCTCTGAATCAAAGTCGGTGACTTCGTAGTCACAAATCGTAGTCATAGCGGAAAAACGTAGGTTGTTGTCATTCATAGTATAACCATAGTCGAAAGTCAAAGCAGTCGAAGTCGAAAATCTTCACACCTTCCCTGGACCGTCTTCTCCTTAAGCTCACCCCATCAGTCATTTCCATAACTTTTAACATGAATAATGTTTTTGCGGTGGCCTACCAGAGTTGAAAAGCGTAACGAAGTTTAAGTCACGAAATTATGTCACGAAGATTTTTAATGATTTTCACGTACAACCGAGCCGTTTCTAGGGAAATGAAACTTCTTTAGTTTTCAACGGACAAAAATCGTTCTCCATTCGTTGGAAAGCCTTTAATTTATGCATAAATTATATACTGCCAAAACCGCTGTAAATATCGAAGAAGCTGAGATACAACCCTGAGTAAATAAAAAAACTAATAAATTTTCCGCACATTTCTTAATATTTTCCATACAGACAAAGAAAAGGGATAAGGAAAAGGGGAAACGGGACGCAAAAACATTATTCATGTTTTGCATAGCAAATACCTCGTTCTATACAAAGTATAGAAGAGAAAAGATCCGGGGGGTCCAGGGGGGCTTGCCCCCCTGGCGAGGCGCGTAACGCCGAGGTTTTTTTAACTGCCTATTTTCACAATAAATCACATAAATCCATTGTCACTTATCGCTGCAGTATATTAAATTTACAGACAAAATGTGGCAAATCTAATGTGATGATGGAAAATGACACGGAAATTCTCGGACCTAAAAATTCACGCACAATTTCCGGTCGCTCCAACCCTGACATATTGGAGAAGCCCATTTTGGTACTTTTTTGGAATTGCTATTGAACTAACCTTACTGTTAGAAGTGAGAAGACAAACATGTGATGTGGCACAGGCCAATTGACGAAAAGATATGGGCTCGGGAAACTCTAGTTTTATAGGCATATTTTGACAACTGCACTCTGTAGACATAATGTCTCCCCAATGCAAAACCTGAAACATACATAAGCATCATAATATGTACGAGTGGTACGAGTATAGTACGAGTGGTGTACTTTGTCCGTCGAAGGTAAAAACAAGGCCAGTTCTGTCCTAATCCGCGTCAGAATTAGACGGACAGAGGAGGTGATGCTGTTTGTGGAAGAGGTGCACAGCTCAAAAAAGCCTACAACGGACGAACACCAATAGCAGAAAACAAGAAAAGAGACCTGAAGTACACAACAAATACATCAAACTGGACAACAAATACAATACAAATACATCAAATTATGTTGATTTCTATAACAATCTCCTGTTGTAGTGTAGCTATGTACCAACGCTTTTTTTCTCTTTCATTTTGAAAACTGCCATGATCTTCACTTTAAGCAAATTTGGAAAATGTTTCTCGTTGGTTTTCATACTACCTGTGATTGTACTGCAGTACCCTTAATTATGTGAAAATGCAGTTCCTCAATTTTTAGTTCAAACAACTTACCTAGGTAGTGTAGTTAAAAATCAGGGTTTGAGGGCCTGCAGGACCTGGGTTGGAAGGTTTTTGAAGGATATTTTAGGATGTGATTGACTTGATTGATTGACTGCAAGGATGCAGTTTTGAAAAGCGGGGGAGTTTTTTGCTACATTGCACCAAAAAATGCAGTTCTCAGTTCTCTCGTCTTTCTATAATAGAGATTATCCCCCCCCCCCCCCCCAAGAAAGTTGAATATCTGTTAGTTTTCTTAATTGTTTTAAATTGGTTATTGAAATTGTTAGGTTGATAATGTGTGGTAAGACGAAAACATGTCAAAATATTCTTGACATGTACCCACGAAAGAAGAAAACATCTCAGAAGGCTGCTGAGACTGTCCGTTGAGAAAGCAACAACTCAAAAAATCATCAAAATTCGACCTGAAACTCTCCCCACTATCTTCCTCCTGGCAGGAAAGCCTCCTTGCCACTAATGATTGGTTAGGCAAGTACTTGAACCAACGGTTCATGCATTTATGGAAGGAAGAGAAATGAGAAACTTTGAACGCGATTTCCCAAAAACTACGAATTTTGAGTTGTTGCAGTGTTCTACGTTGGGTGCGATAAGTGAGTAACTCCTCTTGGACATCACAATCGTCGATGAGGATAATTCACTAATATTCTAGTACTTACTACGTTATCTGTCGTGATGGCCACGCTATAGGAGCATTTAGCACCAATCGCTTTGATTCTAACACCCAGAGGAAGGAGGACCAACCCAGGAGAATCCCGGTTGATGATTGTCCCGTGGCCCAAGGGCCCTAACATGTTGAGACCCCATGAGAAAACTTCGCCAGCTTCAGTGAGAGCCAGAGTATGCATAGCGCCACAAGCGAAACCTGCAATGATGAGAATGTTCGGTACATTGTAAAACTGGACAGGCCTGGCAAACAGGCAGAAAAATGATTCGAAAAAAAATCTAGCTTTACGGCTGAGAATGGTTATCTGTAAAACTTTTACTTACTCGTGACTCTCTTGCCAGCGAGCAGTTCTATTTTTCGAGGCATGTCGATTACTTCTGGATGCAACTCTCCGATGCCCAAGCGACCGAAGTCGTTCCTCCCAACTCCGTACACTTCATCATCACAAGTGACAAAATATGCGCTCAAAAGCTCTGTCGCTTCCCCTGTAATCAAAGGGCTATTTTAGTTATTTTAAAACCGATTGAAGGTTAATGGAATTCAACCTAGGAAAGAGGGATACGTTGAAATACCATCGCATTCAGTAACTTCAAATGACACTCCATAGCAGTGGAGCATTCTACTGCTTTTTCCTAACTCAAAGGAGGAGCAGGCTCTAAAGCTCTGACCTGTGTATAAAAGTTCTCTTCGATTCTTAAAGTCCAGGACCCTTGTACAAAAAATTGGGTCGAGCTGGGCTCAATTCCAACATTAATGATAATTTGAGCTTCCTGAGTTTCTGGATACGGGGACCTTGAGGTCTTTACGGTGAAGCTAAAAAACCGGGAAATTTTCGCACTTTTTCCAGTTTTTCGCGTATAACTCGAAAAGTACAAATCCTACAGAAAATTACATGCGATTCTTTTTTAATGAGCATCAAATTACGCGTTGGATGGCGTTTCAAACATTGAAATCAGCCCAGCCGTTCAGCCGTAATCATCCGTCGAATATAGGCAGTTTTGACCAACTTTGCTAAAAAGTCAACTCTCAACTTCTAAAGGTCCAGAATGACCGATCCGATTAAAAATGTCATAGGTCCAAAGTCGTAGGAAATCTGATTTTGTATCAGAAGCGTTTTGTCATCAGGAGCTAGTAAATAGTATGAAGTGATATTTTTTTGTGGTTAATGCACGTTCTTCATGTCTATACATTCAATTATATGTGAAGCGTGAGGCAACGTAAATACAAACAATTCCTCTTCGATTTTGAGTTCAAATCATTGATCTGCCCCAAGAGTAGGCATAATATGCGATATTATCCTGTCTTATCCGCCCTCCACTAAGTGGAAACACTAGAGAACTACCTACTTCTACCCACTACAAATAACTTGTAAGGTCCAAGGCTAATAAGCGAGTATGCTAATGACGACGAGTTGAAAGAACCTAAAATTAGCTATGATGTGACTACTGCGCTTTATGTACCCAAGTGAGGGAAGTTAAAGTGCACAATGATGTTGTATAAAATTGATAATGAGTAAATGAAGTGCACTTACCGAAAATATGAACAAGCTCAATTTTGGTCCTCTCCTGCGGATCGACGTAATCAAAAAGTGTCCACAACTCAAAATTGAGTGGGTAGTACTCAGGCATGGCCATGTCATCCTGGCGAGCCATGGCTAGAAGTACGGATGCACAAAAATTGCACTTTATGTAATCTCACTAGTTTCTCACTAGTCAACAAAGGAGCGGTATCCCGAGTGTCAGCGTCCATCCGGCAGGACCTGCTAATATCACTCTGACCATTTCGTTGTGCCAAGCTATTAAGAAAGGAACAGGGATGCCGTATCGAACCAAAAGCGATGATGACACCATTGGTCCATGAGGAAAATGTTGTACATCTAAAATGACAAAAAAGAATTCGACAGGGGAGGAGATAGCTAACGGAGTAAAGTGAATAATGAGCTGCTAGTTATGACTCAAGGGACGACGCACGACCATCTTATCAGCAAATAAACAATGTTATCAACTATGGGTGGATACTCTCGCTCCTCTGGCTTTCTTTAAGTATCCAGTCGCCATAGAGGTCATAAATATTTTTCGTCACCTTCGTGTCGTGTCATCACTTTTCAGGAGACACACAAAACCGTTTATTCTTGTCGTTTGTTCTATTTTCATTTGACATTTAATGTCAAATTTTACAATTCTCAATTCAATGCGATTAGTTTCCACGATAGAAATCACTTCGAGAAATCAACACAAATGCTTACCAACGATAGGTTGTAAACGAAAATCATCATAACTATCAACTGTAAAGTAAATAAAACCCTTTTCACGCGTTTTGTTCGCTAGACATGCTAAATCTGGCTGGAAAAAAGCTTAAGTTGTGCCATGCTGACCAAGTGACATCTGACATGTGCCAAGCTGCAAAGGATGAGGAAACATGAACTTCTCCAATTTATCATCATTTTTTAAATTATCAGCAGGTTCTTCATATTATTTCATTCTTAAACTTCATCAAATTTCATATTGTATCACAATGAAAATTACATGTATTAGTGCATCAGTTTTGAAGTTATTAATGACCAGAACAGCTGAACTAAAGCAACAAAACATTTTAGCATTTCATCACAATCTCAAATTTAACTTTTTAGGATCAGTCTCAAAATTGGAATGACTCAAGCAATAAGTACAAATTTAAAAAGCTTACTAGAAAGGTTGGTACTTCCTTGTTTTGAGAAGTAAAATTGCAAAAACAATGTACCTAGTGCTCATAAACTAATTGGAAATAAATTAATTCCTTTACAATACTCATTGAAGTTAATGTGAATTCTGTCAAGTTGGATGGATTGTATAGCTCCCTCACTTTTAAACATGGGCGTATAAAATCAGTTAGTGAACGTTTCAGTGGCGTTGCTTAGTAAAATTCCAGAGAGTGGGGGGGGGGGAGAGAAACCTCAATTTTCTGAACTGCATAACATAGATTCCCTAACTATTTTTTTATTTTAAGAAATTAATTTATCTACTATTTAAAAAATCTACTAGGTACATATACTACACTGCATCACACTCAATTCAGTATTTACTAACTTGTAATAACAAAACAGCTAGTTTTTCATATACCGGGTGGCCAAAATGTATAGGACCCCCTAATCCTTAAAAACCCCCTTTAATTTTTTACGAGAAATTCAAATATCACATTTTTGAGCATCGCGCATCAACTTGGTTTTTTCAAACCCCCATTTTTCATTGCAGATTCGGATTCTAAGCAAAATGTCATGAAAATTTGACACCTCAATCGATTTTTTTTTTTACCGCGCGCAACCCAGTCTACGAGCGCGTGAAAACGCGCAACCCTGACACTGGGCGAAAATGTTATCGCCCAGTGTGCCACACTTGAGGTCTTAATCCAGCTTAATAGGGGCTGTTATAATTTTCGAGGTTCCTCGACTCTGTAATTTAGTTGAAGCGGTTTTGAGCTAAGGAGCCTATCCAGCGTGAGAAGTCGAACTTATTCTACTGCCAAAAACGTAATTTTCGTGAAAATGGTCGATAGGGGGTGTAGCGACGATATACAACCCTGTATACAAAATTATTCAATTCTAAACGTTTTACCAATTCATAGTGAAATTGTCAACATAATTCAACTGACGAACAGCCGCGCTCTCGGTGACGAATCATCAACACAGGACAGGATCAGGGTAGGCAACATACGTCCAATAAGGAACAAAATTCCAACAAAATATACCGCTAGGTAATTGATTTCTTAAAATAAGACGTTTAATCAAAGTTAATTAAATGAAACATAAAGTTTATAAGTCCAAGTCAAAAAAATTTCAATCTTTGATGGATTTTCACAAATGTTTCAATTTTATTTCATTTAAAACTGAAAACTGGTGGCAAGGAAATTCACAACTTTTCTCTCTCCCAGATTCGGGGGGGGGGGGGGGGGGGCACACGCTACTAGTGGTCCGATGGCCTCGAAATTAATTGGGGACTGCCTAGGGGCTACCCCGTACAATCTCTGAAAATTTCATCGAAATTAGTAGAGGTAGTTCCGGAGCTACGACTATGACATAGCGTAATAGCCAACGGAATACACTGATTTTGACATAATTATACCTCATTGGTGAAACAATTAAAAATTATCAAGTGAAGATCAGTATAAGAAAAAATGTTCCCATTCATCAGGATGTCTGCACCTGTGATATTGTACTAATGATCTCGCCAAATTATCAAGCTGAAAACATAGGTAATGGAAAATAAAACTCTTGATTGAAATACGGATTGAACTTAGATTCCATGTTGTGAGTTTCGATAAAAGTCCACAAGGAATTTAATTCAAACTGTAAACTGATAATTGTCAAACGAGGCGTCATTGGGAGTGCCACAGACTACAGTTCACTTTCATATCGTTCTCGTAGGCACACCAGTTGAATTTCAGTGACAGGTCCAGAAGTCCCAGAAACGAATAGAACAAGTCGCAGTCAGAATGATGGATGTGGGATAATAAATAAAGGAGAGCATCAGATATATTGAACTCTCTCAAGTGTATTACAATAAATAATATTACAACATTATCTGAGTATTTGATCATCATTGTTTGTGTAATACATGATGTACGTAATACCTACATATAAATCTTATACAATATCAATAATACTAGTTTACATGATTGTATTTACATCATTTCTTGGATAAATGCTAGGACCATGGCGTTCAGAGGTAATCAACACGGGATATACCAGCAGAGAGCTTAAGACACGGGTAACTTTTTTCTGTGGTTTATAAAGATACGAAGCCCATTAGATCTTCAAGAAATGGCGATAGTTCAAATCGAAGGACCAACCCGAAATGGAAGATTGGAATACAGGCTTGGTATATTCTATGTTTCGGTAAAACGCTAATCAGTAATATTTGGTGTGATGTCGATGTTTGTAATCCGATAATATAAATAACGTAATAAAATCAGACTTAGGTTGAGTATTAGGGAAACAATATTGAGAGAGTTGAGCGCGGGTTCTGACTCACATGCAATTTTGGTTTATTATCTTCGAGAATGAACCATTTTTTTTGTTCAAACCAATGAAGTAGGAGGTATAAAATTTGTACACTCTTATGAAATGATGCTACTCGAACGTACGTAAATTGGTAGAGAACGGATTGGGTATTCGTACTCATACCAGAGGCCGACAGCGGAAGGTATTTAGAATTTTTGAAGTAAAGAGCCTTCACAAGTGGGCACAGCTACATCTCAATTTTATCGAAAATAGGGTTTTGACGGTAAAGCAACATGACCCACCAAAATTCTACAGACGCCTACGTAGCTTTGAGCAATTCAAATTCGACAGTGTACACAATTAGTAGATATACTATCCGACCAAATCAGAGAAAGCTTTGACAACAACGAGCCAAATCCAACGAACTTTCAAGACGGAAAAAGCGTGAATTTTCAACTTGAACCAACCAAATACACAACTTGGATAGGAATAAGGGTCTTCTAATTATAAGGTAAGTTGGTAGGATGACTACTTAATGTGACGAAGAAACCCAAATTTAACAATCGGAACAGTTTGCACGAGACAAGACAATTCATGAATTCCATTTCTGTCCAGTGATAATAATGCACGACTATCCATCAACTTGTGTGACAAAACCCACGACCACGAGGGAGTATGAAGTTTGAAATTTGGAAATAACAATGTACAGGTTGTTTAGTGCAGTAAATAATAACGTAGGCACTATGTAGAGTCTCCTAAATCAATTCAAAACATCATGGTCAGATACCGAACTTGGTTCATTGGAAAAAAAAAAAAGTGACTGATTAGGAGTGAGACGTGTGCTTTACACTGAAAACAAGCCACCATATCTCGCCTAACTGGACATTTTCAATGGTAACTGACACTAACACAAGTTTTGATTTCCGAATAATATTTACATCGTATATAATGTAGCAGTAGGTAGCAGAAAAACAACGAAAAAAATTAAATTTGTGGCCAAAATACAGGTACATTTGAACTCAAGTGTTCGTAAATCTAATTTAACAAATTGAGATTTCAATGACGGCTTGAAATTTCAGATTCCTGCAAAGATTCATCTTGTACATGACCGAAAATCACAATCACCAACGTAAACCGCAAAAAAAACTATGATTTCGGTGGACAGATCTAGACGAACAGGGTGGTAACAATATTATGCGGTTAAAAAATATGATCAACAAGTATGAGGTTCATTTGTACATACAGATTACGCCAATCAAGTAGGGGTCATGCTGGAACCACCCGTTAATCTTCGATACTTGTCAACGCTTATTAGCAAGAGATACTAACCAACGAACTATTTGAAGGAGGATGCGTCACTTTATTGTCAAAAGCTTTCTTCAGTCTGAGAGGGAGACAGAGAGCCTCACACTACCGATACTGCCAGGCGTGATAATTGTGGAGTTGTGTCTGGTCTTCCTGGAGCCTTCATTGTCAAATGAAGGGTTAGCAGAGTTGGAAAGAGCAACAGTTTTGTCAAAGTCAATTGTAACGTAGCCTTGAGAAGGTCTATTGGGAGATTCTGGTGGGTGGAGGGTTTTTGGTGAGTCGTTCGAAGGGTTATCCAAGTCGAGCACTATGTAGTTGACGTTACGAATCGGGGCTGTCGGAGGAGGTGATAGCGGTTCACGATACGGTATTGGCTCGCCCGATCCAGGAGTCAGATTTGCGTATATAGGGGTTTCTTCTTGTTCTTCAATAACGTCAGGCCCACAGATGACATTCATGTAGGCGGCACCCTCTGGAACGGTTGGGGCCTCAACAGGAAAAAATTCGCTGTAGTTATTGTTGATGGTATGAGGAGGCGACGGTGAAACGCACCCATTGCTCGATCCAACGCTGTTGAGCCTTGAGGGGTTGTTGTGCATGCTGAGACGAGGCAGGCTTGGTTGTCGAATTCCTGCATTGGTTGACGTAGATGTTGTCGAAGTAGGGGTGACAGAAGACAGCTCCAAATACCCTCCGGATGCTGGTCTAGTTTGACTTGGGGTGGGCGTGCGCAGTTCTCTGGATAAAGACTCTTCCATGGTACGCTGCTGAAACACCATTAGTAAGGTAATGCGTATGTTCTAGTTCTAGAGCAACAAAAAGACCAACTCATACAGCTGTATTTCAATATATCCCAAAATAATACTAAATCACAGTTATATATCCATACCTGGACGTTAGCTTGGACGAAATTGAACAGGCTTTCAGCTCTCCTGCAACTGAAAGCATAGATTCCGGAGCCTGTTGGGCACCGACGTCCAGCTTCGAAGCTAAAGACTTGACTGTCATACCCGTAGCGTCTCAAAGATCGGAGCGGCCACCTGATGGGAGCTTCACCCTTTTGGGTGAGAACAAGCTCAGTGTCGTTGACTTCGAGCTGACCAGTACTGTGTCGGTTGCCAACGTCGTCCACATTGCTTACCTGATTAAAAAACAATAACCTGTATCATTTAGGTAAAATACAGAGCGAATACACGCGTCATCAAAATTACAACGATCAAAGGAGTGTTAAATAATGGTGTTTAAAATTTAAATAAATGCAAAATAGGATTACAGGTTAGTAAGCAATAAGCGGGTGTAATAGTATTGTATATAGGTGATTCATGTTGCACAACCTCAATTATTCGAGTTTTACTAAAGAAAGATAACTTGCGATTGGGGGCTGTAATGCAACAGGAGAAACTTTGTTTCAAACACGAGAAACCAGGCAAATTGTTTACGAACATTGGAATCATGACGGTTCCTAGTACAGAGATACACCTTGTATTATCACTTCAACACATGACAACAGTTTATTGCAACTGATTCTCAGACAGCAAGGAACAACGGAAGGAGTTACACTACACTATCAGGCAAAAGTGATCCACCGAATAAAGAGCATTAGCAAACAATTTGATCACAGAACGGGGAGTTTAAACTAAGTGTAATAAAAATAATAGTAATAAGTATGGCTGTGAACTAACCAGTCTCTGACTACTCTACAATTTGAAAGACATCAGACTGACTTCATCAGGAGTCAGTGTTGAAAACTATACGTTTACATGCGCAGAATCTACCTCAAGTCTTCAGGTGCAGAAGGGCAATTTCTCAGGTGCCTATCCGCGACATTAATGATCCCTGGTATTGTTTACAAGTAAATAACATAATGCTTTTCGTGGCACAAAGATACAAGAAGGTACCGATCGTACTGACTATGAACAGATCCAGAGTTTGGAGGCATTCGAAGGGAAATTGAGATAATTCCAACACCGGCGTAACACGAATCCATAGAATACCGAGTGCCGAAGAGAAGGTAAATGTTTGAAGACGCGGACCAAATGATTAGTCGAACTGCGACACATTTATGAGAAACAACATCTAGAGATGACGAATGAGATAGCTTGATGCGAGCATCACACTGCAAACAATTAGTTACGGATTCAACGAAGGGGTGGGAGGTCCCTCTCAATTGACATCATTAGTTTGGTACAGGTGTAAGTATAACAAACGTTATGCAACAAGTGGAAATTCAAACAAACGTCATCTGTGGACTCAACTAGCAGCAACGAGTGAAAATAGCGGGTTGTAATTACCTTAACGAGTACTACCTGAAATATATTTGGATGCAGATCATTTATATCTTTCTTGCTCGTGACACAGCCCATGTTCCAGCATTCTGCAAGGAAAAGCACTCATTGTTAGGAAATCCGGTGGAAAGAATGCGGAATAATTAGATCTTGGAAAAAAACGGGAAAACGAGATTGCTAATGATGTTTAGTGATCGAGAAGGACACTCACCTGATAATTTAAGTCGCCCCCAAGTCATGTACGAGAGGAGTCATTCAGGAGATAACGGTCATACTTTTGATGACAGGACAAACAAGAAGGGGATAAGGGGAGTTCATAGTTATTTGACTAATGAAAGAGAAGGAGTAAATAGGTGGAAATAAAGGAGAGGAGAGCAGGAATAGGGGCTAGGCTAGGACACCGACTTGGGAAACAAAAATATTGATACTGAGAGCAAGAGGAGAATGAAACTGAGACAGGCAATCAACACATCTGATTTATGCACTCTTTCGGAGAGTTTCGGAACTAGATTGAAGGTTACCGTCCATCGAATGTCCGCTCAATAGATCAGCGTTAAGACAACTAAGTTAGATATAAGAAGAAGCGCCCTGAGCTCTGTCAATTTCAATTTTATGGTTGGATGGTTTGGCAAGAGGTAAATTCAGCCAAATTGAAAGGGCAAGTGTGACTTATCGAGTAATTATTTTCATCACAAAAGTTGGAGTAAATATTTAATATGTCATTTCATTGCGAATGCAAGATGTTCCAGTATTCCTTCCTCCACACACTACAAATACCATAAAATGGACAAAACCAAAAAACAACCACCACCAATTTCATTCCCGCTCGGCCTGTTGTTTGTTTTTTATTAGGTTCTTTGTTGGAAGTTTGTTTCAGTTTCAAATAATTTATACCTTTTCTCTCCAACTATCTGCACGCCGGCGTCTTAACCATAAGTATTTTATGCGTATTTCTGTAATACACGTGGAAATTGTTTTGATCCAAGCACCCCCCAATTTTTTTGTAAATATCTTTACTGTAAACGGGTATATAAGTGTTCATTTGTGCGTGGATCGGAAAAAATCTGGAATGTTGAACTTTCTTGATTGATAATTGAACGCTTCAAAATTTTACTGGTGCCAATTCGATTGCTGGAACTCAGTTACTGCTCCGACTCCAAAAAAACATTGTTGTTCCTGAAGATGGTATCCGTCCAAGACTACAGCAGTATATCGTGTTGCTGCAATCTCGAATGGTTAACGAACAGTGGAGTAGTAAAAAGATCGGTTAAAACTAGGACAGGACAGTTATCGGTAGTTCGAAATGAGTTTCGAGATCTCTTCATTGCCCTGGCGTCGAGGGAAACCAACCTGAAGTTCCCCCTGAAAGGTACTGTGTCGGTAACTTGCTTTTGAATTGATGGTATGATTTTTCTCACTTTGTGTAGTTCACCCACGTGTAATATCGGCAATTATTGTTTCACACAATAGGTTTTAATTAGACATTCTATTTCGCATCCACCTCTACTATGATAATCATGTACTCACACTGCACCCTAACTGAAATGACCCAGAGCTGTTTTAGATCTAGGCTTGACAGGTTTCAGCACTCGCTGGCCTTCTAATCAGTGACCACCAAACAGTCAGTATTGAGGATGTGTAGAATGGATAAAATGGCTCGCCTGGTCCTCCTTGTCCTATTTGGATCATGATCTACTACTCACCTCATGATTTAATAAAATGATTATTCATTCCTCAAGGCGTCGTCATACACAAGAAGTTCGCTAGCGAGGGCAAAGCTACCCTCAAGTTCCCCGATCTTCTACTCAATCTCTTCATATCCAACGCGGCTCCTGCTCAACTCATGATGTTTCTGAAGGCTTTGTTTGTGAAAATGACCAGTTCCAAGGCCTCGCCCAAAGTAACTGTTCGTGACAAGCTGCTCTCTGTGAAGCAACAAGGTGTTCAAGAGATCAGTCCTTTGAGTTCGAAAGATGCACAAAGGATGAAAGCTTCTATGAAATCGGAGGGCTCGAATAAAAGACTGAGGGAGGAAGAATCTACTATTTCTAGTGGGCCTGAGGTATGATGAAGGATTTATATAATTTAAAGCTTGACAACCATTATGAAGTTCCAACTATAATTTATTATATTTTCTTCCAGAAAAAAGTGTGCATCAAATCTCTGGCAGATTTGACGGAAGAACAAAAGGAGGTTCTTGAGGCAGTGAAGAATGGTGCTAATGTATTTTTCACTGGTAATTATAGTTGTGGATTGTTATAATTTGCTGATCTTTTTGTCGTGCCTATTTTTATTGGACTGTGCTTTTTAGGGAGTGCTGGAACTGGAAAGTCGTTTTTACTTCAGCACTTGATCAATTTTCTACGGCCTGATGTGACCTGTGCCACAGCCAGTACTGGATCAGCAGCTTGTTTGATTGGAGGCACTACACTCCACTCATTTGCAGGTAAGAATAGGGTGTTCAACAGTTTGAATACCAAGTGCAATGTGTGCTAATCAAGGAAGGTGGTTTGATCTACTTCTTAGTTTTTGGTTATTTGTTACGTAGGTATTGGAGATGGCGAAGGAACTATTGAACGGTGTATACAACTGGCTCGAAGGCCAGTATGCATACAGAATTGGAGGAGGTGCAAACATCTGATTATAGACGAAATATCCATGGTTGAATCGTCTTATTTTCAGGTAAAACGCAGTGATTGGAACATTGGAAGATACTCAATGATCGGTAATTAGAAAATAATTTGATGGTGTGTTTCAGAAACTTGAAAGGGTAGCGAGAGAGTTGAGGTCATTTGACAAACCATTTGGCGGCATCCAGCTCATCGTTTGCGGTGATTTTCTGCAGCTACCTCCCGTCAGCAAATCCAAGGACAAGTTCTGCTTTATGAGTGATGCCTGGCAAGCCTGCCGTTTCAGGACGTTTTACTTACAGCAAGTTCACCGTCAAAACGACCCTACATTCATCTCAATTCTAAATAGTGTGAGACTGGGAAAGTAAGTAGATGTCAACTTGGTGTAACACATTTGCATCAAGTGCACACAATATTCGTCTCATTGGCTTCTCTTTTCAGCATGAAAGAAGACATGGTTGACGCATTGAAAAATACGGAGACCCAAATTATAGAAAAGAAAGGAGTCCTGGCTACCCGGCTATGCTGCCATACCAAGGAAGCAAAAGCTATTAACGACTCGAATTTAGCAAAATTGACAGGTTGACAATGCCTTTAGTTTCCCGATGTTCTTAACCTCGTTCGTACCTTTGTATCCCATTCTGATCCATCATCATGAATTCAGGTGAAAGTAAAACCTACTCTGCTGTGGACGAACCTCCAAATGCTGCAAAGACCTTGGACGATTGCACTCCTGTTGAAAGCTGCTTGACACTTAAAGTTGGTGCACAAGTGATGTTGTTGAAGAATGTTAGCGTCTCTCAAGGCTTGGTGAACGGAGCTCGTGGTGTGGTCACTAAGTTTGAAAAAGGTATCATTTAAATTGTATTCTAGATTCAGCACTTCAATGCTCTTCGATAGTTTTATCAGATTGTGCCTTGAATACTGCAAGTTTGCTGCAAACATTTGGTACCATCCATTGATCCCAACCTTTAGTTTATACGGGGTGGTCCTAACTAGTGTACATGAATTTTAATTCTTCATTGTGAAGGATTTTGAAAAAACCCAAAAACAATTTACTGTGTTTCCTATTTTTTTATCCTTTATTGAACTGAGCTATTTTCAATTTTTTCCGACTGGGCCAAAACCCCATTTTTATTTTGGATTCTACGTAAAATGTTATGCAAATTTGACCCCTTAACCGATTATTTCGGTCAAGATTGGGCCAAAATTCAGATTTGCTGTAACCCCAAGTGTGGCACATGAAATTTCTTTTTTTTCTTTTACGCTGACTGACGTGGTGCTATCCGTTTCTCGATCTGATTTGATTTTAATCTAACGGCAGCTAACAAATAGTGGGCATTGTGGCAAATAAATCACAATTTTTCGAATTTTACAAAATCTAATATCTACTTGTAATTCTAATAAATCTGCCTGAGTTGCTCGAAGACGTGCCATTGGCAATCAGACAAGTGATGGTTGCGCAGCTCACAACACTCTGGCAGTTTGTCGCCAGCTCGATGAGCAATTTGGCACTCCTTTCGCCGGCGAGACCCCCTGACCTCACCCCAATGGATTTCTTTGGGGTTATTTGAAGAACAGAATGTACGCAGCTAATCTACCACCTATTACCGGCGATGAGGATTTGCAGCAGAGGATTACAGATGCTTGTGTACCTGTGTCTCCCCGATCCATCAGTGATGCTGTGAGCACCGAATGGGAGAAACGGGTTGTAGCCTGTGTCTTGGAGGGTAGGCACCAATTTAAGAATGTTATCTAATTAGCATCAATTTTGTTTTTTGTTAGTACTCTTCTTTTCATCATAACTTTTAAGAGAGAAGCCGCTATTATTCATTTTTCCAGAAGAGTATATTTTATTAAAAAAAAAAAAATAGATATTAGATTTGGTGAATTTCGAAAAATTGTGATTCATTTGCCACATGTTAACTGCCGTTAGATTAAAATCCAGTCAGATCGAGAAACGAACAGCATCACGTCAATTGTGTAGGTTTCTCTATTCATGGCCAAAAGTCCACTTTTCTATTCCTTGTTATCCAGGAGCACCAGTAGTTGAATTCCTCTGTGGTGCGATGTACACAGTGAAGTGGGAGAAATGGACCACTAAAACGGCGAATGGGGGGACGCTGCACAGAAAACAACTTCCCCTTCGCCTGGCTTGGGCATTTTCCATTCATAAATCTCAGGTTTGTTACAATTTCTACCAGTTGGTTTATTCATGTTGTTTGGGTTGATACTTTTGTTGAATGATGAACACGAAAAATGCACGTTATATCAATATAGTTGATACTTTTGAAACCGAAATTCGGCCGATTTCGTTCTGTACTGTAACAATAATATTTCCCTCTCACTTTTCCAGGGGCTCACTTTAGATTGTGTTGAAATGGCTCTAGAAAAGACCTTTGAGGCAGGTCAAGCGTACGTGGCGCTCTCCCGAGCCAAAAGCCTCGAAACAATGCGAGTGATTGGATTCAACGCTAAACAAGTTTGGGCTGACCCAGAAGTGATTCAATTCTACCGAGGAATCCTCTCGGAAGTGAATATGAACGATCATATGAAGCCGCGTGCAGTTACTAAGAGCAAGCCAACCGCAAAGAAATTATTGAGCAAGTTCAAAAACATCCCTCTTGTTTCGATCTCGTGACGTTGGTCATGTGTAGGAAATACAATTTAGGTACATTTTTTCGTGAAACTGTACAAAACATTATCTAATTTTATACGATTTTTTATTAAATAACTTTGAATCGCCGTCCAAGTAGTAGTGATATTACCCTTTATGGACCACCCTAAACTTTCCATTTAACTGCTATTAATCCAAGAATACCTCACGTTATTTCTACTTAGAAATCATCCATACAGTTCCATGTTATGAAAATTTTGTCAGCTTTGTGTAGAAAACTCTCCGAATCGAATCTCAGTTCTAAAAACTTGTCTGCGAAATGTTCGAGGAAAAAAAGTTGCTATCAACAGTCTCTTAATAACTGATCTATCTACCCCTAAGAATAAATTAATCAAAACTCGGGAGGTTCGTATTAACAACAAATATTTTACTCGTATTTTACTCACTACCTTCTATTTCTCCTTCATTTTCATTCTTGTGAAAGGAAATGGCATGGAATTTGTGAGGCCTCTTGTGCAAATTGCGCTTTCTAACCAAATGTCTTTGTTGAATTGAACAGCGACGTCCTCAACCTCGTTGAGTCAGTAACGGAAGTCCTTGAGGGATTTTAAAATAATGAATATTTTGATAAGATTCTGCAAAGTGGCGTTGAAATACTCCAAAAAGTATTTATATTTCAATCTACTACTCAATCTACATCGATAAAAACGTACCTAGCCATAGTATCGTTTCAATATATGGAGAAAAAGTGGGGATAAATCGTACATTTTTGCAGCACTGAAAAAATGATTGAGACCCTGTCGTTACCACCCAAACGACCACGTTAGGGATTTGAGGAAGCTGGTAGCCTGTGCCACTCCTTGGCAACGATTTATATCACAAAACAACAGCTAAGCATTATAATTGACCATGCTTCTCATGTATTGGAGATCAGGGGTTTATTTTTGGTTGTTGTTAAACAAAAATTGAACTGTTTAAATTATTTTATACAAAACATATTTAACATGTAAGTGTGAAGATTAATTTACAATATATTACAAATAAATAAACTTGGAACATACATATTTATCTGAGCAACTTATTTTGAAAGCACAATGTATTAGTTAGCATAAACATTGAGCCATCATATATTTGGCACGTATAAGACTGATATGAAGCTAGTTGCTCTTGCAAGTATCGTCTTCTGTGATTCTGTATTCATCATGAACATGCACAGTCCTTTGAGTATTCGTTGAATGGTATTAACGAGAGATGGATATCGCAGGGTAATTTCGAAACAATAATTCATTATGATCACGTTAGAACGTTTATCACGAGAAAAACGTGATTTACATTTTCGTTGAACACGTTGGAAAAGCCTGACCACGTCAAGGCATCTTTCCTGTATGTCGAAAGTAACCGGTTCAATTTCGTCAATTTTCGAAGTTATTGATGTAATTTTCTGGCTTAGGTCCTTCGTTTCGTGGTGATCTCGACGTCAACCTAAATTCACTGGGGAGATCGTAACACCGGCACACACAGCAGGAGGGAAATTTGAACCAGTCGGAGAAAATCCCTCTGCAGTCGTTAGATGGATCGTAGGCAAGCAGCCTATGCAGCCTGTACTGCTGCTCGCATCGACACCCTTCGCGGCAAAACATCTGCTTGTTCTCGAACCTGTAACATTTCAACAAACGTGGCTGTTCTGACCATTTACTACATTTCGTTTGCTGGCTGGGCCAAAAAAAGATGGTTCGTGTGGTGTAAGTCACAAATTGTAGCCCTATATTCCGGGTCAATGAAAAGAAAAGAGATTTCTAGGTTCAGGAGGACATTCTTGCAGATATTAAAAGGCATTTGGATTAGACGTTTGGATATCAAAAAAGAAGGGAAGGTTTTTGTACGAAGTACCGGCCCAGGGGAGGGATTGTTGGGTATGTGAGATGTCTCAACTTGGGGCTAAGTCCTGTGCGTCATCTCATACTATCTCAAACACACACGTTAATCTTAGATTATTTCTCTGGTCTAGACCAGTGCCTGATATAAAGTACAGTAGTCCCTCAGTAATCCGGTAGATATGGGACCAGAGCACTGCCGGATTATCGAAAATGCCGAATTACGGGAAAATGGAAAAACGCAGTTATCATTGAAAAATCAGTTATAATTATGTACGTAGTTATGTACATAGGTTTTTCCAAGAGCAAATGATGACTTTCCCGTGAAGATTTTTCCAAGCATTAGCGAGTGAGTAAACCACGTCTTTCAGGTTTATTTCTTTCAAGGATTTAAGCGCTCTCTCGTCCTTAAGGCTCGTTTACTGTGGTTGAGCATCCTTGACCATTGAGCATTCACCGGTTTTCAACGAGCACCACTGTTTACACTGCCCGAGCATTTCCGACGATCAGTTGCCAGTGTAAACGGGGCCTTTGATGATTCGTCGGAAAACCGACATCGGGTGGATCAGCTCCGAGCACGAGCAACGAACATTGCTCCGCTCGAAGCGACTGTTTACACTGCTGAGCATCAAACGAATGCTCGTTCGGAGCTCATGCTCGCGGCGAATGCTCGTGCAGTGTAAACGAGGCCTTAGACATCACATTGTACAATAAACACTTTTTGTATTGCATTTTAATCGCCTGGATAACGTGCTGGTCCATTGGTTGTAAGAGAGGGGTCATATTCGGTGGTATTAGTATGGCACGAATAAAACTTTCGGCTGAATTCAACTCATCTTCATCAGGGAGGCCGGGGCAGTTGTCCAAGATAAGCAAAGCTTTCTGTGGTAGTTTCCGTTCCTTCAGAAATCATTTCACTGAGGTTTTAAACAGTTCATTAAACCATTCAGCGAATACGGACTTATTCATCCACCGTTTGCTCTGGCTCATGTAATCTACAGGAACTTTGACTGGGAGTGCCGGAGAGCTGAGATTGCGGATTACCGCGGAACTACTGAATTCAAAAATCACTACAAAATCACTCAACATTTAATGTTGAGTTTTGATAACTTGTTCAATTACTCACGTGCATCTCTCCCAATGAACGTACTGCTCGAAGGGGTACAAATTCAGCAAAGCAAGAACTTCTCCTCTAGTGTTATTGGCCCAGAACGGAGCGACTACCTCTTCTTTAACTGGACACGCATTTCTGAAAACAAAATTCATTAAAAATCGAACGTTGTTGGAAGACGGATAGTGATATTATTCAATAACTACACAACTTGAGCATACTGAGCAATAAGATTTTAATTTCGTTATACAAATTGTCCACTAACACTCCTCTGTTTCTAAAAAATAGCTGAGCTTTTTCTGTCGTCGAAGTAGACTTTTCCAACGTTTCTTGAAATATTTGAGGTTTGGGACTAGCATCATTTTTCGACGTGGTTGTCATGTATTCGGTGGTTGTTTCATCATCTAATTCAGTTGTCGTGTAGTCTGTGACAGCTTCAGTGGTCACTTCAGGCATCACTGGCGGATAAGTCCTATTCGTGATGGGGGCTGCCGTTGTTGTGGTGGTTGTCGTTGTTGTCGTACTCGGTGTTGTCGAGGAGGTTGTCGGCCGCGATGTGGACTTGTAGTCATTCTTTGTTGGTTTGTAATGTTTGAAATTGGATTCGGCGCTCCATTTTTCACTGTGATACTCAACGTCATTTGTATCGATTTCAGAGCGAAGTACTGAGATGTGCCTTTCATCGCCATACATTCTTTTCATCAAGCCATGATTTTCATAAACAAACCGCCTCACTGCTCTCCTGAATATTACAAATAAAATATAATGCGTTAGAGATCATAGAAAGTCCAGTGCTGAGATGATACTACGTCGTTGCTCTCAGTACAATGTATGTCGTTTTCAAAATATGTAATTATTTATCAAAATGAATAGACTTGCCAGGGATAGTACGATCCTGGTATAGTGCACCAGGTTTGCTTTGTGAAGTCGCATGGAACGTCCAGCCGCTTCCCCCCTCGAAACGGCTTAGTGCAGCTTGTGTAGCCATCATACCCCAGGACGCTGAAGAAATTCACCAGCACCTAATGAACAGACGAATTTTCATATAATCTCTTGTTAAACATCAACATTGTCGAGTGTTTGGTAGGATTATAACGTACCTAAAGAGCCTACCAATTCATTTCTTTATTTCCGCAGAAGTTTCATAACCATGACATAACATTAAAAGACATTGTGGATAATCCTCCATATGGGCAAGCCTGTGGTGGAGGATGAGTCTACAAAAATCAATGAATGCACATGAAATCAACATTACATCGGTCTATCAGATTACTAGAAGAGGAGAAGAAAAAAGAAGAACTTATTAAATTACTACAGAGGGGAAAACAGTAAAAAAATAATAATCTTCTGTTGAAACTAACAACCAGCTCCCAGGAGCCATCATACAAAACCCCCCGAATATCTCTACATTATTATTGAACAGTTTTATAGATTGAAGGAGGAATGATTTGCTAAATAAGGTGGTATTATGGTGTGGAAGCTGCATTACGGGTTGATACGTGGCCAAGAAATTGGTATTCTTTGTAAAGCTGGTGAGAGATTGCCTGGTCCCCTGCAGGTTTGGGTTGCTCAAAATGGTACCAAGGGCAGAGGCTTCCACCGGTGCAATGCCGTCTGGGCATAGCTCCACCGGCCTGCCCTCCAACAGAGGTTGGATTCGTGGTGGTCGTGAAGTTGCTAGAAAGTAGGAAGCTCCCCCTCACACCCTAACTTTGATGTTGGGCAGGACCCCTTGGTAGAAGACGAAAGTCAGTTGACCAGAGGGCCCAAACTAGCCATTAACAATATCTTCCACATGGCCAATAAGCACCGATGTTCATAATTGGTTGAGGTTATTTGGGTGACCAGGGCACAAACAAAATCATTCCAAATTCACCTGAAAAAGTTTCTTGTGAGAACAAGGTGGAGAAAAGGCCATATGGTAGATATCATGATGCATGTTTCTGTCGGATCGTAATATTAAGTTTTCAACGTGGTTGTTGATCGTTGTCAATATTAATTACAGGAAGCGGGCTTTACAAAATAGAAATGTTACTCTACAACTGCTACAAGAATATTTGAGGAGTTCCACCATCTGCTGTATGGTAACGTCTCCCGAACCCCTTGCAGCAAAAGATGAAAATGGCTTTCTCCCTCGGGAAAAAGTTGGGTGAGGACCAACGAAGTAAGATCAATGAGATCGTTGTCAGTTGCGAAGGCACTGCCACTTTCACCTCTCGCCCTCCTTCAGCCTCTGCTATGACCTACTAGTGAAATTTTTTCGCTCTATTGTTGTTGAATGTACGTGTCCCTTCCGGCCCCCAGCCAGGCAAGGCCACCCTAATTTTTCCCTCTCGTTGTACCGCCGCCTTTTCAAGTTGGAAACGACCTTCACTATCGCCATTATGCCATCGCTAAAGGCATTTCGCTCTGCTTTCTACGGGCTACATGGAGGCAGGTGCTCCGAAGGGAATCTTCCCACGAGCTTCGGTGGAGATTTACAGCGAATTATCAAAGTACCTACACATTACTCCTGGATACTTTTACCCCGCATTATCTTGTGTGAACATGCATTAAATTATATCCCTTTAGACCCTTGAAAAATACTATTGATACCACTCCGTAACTATTATGGTTCTCAGGATTAGTTGAATCCTACCATAGAAATCATGAATTTACATGAAAATATAAACCCGTTTTCAATTGACAACACATAGTGAAAACAGCAATACTATTCAACTCAATACTACAGTATTCTGTAGCTGTTGTTGTACATTTGAGAATACTGTATTTCTGTGTTGAGGATTGAGGACTTAAGATTGATTGATTGATGGCTTTTATTTAAGTAAACAGGATTAGGAACATAATATGGTCCTCTCTTACATTTCCCCTGTACAAATCAGTTTACGAATCCCCATATAGTCATATAGGTATTACAGGTGTCACAGACAATGAATACCAATATAATACAAAATGATTAATACTAACAAACAAAATAGGGGGGACCAGAAAATAAGGTTACAAGGGCTGTGTAGGACGAAGAGAATTTTGCTTTTCAGAGTTGTCACCACTGGTGAGTAGAGGGGTTCAAAATGAATCATCAAACGCCTCAGTCCGTTACGAAATCTCGTCACAGCAGCCAAACGCGTCAAACAGTTCGTCCTCCAATCGCTCCTCCCTCAGGTGTGAGATACGCTCACGGTATGAAAGCGAGGGTGAAACTTTTCTTGGCTCAATTGTGACTTGTGACGAAATTTGGGTGTGTCACTATACTCCTGAGTGAAAAAGGCAGTCTCTATAGTGGCACCATACCCATTCACCATCAACCAAAAAATGCATAAGTCCAATTTTCAGAGAGGAAGATCATGGGTATGTGTCTATTGGGAAATGGATATTATTGGTCGATTTTATGCCTGAAAGAACCACCATAAATGCAGCTGCACACTGTGAGACGCTCAAGGAGTTGAACAAAAAAATCAAGGACAAAAGGGCAGGAATGCTGGCTGTGTGTCACTCCTTCATGGCAATGCTAGACCTTGTACCGCCCTCACTCAGGGCCTGCTTGTTTCATTTGGGTGGCATCCTGGCACTATCGGATCATCATCTCTTCGATCAATTGAAGGACTTTTTGGGTGGACGACTATTTTCAAATGACGAGGAGGTGTAGGATGCTGTCAAGAACTCTATGGCGGACGGACGGATTTTTTTCTTAATTCGATTTTTGGAATGTACGTACCGTGAAACGTAAACCCTCAAATTTTGAGGGGGGGGGGGGGGTTAAAAAATTTGTTTTCTTTGGTCGATTCCAAAGGTTCATTATCGAAGGTAATATACCTACCAAAAATGGCGAGGAAATGTATACAAGGGTATAGGCATAAACATAAACTACATAACCTACATAAACTGGTCTCTAGGATTCAAAAATGTATTGACCTAAATGGCGATTATGTCGAGAAATATGTTTTAAAAGAAACACATGTTTTGACATTTATCTTGTAAATTTCCTTTAAATATATTCATTTTTCAATTTGTAATACATGGTGTACCCTTAGGTACTTTCTAGACGTCCCTCATACTAGCACGTAGTACGTTTCAATGAGAATCTTGCTGTATATATACATATATGTTTCGGAAGCTGTTTACTGACATTGACGGATTGCATGACGGATTGCAGCAAAAAAGGATTCGCCAAAAAGCTTAATATTATGAATTAAGATGATGTATGTTGGGTCGAAACTGAATGAATGTCACTTAAGAATTTATATTTATTACGCAGGTATGTAGGCTTGTGGAATTTTAATTTTAGTAAAAATTTAAGTTTATAAATTTAATGTCTAGAGGAATTCGGCCTTAGAACATACATGACACTGTGAGTCACTATTTTTATGAACTCGAGTCTCCTGTTTGAAAACCTAACGGTTGCAATGAAAACCAGTTCTCGGGGTATTCGGCGGAGTAATGTGCAACAAAACTAGAGTTTCAGGTTAATGAAAATAATTTCGAAGAAGAGGTTTTTAACATAAGTCTTGAGTATTATGCGCACTCTGACTCCTGACTTGAGATACTGACGTGACTCACTCGTGACGCGAAAGGAGGACGAGAGAAAGTGTAACCTTTTAGTTGGAACAATTTGACCTGATGGCAAGCATTGCAGCATCAGGACATAGTTGCTCCTGCTCGAACGCTCCTCCCAATTGAAGATCAAAAATCATTATCGAAGATCATTACAAAATCGCGGAAGGACGCTACCCTGAGGTACTCGTGCTTTTATGTCCCGCAATTGGGAGTATTCATCTTCGTGTTTTACCCTGAAATGCCTTTCCGTTAGATAAGACACTAAAATCCTATAATACTGTGCAGGGAGATACCTTTGTAGCTTTGATTGAAGTGTCCCTTATGCCAGACTTTGTCAAACGCCTGAAAGACGTCAAGGAACACTGCTGAGCAGATTGCCTTCTCTTCGAAACATTTGTCGATCACGCTGGTGATCCGGTACCTGATCTACCGCTGAATGCTGCTTTCTTAATCCGAACTAATCCCTGAACTGGCAAATAATTATGGAAGAGGAACCTTCTGATGTCCTGAAGATGATGATGACCTGACAGACAGCGGAATGGTTATAGTCGACCAATTTTTATATAGGGCAAGTCACTGACTTTCAGGGCAATGCAGATGACATAATAAAAATTGATGTAAAAGTCTGTAGAAAATATTATTTTCTACAGACTTTTTCAGGAAGTTCTTATTAAGAACTTTCTGAAAGCTTGATAGATTCGTAAATGTCCAAAACTGTCATCATGGTTCAAAGATTTTTGATTTTAACTTTTTTTACCTACCTAAACTTATGTACTTGAAAATATTGTAGTCACTTACTTCATTTGGAAATATTTAATTTAATATTTAATACCTGCGTGTTACGTGTACCTATTCTTATTTACTGACAAATGTGTACTTACTTAATAAAAATGTGTCATGTATCGAACAGGTGTTCTTTGTTTTCAAACCCCACTTTTTCCAAAGTATACTGTTCCAAAATCCACTATATTCACCGTACCGTTCGAGTTTTAAAAATTTTGGACTGAGATCAACAGCTTTATTTTCTTCGAAAATTCGCGAATTGGAGTTTGAACAGGTAAATGTTCTGAAATTTTAACAATTACTTCACGCTGAAAACTACTAACGCACTCGTTATTCACCAAATAACGAGAAATGTCTTCAGAATTTTGAACTCCCAGAGGTGAGAACGGAGTCGTTAAACCAGAGCGTGGCAGTTTAAAAAAACCGCGGGATCTCATCCAGTAGAGATGTATTCACGGGTCTCTCCCACGTGGTTCCCAACACAGCTGATTGACAACACTTATCACACAGCTGTTCACTTAAATTTTGACAACAACGTTCCACCCGGTACGGCTGTTTTGCCACGGTTCTACTAAAATTCTACTAAAATTCTACTAATATTCTACTAAAATTCTACTAAAATTGTAGGATTTTTGGTTTCCCAGTGAGTATTTGTTTCTAGTGGCAAAGTGACCTTGCACATGTGTTGAATAAGATCATTCAATGATCCGAGCTGTGATAAGTTGTAATGTAAGACCCAATCCGAGCCTACAGGTGTACTTGTGTTTTAGTGCGTTAACAGTACAGTTAGATATTTGGAAGTTGTTATTTTTATGTGGTGTTAAGTACAAGTACATACGTCTCAGTTATAGTTCCCAGTGAACTTCAATCCGGTAAGATTAAATCCTTCAATTCTTCGATTTTAGTTTGGCAGTGATATGCAACAGATGCCTATTTGTCGGAACACCATTCATGAACTGTGATATTTCGCTGTCTCAAGTCTGTACTTATGTAATCTTTTCGGCGATCTCCGAGTGAATTGTTCCGAAAACAACGTAGCGTTTCAATGACACGCGAAGGAAGTGTATTGTTTTGGTGAGATTATCTACGAGCGTTATTATCCAGTGAGGATACATCCATGGAGTGGATTGTTGCTACGGTTCACTTGTTGGCTTGCCCCTTCACAAAGGTCGAAGAAAGTTTCAACATGCAGGCTATGCACGATCTCCTCTACCACGGCACGAACCTGACTGCTTACGACCACCACGATTTCCCCGGCGTCGTCCCCAGGACGTTCCTGGGCCCCATTTTCATCTCCGCGCTCGTCTATCCTCTGGTTTTCTTCGTCCAAGATTCCGGTCTTCCAAACGTGACGCGGTTCATCGCTCAGATCATATCCCGCGCTGGCCTCGAATTTTGTGTCATCCTCAGTTTCCGTCACTTCACCAACGCCGTACGTCGCCGGTTTGGCCCCGACGTTGCCAAATGGTTCATACTCGTATCTTGTTCACAATTTCATTTCTTATTCTACGCCTCTAGACCTTTACCAAATATTATGGTCATGCCTTTGGTGCTACTCGCATTGCGGTGTTGGCTCCTGGAAAACCACAATGCACTGATCTGGTTCTCATCGGTCGCCGTAGTTGTATTCCGATCCGAACTCGCAGCCTTCCTCGGTCCAATACTTCTGTACGAAGTCATATTCCGGAAACTCTCTCTATTCAAATGCCTCAAAATCGGACTGATAACTTCATTCCTATCATTTCTCACTTCATTCGCCATTGATTCCTACATGTGGCAAAGGCCGACTTGGCCAGAAGGCGAAGTGTTTTGGTTCAACACCGTCCTTAACAAAAGCTCACAATGGGGCACGATGCCTTTCCTGTGGTACTGGTACTCAGCCATACCGCGAGCCCTTGGCTTCTCCACTTTCCTCATACCTGTAGGAGCCTATTTAGACCGAAGAACCGTCCCATTGGTTGCGGTTAGCGCACTATTCGTCGTTTTGTACTCGTTTTTACCTCATAAAGAGCTGCGCTTTATCATCTACACTTTCCCTCTGTTCAACGTCGCCGTCGCATGTGCATGCAGTAGGTTTTGGTCTGGCAGGAACAAGAACGTCTTCAGACTCGGCCTGAGTGCAATTGCTGCTCTCCACATTCTTGCTAACCTCCTCATCTCCGGCACCCTCCTGTCCATCGCCTACAAAAACTACCCAGGCGGCCTCGCCGTTCAACGACTGACCGCCATCATTCCTCAGGATACTCCAGCGCACATCTACATCGACAATCTCGCTGCACAAACAGGTGTGACACGTTTCACGCATACAAACGACGAGCTTTGGATTTTCAATAAAACTGAAAACATCGACTTGTTATCTGAAGACCACGATTTCACTCATCTGATCGTCGAAGCTAAACCTGCTTATACTTCAAATACCCGTTTTATCAAATCATATACTCCTCTTGAAACCATCGAGGGGTTCTCCCACCTGAGCTTCGATCTGAAGACGTTTCCTTTCTTCCAAATCAACATGAAACCCAAACTTTTACTTTTTAAACGCTCAAGTTGAACTCAATCGTTTTTATTGGATTTTGTACCGACTTGTTTATCGTGCTCAATGTATTGTTTAAAATAAAATGTTTTTATTAAAAGAACACAGTGGTGAATTGTATAGCGGGTCCCCTTGAATACTTCCTACGATAGGTATAAGGAAATTCGAAATTGGTTCCACTGCCCTATTTCTCAGGGCTGGCTTTTAACTCGAATTTTGTTGAATTCCCTGCTCATTAAGTTGAAGTCCTGAACCGCCATTTCGGATTTGCTAATAATTTGAAGATATGAGGTCCATTCACAATCTAGTCAACTTAGATGTCGTCCCCCAAATTCCCACATCGTAAGAAAAACAAGAGTATTTGAAACAATCGTCTATTTCAATGAAATATGAGTACACTGTTAACACAACTTTGACGCAACAAGCTTAATATACTTGTTGCGTCAAAGTTGTGTTAACCGTAGTATTCTGGACAGATGCATTGCCAAAAGAAACAAGAAAATCTCTCCGTCTGAGCACTTGTAAAAAGGCCAGAAGGTTTTGAAAGTTCCTTGCCTTATAGGGACGCTTAAACCGACAGTAACAAAACAATACTGAAGATGCATTACAGAGAGATGAACTTATATAGGGACTCCAAAAGTGAGAGGTCGAATAGGATTGGTTGATCAAAGTGAAAAAAGAAACACTAAGAAATATTAATATTGTATTGCTTGAAGGGATTACATCATTCAAAGCTTTACCTATCCTATCATCTTAATAATTTCGAACTTTTCAAGTACATCCAATTTCCTTTTAAGCACAAATGAAGGAACTCGATAATTTGCCTATCTGCAAGATCATACTGAAGCTATGATTTAATTCCCACATCATTGTGGCCTAGAAGGCCATTTCATAAATCATGCCAAACACATTATACCTCTTAAGTCCGACGACCGCCTTAACGCTAATTTGAACGATTGCACCACTTCTCTGACTCCTCTGATTTGGGCAAGGGGCTCGATCTTTAGTGGCCTTCAAGTTGGGCGAGAGGGCATTACTCCCGAAAATACGGCTTCTGTCCAACCAAATCCCGTTGTTTCCCCTTTTCTCACCACTTATAAACCCCAACATACTACAGTTCCCCAAATTCGTCCCAAAAAATTTGGTAGGTAGTTCAAATATAATTTTTTTTTTGTCATTAATTATTTTCGTAGGGATGGTAAGAAGTCGTGTTACAAACCACTGTAATCCTTAAAATACCTCCCGCGATTTGGAATTTTCCGACTACTCATTTTCTCTGATCAAATTGAACCAAATTTTTTAACTCTTAGATCATTTGGAAATTTCAGAACAGAGAAGGAGGAGTGGTAAGTTGTGTGTGATAGCTCAGGTTTTTTTTTTCAAATGGATCATCACAGGGGTTATGCAGGTTCAGCCTTCTAAGTTTGAACATGAGCAATCGTACTCGCATTAGCATCACCGATTCATAAATGACATTTAGGAATCCGCGGAAGGTCCCATATGAATTTCACATCGATCGAAGGAACAGTGTCCTTATAGACGAAGGATTCCGAGGATTCAGTCAATCGTTATAGTCGGCTGATGGTCTCCCATAAATGTAATTTCGATAATTGTAGGATACGAGGAAGCCCTGTGCCACAGCTTCTTCGAGATATATCGATCCTTATACCAAGGTGGAAGGTAAACGGAAGCGACATAAAGCCAAGAAGGGAATACATTTCTAAAACCCTTCTTAAATTTGTGAAAAGAAAACTAAAAAAAAAAAAAAAAAAACAAGTTTGTTTGGTGGTGTGTAAGAATAGTTTCTGGTGCAATCAACTCATTTCTTAAAATTGGCATAGCCCTCACCAAACATCACATTGACCATACACCCATCTCTTTGATTATCAACCGCACTATGTGCAATTTTGAGGGACACATCTCAATTTTCAATCGTATCGTATCGTTTTTTAAGGTTCTCCGATCCATAACAATACTCCAGGGCTTGCCTCTATCTGTAATAATTGATCGCTCATTGCTCAATTTAATCCAAGAGCTAGAATTTCCTGAGAATCGATTATGTGTGAGTTGGAGGATAGTAGTATTTTTGTTTATTAATATTTACTTATTTTCAGATGCACCTAGATTTGAACTCCTATGGCGTCTCCTAAACCCTCCCTATTAAATTTATTGTAAAATTTCCGTTGCCTGCTTTATAGTAATATTTATTATGGGAATGAGGCTCTTGAACTTGACGCTCTACATTCGGTATTAAAGGGTTTTCCTCTTTGTCGAAGTAAATGTGTGTTTGAGTTGCGGTAAAATTTTCATTTAAATTTGTAATTCATGTAAATCGCTTACCCAAAAGGATATTGAGGTCTTCATCTGTAAACACAACACATATACACAAGATGATGTAGAGAAGGTATGGTGAGGTTGGGGGGAGCCGATAGCTCCATGAAGCTTCACTCAATGGAGCTCAGTACGATACTAAATAGGTCACCAGTTAGCCCAGACAGAGGAGTCCTGTGGTACCGTTAGTGGCTGGTCTTCTCCCACCTCACTTCGATGGTACCCATCAACTTTTAGTACTTTCACCACTGACCCAGTCCTCCCCTTCTTTAAGGTGCGTGTCCCTTGGAGACTCGGGACGGACTTTGGGATATTCTTTATTGATTCCCTTCCCTTTTTCGGTGGGGCAGCGAAGCTCTTAGCGTGGAGGGGAGCTGACCACCTAGACTGCTTGGGAACTTTTCAATCCGTTCCCACCTAATTGGTGCGAAGATCATACCTCGTTTCTTCTACATTAGTCATTAGTTACCACCAACTCTTGACTAAGCTTTTCAACTCCAACTTACTACACCTACATAATATGACCCACGAGTGTTTTTCGCACGGAGTTGGGAATGGTATCACGAGGTTGCCTCGTTTTTTGGCTTTCTAATTATCTGGCTACTTGCCTACTTTTAATAAAACTATCAACCGGTAGGTGGCAAGTATCAAAAATTCATCACAATTTATCGTCTCCTCTCATCTCACCATTTGAAATGAGGTTCTCAAGTCTTGCGTCTCCTTGGTATGGTTACTGGTAAAACTGGGAAAAACCTCCCTTTATTGTGATGGTCTGAATTTACATATTCATCTACATATGACCTACCTGCATATTTATAAAACAAATTGTTGTACAATTATCTACATTAAAATATATTTATTTCCACTGAAATACTGCAAAAGATCCTCTCATTGTCGATGAATAAAGAAAATGACGTCAGGCTTTGAAAATGGCTTGGCGAAATGGGTACGTATGAAATCACGTGAAAATAATTCTTTATTGAAAGTACATAATAATAATACAAAAAGCCAGCTCATTATAGTTAATAAAGGTAGTATAAGCAAATTTTAAAGATCACTACCTAATTGATACCGTATTAATCGTAGGTAATATTTGAAGTTTGGTGAAAGGAATGACGATGTTGGGCGTGGATCAGGCGAAACGAGAGAAATTGTTAGGGTTGAAAGGAAAAGTGAGGGAAAGAATGTTCAGGTTGTTGCTCCCGAAACCTATGATGAGTTGTGGGACAGGGGAGCTTAGAGCATAATCAGGAGATTGAAGGAGCTGATACTGATAGTCATTCTATAATTATGTTATTTTTGTTATTGAGACCGAAAACCAAAGATACCGATGACCAAAACAAAACAAACAATTTCTAGCAATAAGCGAGATTAAAACCAAACTAAATTTTCCTTACAAATTACATTACAAACTAAATTGTCACCAATTTTCTTAAGATTGTTGTCTTCAAGGTCAAGTCGTTTCACTGTATTTCGACTTGGGAAAAATGCTTGTGGAGGCCCTCCCAACATTTGATATAGTCCGGTTGTTGGAATTTTCTTGCCCATTTCATCGTTTTCAAAGCCAGAGAGGATTCAAACATGAATGCCTGGAATAAACGAGACAGTGGTCAGTTGATGATGTAGAGGTAATGACCCCCCCCCCCCCTGCCCCCAACATATTTAGGTATTATTCCTTCCTTTTATAGTAGGTATTATGAGTAGCTCCACTCTTACAGTTAGGCATAATGAGCTAATTTTGAAAACCTCACAACTTAACATTTCAAAGATGATTGATAATGCATGTTGTCTGTTTCAAACTCATTCCTCTCAAACAATGGTTGGCGTCGAGTTCGTGGCGCTCCAAATGCGAAAACGTGCAGTGATTTTGGAACAATTAGTCTTGAGTGAAGCCCTGAAGATCTTGCTTCGTGTTTTGCATGTTTGAATCGGGTGAAAGGATGTCGAGCTGAATGTATCTCAGTTTGGTTTTCACTCTGTCCTGAGTACTCAAGAAAAGTGCTAATCGCCATGGAAGCGATAGCCCCAAAATGCTAGACATACATAAATGCAACGATTCGGGCTATTTACTGTGTATATGTCCCTTAAGATGTCCCAACTTTTCAGGAGAGACAAAAAACGGATTTTCCAACGTAGGCGCTGTAGAAATGTTCATGGTTATCGCGACTTTTCTACGTTGAAGAAGCCTTATCCTGCATTGCAATAAAGGGCGAACCAATGAGCTAGAAAGAGATTTTGCAGTATCCGTTCCTAACACATTTTGCCAAAAAAACTGAGTTAGACCTTGTGGGATCTTAAGGGACGATATATTATGTATGACAGGGTATTGATGCCACGCAGCCCAAGTTGGTGGTATTTGACATACTCCAAATAAATTAGATTAAGATGCCACCTTTGTTGTTCTACCTGAATTGTGAGCATATGGTTAGTCAGGAAGAAAATATCACACTGATCTCACAATTGCAAACCACACTCATGTTACAATTCAATCGCAAGTCATCTCAAGTTAACATGCATTCGCATTCTGAGCAACTGATGAAGATCCATAAATCCCACACATTCATATAAGCATACGACCAAAATGACTCTGGTATATTCCCACCTAAAGTCCCCCAAGGTGTACTGATGAAGATCCATAAACCCCACACCTTCATAAACTGTATTAAGTATACAACCAAAATGACTCTGGTATATTCCCACCCAAAGTCCCCCAAGGTGTACTGATGAAGATCCATAAACCCCACACCTTCATAAACTGTATTAAGTATACAACCAAAATGACTCTAGTATATTCACACTTCAAATCCCCCTAGGTATACTTTGGAGAGAGATTAGCTGAAAAAACGCACTTACCAGAGCATCATCGCCAATCCTGGTGGGCACAAGGTCTGCTGAAGAGGCCTGCTCGAAACACGTCCTGTCCGGTCCGTGGGCTGACATGATTGGATGGAGAGAAGCTCCTCCTGGAGCGAACCCTTCTTCTTTTGCTTCATAACTCCCTTTTATGAGCCCCATAAATTCTGACATGCAGTTCCCTACAGAATGAAGGAACATATTATAATATAATATGTTACATAGTATGTATTACCCTCATCAGCTATTATTATGTAGAGAGAATATTAGTTGAATGGCTAAAGGGGAAAATTACTCAACATAAATCAGTGGGATTGAGGCAGTCCTGGGTTGGAGTCCACAGCCTCTACACTGCAACTGTTGAGATTTCCTCTCCCACTTTCTACTTTTATCTTCATTTGTGCTTACGTTGGCTTATTCATGCCCCACTCTTTTCTGTATGTCTACGTTTACAAGTTTGTGTATGTCCACCAATACAAATTACCCTCTGAACTTCCAGGGCCCAACTGCTCGCTATCCCATATGACATTTCTTCTGCACTCTGTATTTGTAAAACTCACTGTGGTAGTAAGGTGGTCGGAATGTGTTTTCAGCAACTGACCATCGTGGAGGAAAAATGACAAAGTCTGCTATTGCTGTGCCAGTCTTCGAAGATGGACAAGTCAACACTGTAAATATTGAGGGATCCTGGAAACGAAATACCTTTTATTGTTTGTACCTGATTCTACTTCCATCCCTGGAGTTTGGACTACTAAAAGTAGCAATAAGAGACAAATGGCTTACACAATGGTCGTATGAGACTGTATTCACTGCCATGAAGAGGGATAGATCGTATTTGAAAGGTGCGTAGTTTCCATGCCAGGCAACTACGTCGAAAGGGGAATGATCCTGGACCAAACTCCACCAGTTTCCTTGGAATTTTCCAACGACCGTGTACTGCTCAGAAATATCTTCGTACCAGGCAACCGGAGTTTGGAAATCTCTGGGGTTGGCTAATCCATTGGCACCTGGATTTCAAAATATTGTCAAGTTCGTTAGTTAAATCATAGGGAGTTACTAAACATCCTACTCTTATGACAATTATTTACCTACTCACTTACCAATAGGACCAAGTTGTGGAAGTTGGAAGTGCTCTCCATAAATTTCCAAAATATACCCTCTTGTGTCACCATTGACAGAAATACTAAACTTGATTCCTTGCTGTGGAATACAACCGTTTACGATTTAATTTGTACGGATTTTATCGTGAAAAGTATTTTTGGTTTCATAATGGTTTCCCCTTTATTTCTCACCTGAATGACAGCTATCTCTCCTGGTTCTACAGTCAATCGTCCAAATTCAGTTTTAATATCGAGAGTTCCAGCCTGTGGCACTGTAGCAAATCGAAAGTTTAGTATGTCACAGAGACCAGGAGGAGGATGCTATACTAGCTGATTGCTGGGAGAGACAAGTAGTTGATGACAGAAAATGTCTATGTCCAAGATCATGGTACTATTCATAGAACTGTTTACCAAAAAGATAGTCTCCATCGGCGTTATACATTGCCTTGTTGTCCATTGAGCTGTTACATGAATATACATGTATGCCCAGGCCAGAGCATATGCTCGGGTCGCCAGCCTTTGCCACAGTGAAAATCCCTTCTTGGAAATCAACTTTTAGGGATGATGGTGGGAAAGGAAAAGGTGACCATCTCATCTGCAAATTGGTTATAAGTAAATTATTTGTCTGTCAAATGCTTTTCCATAATAGAAACTACTGAAGGTTTAATGCTACCCGATTCACTCTTAAGTTCGCTGCTAAGACACTGGTTTCCCATCTGCGCCATGTTGTCTGAAAGGTCACGCTTACTCAATTACTGAAGTATAAAAAGTCGTCAGAATCCCTCAAAAATGACGGCTTTCTATAGTCCAAAACACATCAAGGTAGATATAGAGCATAAAATGTTTTTGAAGAAGATTCTATCACTATGAGTTCGTTGTGGTACCCACCTGATTTGGATCCGGTAGCTCTTCTGTAAACTCGTCCCCGCATTGCTCTTGAAGACCTCTGCTCCAATCGCTTATTGTGTACGTGGATTTCAATTGTTTGTAAGCTGAATGGACGACGGACGGCAAAATTCTATAAAGCCACGACCTCTGATTCTCACTTCGGGGTGCTACAGCAACAATGTAATCGGGTATCATCTTTGAAAATGAGTTCAGGGTACTATACCACAAATCTAATCGTACAGTACTTGAAGCCTTTTCGAGATTGATTGATTGATTGATTGACTCGTTTATTCACAATCTGTACAAATGTTAGGGCTATATAGCCCTCTCTTCCACACTGCACAGAAACTAAGTGGTAATTTTTCTTACAAGTCAGGTACTTACTTAAAATAAATTACATAATGATTCTTCTTTTCTAAAATTATAATTACACTAGTTCTATTTTAATCTGGTTCCAAAAGTATCCTAGGTTTTTTATTTTATTTTTAGCTGTATTTTTGCAGTAGCATGTCGGTAATAGCAGTTTTAAACGTTTTCAGTGAATGGTTTGTGTTGAAGTGATGTTGATGCTCATTAAAAAATTTTATTCCTTGAACTATAAATGCCCCGGCGTAGAAAGATGTATTGCATTTAGGTATTTCAATTAATTTGTCAGCATTACGGGTATTTTTCGTATGCACCGCATCCCGTCGAACAAGTTGTTCGGCGAGATACGGCGGCTTACCAAATTTTACAAGTTTGAACATTAGAGTAGCTATGGAGAGTTGCAGTCGTTCTTCTATTTTTAACCATTTAAGCTTTTTGTAATATGGGGTTACGTGATCGTCGTATTTTAAATTGAAAATAAACCTCAGAGCAGCATTTTGTACTCGTTGCAATATTACTTTTTTCTCTTTAGATAGGTCACAGTAAGCTAACTTCGCGTAGTCAAAAACGGGGAAAATTAGTGATTGCACAAGTTGCGCTTTCACGTGTTGAGGGAAACCGCTAGCTATATTCTTTAGTTGGTAAAGGCTGCCAAAAACTTTACCCGTCATACTTGTTATTTGAGGCCCCCAGTCCATTGTATTATCAATTAAAATTCCAAGGCTCTTAACAACTTCTTCTTTCCCTATACAATAATTACCTAATTTTATTTCATCTGTTAATACTAATTCTCTTAGCTGGGTTGCACGTCGTCTTGAACTCAACATTATGAAATTACATTTTTTAGGATTTACGCTAAGCCCATGCTCTTCACACCACGCCAATATTCCTTGCAAATCTACATTCACCTTTCTGATCGCGTCATTTAAATTTTCAACAGTTGACTCTAAATAAATTTGCAGGTCATCAGCATAAAAATGGTGTTCACAAAATAGTAAATTTTCCGGAAGAGTACTAAGATACATAGAAAAAATAGTTGAAGATAATACAGACCCTTGTGGAGTTCCTTTGACTAATTCAAGTTTTTTTGATCGCACCCCTCCGATTTCTACACACTGCTTTCTTCTCGTTAAAAAAGACTTAAACCATTTAACAGCTTCTGTACTAAAATTAAAATGTTCTAACATCGCTAATAACACGTCATGCCTAACATTGTCATACGCTCTGGACATGTCTATTTGCACTAATATGGTTATTTTTCCTTCGTCCATATACCTCCTAAACTCATCACATACACTTACTAACGCCGTTTCCGTGCTAAAGCCTTTCCTATAAGCTGACTGCTTCTCATTGATTATACCTTGGTTTTCTATGTGGTATATTAGCTGGTCATAAATTATTCTATCAAAAGTTTTACCAACAGCACATAACTTATTAATTGCTCTGTAATCTTTACACTGCTCTGGTTTGTCAACTTTAGGAAGAGGTTGGACAATAGAGTTTTTCCACACATCAGGATACACACAACTAGTAATGGATTCATTGAAAATATTAACAAGTACTTCCATTATTTCCTTTCTCAGGGTTTTTACCACATCTATAGGGATTCCGTCACTACCTACTGTTAACGAAGTGATTTGATTAAGCGCTTTTTCTACATCTTCTTCTGTTATCGTTCTAAATTTAAATGGCTCGTAGTTTTTTCTTCGTGTTTTATACATGTGAATGGTCTCATGATTATCATTGGGAATCGTTTCATCCCTACAAAAAAATATATTCAACTCATCCAGTGGCACTGTTATATAATCTATTTTCCTTTTGACTTTACCTATTCCTTGCGATTTCATGATTTTCCAATATTCTTTAGGGCTTTTCGATTGTGTAAAAAGATTTCTAAAATGTTTATTTCTAGCATTTCGTAATAACTGTTTAACTTTGTTCCTTAATTTTTTATACTCACAGAAATTTTCCTCATTTTTGTTTTTAATGTAAATTTTATACTTCCTATTTTCGAGAGAGCGACTGTAATTTAAAATTCTACTCTCCATTAATTATTGTGCATCTACCAAAGCTGTGCAGTGTACCAGTAGTTGTGTAGATTCTTTATCATAGAAATGGAAAATTTCATTACCCAATTAAATAACTGTATGTTTGTACTGTAACTCACCTGTAAAGGCAGTGCCAGACAGCTGCTCGGCGTACAGGCCATACGGACATTTCTGAGGAGTATTTTGCCCGATTGGTAGAGCTCCAGGGCGCCTTGGGTCCTCAGAGGCGAATTCATTGCCAAATCCGTTCTGATACTGATGTTCACAACATTAACGTTTAATAGGAAACGAAAAATAGAAATTGTGGTGTATAATGTAGAATCTACGAATTAATTGAACATTTTTTAATGGTTTGACCACATATTAAGACTTATCCAGGACTAAGTAGGATGTTCCCATTCGACTGTTTCATGAAGGTGTTGCATGAAGGTGTTTCCTCGTGAAGGAGTTAAACTCACAGCGACAATGGAAACGTTAATTTGTGGGTGGTAATTACAAACATTTACTAGTTAGACCTAAATTGAATTTTCATGGTATTATCTTTAAATGGTGCCTGTGCCCCCATGAAAACAATATATCATTATGACCGAAAAATCATTCCAAATGAAATCCCTTTCATTATATAGTTTATGAGTCTCAGGACAAATTAAACCACCCAAGATACCCCTGTAATGTCAACCCACACAATCTGCAGCAACCAGTTCGTATGACACAGTGTGCACTAAATTGAATTGTATTCTGGACCAAGTTACTGATGAATTTCTATTTCGTGGAAGAGAGAACTTACTTCGTATTTGTTCATGGTAGAAAGATCGGAGTTCGAATGATCTTGGGATCTATATAAACAGGTAAACTGGAAGTGCGAGGGGCTCGACCAAACCAGTTCTTCAGGTAGAATTTATATTTATTTGTTGTTCTGAGTCTTATGTAACTTGTTGGCGCTGCGTCGCACAGTATAAAACGTCATATCGGTCCACATATCTCCCGAAAGCGAAGATTAGAATAGCCGTTTCCAAATAGTGTTTTTTATAACGTGTTACGAGTTGTTAAACGAACAACAAGCAGCAAGTTCACCTAATGCAATCCTTTTCCAAGCAAAATCCAAAGTTTCCCAACCAAGAAGCTACTAGACGATTTTAAGAAAAGTGTAGGTACTCGTAGAATGTTCTAAAATCGGCAACTTAGAATATAATATATAGATAGTGGTTGGGTAAGACTAATCTAAACCGTCAGATCATTTACGAGGGACGTCCAGAAAGTAAAGTTACAAGGGTTGTGTAGGACAAAGGGAATTTTGGTTTTCAGAGTTGTCACCACTGGTAGGTTGAGAGGTTCATATGAAAACGCCTTCTGTTACGAAATGTCGTTACAGCAGCCAAACAGTTCGTCCTCCAATCACAAGACCTACCGCTGCACGCAAATTTCTTGAACAGTATGAAAGCGAGGGTGAAACTTTTCTTGACTCAATTGTGACTGGTGAATATACTCCTGAGTCAAAAGGCAGTGTCTACAGTAACTCCATACCCGTTCGCCATCAACCAGAAAATTTTCAGAGAGGAAGATCATGGGTATCTGTCTTTTGGGACCGGAAAGGGATATTATCGGTCGATTTTATGCCTGAAGGAACCACCAAAAATGCAGCTGCACATTGTGAGACACTCAAGAAGTTGAAAAAAAAAAAAAAAAAAAAAAAAAAATCAAGGACAAAAGGAGAGGAATGATGACTCGTGGTGTGTCACTCCTTCATGACAACGCTGGACCTCGTATTGCCCGTCTCACTCGGGACCTTGGAAAACTGGTCCCTAGGCTTCAAAAATGTATTGATCTCGATGGCGATTATGTAGAGAAATAATGAAATTTTGTGAAACTTATCTTGTACATTTCCTTTAAATATATTAATTTTTTCAATTTTTAACACATGTTGTAACCTTACTTTCTGGACGTCCCTCGTACAACGTTATTCACAAAATCTGAAGTAAATATGTATATCAGGTTAAATATATAAATGAATATGGATTTCAAAGCCTGATAAATTATTTTAATAACAATAATATAAACAAATTGATATTTTATAAGGAACACTCTTCAGTCTCGCATGCCAACCGTAGGTAAGCCACCTCCTAGAATAGAAGTGAGTTGAGCAGGATCTCTTGGGAGCAGAGCTTCAGGATTGGTGTAGCCGCATTGGGGGTCGTGTACGTACTCGTACAACTGCTTGTATATCGTTATTATAACCTGTAACATTAAAATTTCAGTAGAAGAAGAACAAAGAAGTCAATGCGAAATACTTACAAGCGATTGAATATGAGATAGGTCAAACTAATGAGGCAATCAACTATTCGATCGAGCGTATCAAGAGTCTAATACCACGGGAAAACACCCAATATATAAATAATTAGACCACATCTTCTGCTGAATTCACCTGTTGTGCGCGCGATATCACTTGAGAGCGGTGGGTGGTGCTCACCAAGCACTCAACCTGCGGCAGCGTGAGTAATTCCGGAGATACTAAATAGCGCTCCAGTTTACTCTGTAAAACCATAACGAGAAACATTATAGTTTTTCATTACACCTTCAAGTTACGCATGAAGCTGATTAAACACAATTTTTACCACAAAAGTGTTGAGGGTGGTAGGCTGAATTGCTGCAGTTCTTCTAGGAGTTTCATTAAGTATCGTGTACATTGGCGATAGGTTGAGGTTTGCAACAAGAGAGCTGGCTTGCTCAGACGTCAGAGTGTCGATTTGAGCATCACACTGTGCCTATACGGAAAACAGAAAGTAATACAATGTAAAGTCATCCTCCTCGTCATTTATATTTTGTACAAAATAAAGGATTCTTTTTCATCAGTAGTAGTAGTAGTGCATTCAAATTCCCACACACGTTCCCACAATCGCCTTTCACTGACAAGAGAGTTGAAAGAACTCGTCCACAAATAGTCACATAGTAGGTAAGTATTCAAATACAAGGGGGTAAGCAAAAGTAACGGGAATTGGGCTGCGCTGGAGAGGAAGATTAGGGATAATCATTTTTCGACCAAGTGTCCGTTAGAAAGACGTCACCTGAGTTAGTGTGCGAAATTTTGTCGCTGAGAGTACATAGGAGGGTTTTTTAGTGAAAAAACTTTTTCCATTTTGCTGAAAACGTGATGGCCGATTGTCGAGAGCAAAGCGCGGTTGTGAAATTTTCTTTCCTGTTGGGAAAATCGGTTTCTGAAACTAATGCAATGCTTAAGACTGCTTATGGGGATGCTGCCCTAAGTAAAACCAGAGTCTACGAATGGTTTTCACGTTTTAAAAATGGATTAATGTCAATTAAAGACCAAACGGGGCGGGACGCCCCCCCCCCCCCAACGTCTAAAAACATCGACAACATCAAAGCTCTCGCTCGTGAAGACCGTCGCCCAACCATTGGTCAGCTCCGTGAAATGAGTGGAATATCAGGGTTCGTGCCGATTTTCAATTTTCAATTTCCCTGACTTTTCCCTGATTTCCAGACCAAAAATTTCGATTTTTCCCTGACTTTTCACAACGTTTCAGGATCCTTTAAACAGTAACGTTTTGCATGAATCGAAAATTTTAGATGCACAAATGAAGAAAAACAATATAAGGAACAAGTTTTTTTATTCATAAAAAAACGAAGTTTACTTAAAACAAAGTAAGAGATAGAATCACAAGATAAAACACATAAAAGTTTTGAGTACGTGGTTTACATAAACCATACCTTACAAAGGTACTTTACAGTTTTTTTAAAGCAGGAATTAAGTACTAAATATATTAGGAACAATACCGTTCATAAAAGAACCTAGCCTATCTCGTTAAAACGCCGCTTTTGCGTCATCGGGGGCGGCTATCTGCTCAGTCCGGCTTTTCTTTCAGCCAATTATTCCAGCACCATAGGCCTTTGGTTGTCACTTCAAACAAACAGGTCGAATCACAAAAACAAAACATAACTTAAAAGTCTTATTCCTAGACAGCTACTCAACATACACTGTACCGTACACAGGTAATAAACAGGTTTAAAAGGAATTTGTACTAAAAAGATTGGCAACCATAATGTTGAAAGAAATAAAACAAAGCACAGTTCATGTAAGAATCTAGCCTAACTTGCTCAAAATCGACGCTATTTCGTCATCGAGGGCGCCTAGCTGCGCAGTCTTTTCCGACGCTAGTTTGGCTCTTTTGGCTTTTAACTCAGCCAGTTCTTGCGCCATAGACCTTTTGGCAGCGGCCTTCTCCCTTTCTTCATTGTTTTCTTCATTTCTCTTCCGTAGCGCTTCTTTTTGATTTCTTCGGGCCAAGCGATGGGCAGCAATTAGTTTCTTGGAAATTTCGAAACCCTTCAATCCACCAGCTGCCTTGATAGCGTCATACACTTTTCCCTGACCAAAATCCAATATCCCTGACTTTTCCATGACTTCCAGTGCCCATTTATATTTCCCTGACTTTTCCATGACTTCCCTGACTTCCCTGACCGGCACGAACCCTGAATATCATGGAGTTCAATTCTGAGGATTTATTTTTGTTCCCCAGACTTAGAAGGGAAATGAGAGGAAAGCGTTTTGTCACTGTGGAGGCCTTAAGAACGTACCAATAAGTGAATATAAAAAAAAGTTTCGAACAATGGAAGGATCGTATGCAGAGGAGCGTTGTGGCCAAGGGAGAATACTTTGAAGGTGATCAAAATTTGGTGTAAAAATACTAAGAAATAAAGAACTTATGGAAAAATTTCCGGTCCCCCCGGATTTCTGGGTCCCCCCTCTTATTCAAAATAAGTAGTGGTTATTCACATGTCCTTTAAACACCATTACATATTTAAAATATGATCTCAACTAAAAATCATATCTCACCTGCAGTCTCTCCAGCCATTCATCCATAAATTCGAACAACGTAACGGTGTTCAAAATCAAGTGTAGGCAATTCAATAAATAAACTGCCATTTCCGATGTGGATAGTCGAGAAGCTGACACATTGATGGCTTGTATTAGTGGCTCGATGATGGAATTAACTATCTGGAAAGAAAATTTGATCACAGTTTGAACATCATTATGGTAATAATTTTGAACAAGCTACATTTTTGTTGCATAACCTTACTTTCTCCATGCAGTTCGGAGGTGGTGGGGAAGAAAGAAGGGCTCTGAGTAGAGCTAGTAATGATTCTATGCCAATGGAAGGTGTTAGGCCAGAAGGAGGCACTGATATCCTATGGGACAGACAAAAAATATACAATAATTATTATATACGATCAATGTACAAATGAACAACACAGACAAAAGAAATTCCAAAACCTTTCAATGGCCTCTTTCTTCACGAGTGCGTTCAACTTGGTCAATAGTTTGTCTGTACATGACGTCACAATGGCTGTCAAACCACCAGCCAGTCCACCGTGTCCCATCATCTGAAAATCAGTAAGTCACGTCAACCAATTTCAACTAATTTCTAAGTTGTAAATAGCATTGGACCATTGTCATAATTTCAAGGTACCTGAATGAACGACTCGGTATGCTGATTGAGTAGATATACAATACTGCATAAAGTGGGGATTGGGAGGTCGGGATGGTCAACAACATGCTCAATTCGTGTTTTCAATGGTGTGACAACTCCCACGGATACTTGCGCCAAGGCTTCCTTAGTCTCTTCTACAACATCTGTAGGGAATACAGCGGAACTCAATGAAATGAGAATTCAATCAAAATTGCGGCTATAATTCGGAAAATCAGCAATCCTTACCAATTTTATCACATTGACTGAACAATACAGACAAGTTGTGGTGTTCAACTGAGGTTTGGAGGAAGGACAGCATTTTGGTCACGTACATATGAGGATCATCAGCAGACATTTCCAACGGTGGTTGCAATACCCCATTGGAGTCAGGAACACCTTTGGTCAAAGCTTCGAGAAACTCTCGAACCAAAACTGAACGTTTGTGAGTGCAATAGGCTCCTACCACGTACCTTAGAACAAATCGAACACATAAGTAATCCAATACAGTATACAGAATCGTAGAAATATGGGGTTTAAACCATACAAGTTCAGCGCCGTTATGCTTTATAGTCGGCTACCGAACCACCAAATACGAAATACCATACGGAATTCTTACTTGAAGAGAGTTGATCGATCCTGAAGTTTGGACATGGCCAATGAAAACAACTGGTTGCTAGCTGGGGTGTCGACATTTTTGCAGTGAACCTGAGCCCAACGATACAATCTTTCTAAAGCAGCTTCCTTAAAACAAATCAAAATTAAAACGTAAGTACAGAGAGATGAAATACAGTTACCTAAAGCCTAGTCTACACCAGTCGACAAGTTGCGCGATTTTGTCTAAGGATGACATGTCTTAAGTACAAACCCTGTTTACAGGGCTGTTGCGAGACCAATAATTGCAGGTCTGAAGTTTCCCGATAAGAATGGGAGGCTTGATGCAACTTTTGTGTGACTGCCAGTCAAAGAGAAGCTGTGATGGATTCTCTAAATTTTGTAACCTGCTTCATTATTTTCCCTCCAACCATCACAAGCAATTTGTCAAAATCAGTAGACGTCAGCCGGGTAAAATTAAGAAAGCCCTGGAGTCTTCATTTATGCGATAATGCAGTACCGAACCTGGTTCCTTCTGTAAACACTAGTTTCCATGTCCTATAGGCCATGTCTATGTCTCAAGTTTAGACCGCCTATAGACAATCACGCAACATGGTCTACTAGTGTGTACTAAGCTCAAGAATGGAGGAAATACTTATTTCAATACACTCACCTGATATATGGTCATTTGTTCCATAATTTCTAGTGCCAGGGTCTGCCCTCCAGAAGACGCTAACGCATTGCAGTCTTTATGAATCTTGGTCACCTTCTCCAAAACGGTGAAGAATTCAACTGAGACTTCCCCAGACCTTAATATTTGGAGTTCTTCTTCGCTAAGTTGGAACGCCTTCACGAAGGCTTTGGCGACCTGTTCTTTCATTGCCAGTTTATTGCTAAAACAGAAACGTTTCATGAAAGAACGGCTCGAAGGAATTTATTTGTTCAAATCGAATTATTGCTACCAATAGAAAATGGCTTATTCATGCACGAATCCTGTCTCCTGTGATGATGATAGGGTCGAAGTTCGGTCGATCTTGAAGTTGAAAAAACTAATATCGACAAAACATGGACCACTGCCCTTTTAACATTCACTGATTCAAGAATTAACACCTAGCTCATTCATAGAATAAATACCACAATGTGTTATTAGTTGATTATATAGACATTTTACGTCCTATTCCTTACTTCAGATGAAACAAAGGACATTCAAATCAAAGTGTCAATGAGCATCGAGTATGACATAAGTACTCGATGCTCATTCACACCTTGAATTGAATGTCATTATGGCCCTTTGTTTTATCTGAAGTAAGGAGTAGAACGTAAAATGTCTATATAATCAACTAATAACACATTGTGGTATTTATTCTATGAATGGATACAATGAGCTAGGTGTTAATACTTGAATCAGTGAATGTTAAAAGGGTCCATGTTTTGTCGATATTAGTTTTTTTTTGCATTTTCGGGTTCTAGCCTATATGGGCTGCCGCATCGTTTCATGATTCAACAAATGATTGAATGGTTCAACAAATAGGTAAGGTCCTATAAAACAATTGGCCAACATTTCCGGAACAGGACAGTTTTTTTCGGTTTTCCAAACGTAAGCTTTCTTGGACTACTGCTCCTTGAACATTCACCGATTCACTTATAGCAGTAGGTGTTTCGAAAACTACAGATATTCACATAAATAACGCACGTCCCCAGACAACACAAGGGGTGTTGCAATAGCCTGTAAATGTTATGAACCAAGTCAAGTTTTTCACATCATCGGATTCATACTTTTCCATTTGAAGTTTGGTGGTATGTTCAATCAATTGATGAGTCTGTGCTTTGGTTGCACTTAGCTGCGACGACATTGTGTTCACGGCACTATTCATATCGTTCACATCTTGATAAATATGATCCAGCCCTTCCTTCACTTTTCTGAATGCCTCTAGAAAATGCTGCAATCAATAAATCCAAATTTGTTGTTAACGTTCAACCAAGTCGGATCAACTTACCGGTGAACTCCGCGGTGTTTTCAAGTTATTCAACTTACTTTATTAATGATAATGCTCCTTTTCTCAATCTGGCTCCTCAAGCTCCTCCTCGAATGTAATGAATTCTCGGGAAAGAAGCTGTTGAGATCTTTCAAAGCAGTCAGGGCATCCTAGAAACAATTCAATAAGGTCCACATTGTGGAAAAGAAGATTAAGCTATTAGAAAGTGGGAACACTCTATCCCACAAAACTATGAATCATAACTTACTTTGTCGTTTTCAATTCTTGAATCCAGCAGTTTTGACACTCTTTTGGAAACATTGCTTCCCTTATCACCTTCGTCAACAGAAGCAACTGAATATACAGGAGTCATGATAAACAGATTGGGATGAATTCGATACACAGAAAACTAGTTATCCACCAATTTCGCATGCATTAATCCGTGCGATACGATTATGAACATTGGAAACCATGAGCAGAAAACATCATACAAACTTATCAAAACATCAATCTTATCAAAGCCCAGACCTAGGTACGAAATCACACAACCTGTGTGGAAAAGTGGAGAACAAAAGTCGGTAGATCACTAGTAATCAGATGTAACAATAGGAATTATTTTTTCATCAGTGTTTATGTAGGCACTGCTAAGCAAACAATTAGAGGAATCGGTTGATGCATACAAGTTGGGTTTTCGGAAACTACTATCACACCAGACTTCTAGTTATGAAGTGTTGAGGGTTGGTAACACTGTCGGTTGCACCTACCGCACCTTTTCTACCCATTTCACAACCAAATTTTTACTCACCAGCAAATCTCAAAATGTACTTGACATGCACAAAATGTAGTCACATCAGCTTAGAAGTCCACCAGATTAGTCCTCAAAATTTAATATCCTCCAGGTCCACCAAGACTTAACTCAGAAGCACATCAACCAATGTCTACCCTGACATCCTGTGAAGGCAACAACGAAGAGACCATCACAAACCATTTCTACGTACACAATGTTTTCCTGGCGTCTAATGTATAGCATTTCGTGCAATGTTTTTATTGTGATTTTAGTGTAATATTATTATTTCACTACGTTCCACTACGTATTGAGTTGGTAACTTACTTGCTTGAGTTGGTTGCTTACTTGCTCTTGATTATCTCTGTAGGGAGTTTTGTTTAGATAGAAGTAATGGAAGAAGCAGATTCGACTACTAATCCTTCAGGGGAAGATGCTCAGAAAAAATCAAACGAGACACCGGAATTTGATGACAACTTCAAGAAGCCTACTTTCAACACGCATGTTGTCTCAAAGAAGAACATGCTCCACAAATATATGCAGAACAGGAAAGGATTCGTGCAGGGTGGAACACTGTCTTCTGTTTCGAGCAGTAGTGATTCTGTTCCAGTAGAGAAACCTGAGAGTGCTAAAGTGGAAAAAGTAAAGTCAACGCCTCCTCCTACACCACCACCTTTGAAGTATGATGAGCCTGATTGGGCTGGAGTTCCAGATTGTGATGAATACTTTCTTGAGGTGAGTGGCTCTTAAAATTAAAAGAACTATGGTCTTGGTATGCTGTAAGTAGGTACTTACCATTCAAAATTTAATAAGCACTCATTTTCTATCAATTTGTTGCCACAGGAAATAAAATCAGGAATCATCGCGAAGAAGATACCGCTAAAATCAAAATCGTTTTTCTCTTTTGGACGCCTAGAAACCTGTGATGTTCCTATGGCTCACCCGACTGTCTCCAGATACCATGCAATCCTGCAATATAGAGAAACGTCTGAAGGTGAAGACGGTCGTGGTTTCTATCTCTACGATTTGGGCAGTACCCACGGAACCTTTGTGAATAAATATAGAGTTAAATCCAGGGTCTACGGTCGACTGAAGGTATAACACGTATATTTTTTTTTACTTATTCGGTATGAATATTCATTAGTATTAAATGACAGGTATAAAATGCGGTACATACAGAGGCCACTAGTTTCCACCGCACTGCCAAAGAACATCCCCCAAACAACAGATCACATACATACAGATTGGTCTGAGAGAGATGACAATTTCATTCTACTGAGAGAACTCATCAAACAACTTGTAGTGGACGAATAAATTAAGCAGGGCATAAGATGATAAGATCAATCCGCGCGGTGGAAACTAGTGGCCTCCGTATAATGAATAAGTACCAAAGTATATGAAGCAATCTTGAAACGGGTTCACGCAAACCCCGCTCCCTGAACTTGGTGAAGGGATGCGGTAAGTGGGAGAGGTGGCATCACCATGGAACACGGGTATGTATGTCCTTGGGTATGTACCTCGGCATAGGAGTTATGCTCGAGGACCAACATCCATAGTTGGTAGAACCTGCAAGAAGGTTCCACCGTAACCTGCGGTGCTTAGGATATCAGGTACGGATCAGGCGACGAGTTTGGGCACGCGAGTGAAGGCTCGCATACCACTCTGCCTTCCCCGGGCTCAACTAATCTACGAGTATATTTATGTAACCTGTTGTTTGGGGGATGTTTTTTCACTTTTGAGATGCGAGAGCAGAGTGCTTGGCAAGCGAGTGAGCATTTAACTCTGATGATTGATCATATGTAATAAACAATATCATTACTATCAAGGATAGTGTTGGTAAGGTGTTTACAAACCTCAATCCTAATTACCACCTAATTGACGCAGCGCGGTGGAAACTTGGTCTCCGTATAATGCAACCTAAAATCCAATGATATTTTTCTTTAAATTGTGTTAAATATTTTTTCAACAATCGAGTACGCTCTAATAGCCCGAAACCATATTGGATCAGGTTGGGCATATGATCAAGATTGGTTGCAGCTCGAGATTCTTCATATTACAAGGTCCAGAAGACGACGTCGATGAAGAATCGGACCTTACGTTCACAGAACTCAAACGAAAACGGGAAGAAGAACTCAAAGAACGAAAATTGAAGGAAGAAAGAGCAAAGGAAGAAGAAGAGATGGAAAAACTCAGACAAGAAAAGTTACTCGAAGAAAAAGGGATATCTTGGGGAATGGGTAAGAGAGTTGAATTGGATATGAATTGAATTGGGCAACGATAGTGGGACAACTAAAAATTGAACTTTTTTGAGTTATCCTCACGTCTTGATAGAGCTTTTCGAGCTCTACGATCCTAGAAAACCGGGGTATCTCTATATCCGATATTTACCGATTGAGAGCGCTACTTTGAACGTTTCAACTCGCAAATTTGCAAAACACTATTCCAGCATCAAACGCAGCAATGCAGGCAAGTATTATATATTTATGTACCTATGTGTCACTCCGGAGGATGACTCTCGATAGAATTGAGATAAAAAGTTCAAATTTGCCCAAAAATCCGTCTTGGCAATCGAAACGCTAATTTCGTAGATGGGCAGAACCGGGCTACTCTAAGGGGGGGTTAGTGGAGTCTTAGGGAGGAAAATCACCCATAAATTCCCAAAATGAAACATTCTGATAATTGATCCCTCATTTTAAAGGTTTTTTTTTTTTAAAATGCTCAACACGATGGTGAATATTATATTCATGTAGGGCTCTTCAAGATCTGTCTGTCTATAGGTATAACTCGAAAATCGAATTTTTCCACTTGTCACACTCCTATTGTTGTGGTGCGATATGTTGAAACTAAAATTGCTCTCCTGTAGTGAAAGTCGTGAGTTACTTAATTTGTTTGTTCTTTTCATAGGTGAGGATGCTGACGAAGAAACAGACCTTTCTATCAATCCCTACGCTGTTGTGACGAATGAAGAACTTTATATTGATGACCCCAAAAGAGCGTTGCGTCTGTGGTTCGAGCGAGAAGGGGAAGAATTGAATTATGAAATTGAGAAAGCCGAAAAAGGAATGTTTGTTTGTAAAGTCGTGTGAGTATTTCTAAACATAATTCAGGGTTGGCACCGATCGGGAAAACCGGGAATTATGGGTGAATTTCGTGTTTCTACCGGGAATTTCAAAATATTTATTTCCGTTTCATTTTTCATAATCACATTAAGATTTGCCATATTTTATGTAGTTTGTTATGAAAATGGAGGGTTGAATAAAAAAGTAGTGGAAAGTTCGACTGTTGGCGGACGGTACAAGGGAACCTTCAGAAGGAGAGGATGAGCCGATTTTCGAGTTCGGCTTCTTAGGGCCTGATTTATAGACCACACTCGAGAGTGGAGGGACTCTGGAGTGACCAACCGAATTTATAGAAGCCACTCGACTCAAGGACCCTCAACTGAAAGATGGTGTCGAGTGAACGCTCACTCACGCCTTTTCTTGAACAGACGATTTGGGGAAGAGAAAACAAGACAACTCTTTTACAATTTAAGAAAAGTTCAAACCTTAATGAAAAGCACTTGTTTTACAAAATAAACTGGGAAGAACGGTCACAATACAATTCGCTGGGATTTTTCGACGGGAGTCCTGGAAACCGCGCGAACCAACGAGAAATTTCCGCATTTCACGATACGCCAAATTTCGAGTGCGCGTTCGAGTGTCATTTTATACGTAATTATACATAGACATTTGACTATGGATGACTTCGATTGTAGTCATGAGGCCGGGCAACCGAGTCGTATTCGACTATTTGACTGCTTTCATTAGACTGCTCTCCACTGTGAATGATAGTTCACATTCGCAGTTTCGGCGATTTCTACGTAAGAAATAATTCGTGCAAATTGGTTTATTATTTACTAAATCAATAAAGAAATTTCCGTCTGTCCGCTGTACGCAAGCCTCTTTAACAGGCTATAACTTGGGTTATACCACTCGTATTTACACGAAATTGTTTTCATTTAGTAGGACTCGTCGTTTTCTTTCTAACCATTTGACATATTACCGTTGAAGTGGGAAAACGTAAAGAAAAAATTAATTTTCTCTCAACACAAAATTGTGTTCTCCCTATTTGATTCAGAATTGAATTTCCATTAATTTATATTCCACACATTTTCCGATTAGAGGCTTCCTTACGCGAGAATTTCACATTTTATCTTATTTAAACTTGTTTTTAGTTTTTGAAATGGTTCTACTTGTCCTATCGAGTTGAAATTCGGTATATTAGGTAACTCTTGTATTGTAAAAAATCGTAAAAATACAAATTTTCAGACCGGGAAAAGTGTGTGAATTTTTCAACCAGCCTTTGCTGCCAACCCTGTAGGTAATTGTATTATACATAGACATAAAACCTTTTTTGCAACTCAATCGATTTTTCTCATCAGATTACCTGTGGATGGCGAAGATGGCTGTGATGTGACGATTGAAACATCAGGCAGAAACAAGAAAGAAGCGCAGGTCCAGTGCGCACTTGATGCGTGCAGGGCACTTGATAAACTTGGTGTGTTCCGCCCAACTAAAAGAGGTAAAACATGATTTTTACTGATTTGGTAGGTAGTAGTTTAAAGTGGTGAACAACTCTCGAATTCTTTTGGAGCTATTTCCTTCTACTCAATAGAAACCGTATGGCGAAGAGAACAATTGCACCTCATCAGTATCATGATCCCTGGTGCGATATGGACCTATTACTGGTTATTGTATCTTTGAGCTGCGTAGTTATATTACTCACTATGTTTTATAGAGAGCAAGAAGGCAAAAAAGAGAAACTGGGAAGAGAATGATTATTATGACAGCGATGAGGACAGTTTTTATGATCGAACCGGTGACTTGGAAAATAAAAGAAAGAAGAGAATGGAGAAAGCTGGAAAAATAAGCGAAACCGTAGAAACCTACGAGAGTTTGGTGAGTGTCAGGGTGTCTTTATTCCATAATGTATTACTTCAAAATTAATACAAGACACAACAACTGAGTGGATTTTCTTCTTTGCAGAAAGCTAAATACTCCACAGTAATTGAGGAGTTGGAAAAGGCGGAGAGAACGCACGCAAAACTTCTTCAGAAAGTGTCTCGAGTGCAGAAAGAAGACACTGAAGAGGTGGATGAACTGGATGCATTTATGGCGAACTTGAAGAAAGCCGTCCCGAGCAAAACCGAAATCAAAGCCGCTGAAGTAATATTTGTTATAATCACAGCTCATATCCATTACTTTGTTGTGAACTCCAAATTTGGTTTCCCCTGTAGAGCACATAGAGAGCAGCTTGTACATTGTCTACTTGAATTTACTCCACCAATTGAGAATTTGCATCAATTTTTGGTTGTTGAAATAATGGTCAGCTGCTTGAAAATGTTCCCCAAAAATGTAGGGGACATTATTATAATGGTTCCCCAAAAAATGTCATGCGGACATGCCCTCACCGCTAGTGGGTCAGACGGGGACTCAGAAGCCCGGCGATGTCAGCGCTCCAACCGGGGGGGGGGGGGGGGGGTTGGTTCGTCCTGATTGTGTAATCATGCGGTCCCTCGATTTTCGCGACTTCATTCAATCTGCGCTCGGCGTTTTTGAACTTTTCTCCTCCAGTAAATTAAAAAACCTTGACCTACAATTGACGCAAATTCCCCATTATATTGTCTGGATATTGTATTTCAGGCCGAAGTTGATAAACTCAAGAAAGAAGAGGTCAGGCTGAGGCAGCTGGTGAATATTGCGAAACCCGCGACTTTGCCCGATCTTCGTCCTCCCGCCCCGTCACGGCGTCCTGGCTCCGTTGCTAAAGTCGATGCTGTTCCTCCAGAGAGTACCGAAGAACGAATTCCCGCTGAAAGTCAGCCCAAAGGTAGAATTGTCCCACTCCACTAAGGAGTACCTAATAGCACCAAGCCAATGTTGTAATTTCCCGTACTGCAAAGCCTTCTGCAATCTAGTTCTTGTATTGCTGAGGTTATTCCCTTCTCGATGATTTCTATTTCTCATTATTTTATTCCAGCGGTGATTGGGCCTTCATCTTCAACCCCAGTGACCCCACAAACTGTTCAACCCAAAGCTGCGTCTTCCAACTTCGCTAAACCACCCAAACCTCCAAGACAGAAAAAACCCAAAGTACGTTTAAGTGACGCATTTATTTCTGCAGTTTTTATTACTTAACTAAAAAATCGTTCTGCAAAAGTTTGATTGAAGCACTTTCAACTACAGAGGTTTTATTTGGAATGGCTTTAACCGGGGGTTAGAACGTAAGAAAATAAGCCTGGGCAGCTTTGAGACTCCAAAAACATTCGTTCGCTGTTGAGATACTGCTTATTAACTTCATGAAGGTGTTTACAAATTTTTGCACTCGTGTTGTTGGTGTATCATGGTTTATTCTGCATTATACCTACTTACACAACTTTGGATCGCTCCTATCAGTGGCGGCTCCTGCCCTGAAACTCAGGGGGTGCACATAGATCAAGTGTGCTTTTCTCAGCCAAATACAAAATTCAACAGAACCATAGGCATTAAAAATGTTCTCTAATGGAAAACGAAATTCTGAGCAATCGTCGAATGAGTAAACCACAGAAATGTATGTCACTTTTAAAGCTGAAATGTATATCTGCCATGCAAGAAAAAAACGTGAAACTGAAAGCAACGGCTATAAAAGACGGCCAGTTCGTGTGTTTCGATTTGTTTTTTCCTTCTGTAACTCGCCTCATTTCGATTATTGCAGCGCCCCTCACAGCAGAGCAACTCGTTATTGTTGCTCCTTGCGCTCTCTGATTGGTCAATCTCTCTTGTTTTGCGCTCTCTGATTGGCCACTCTCACAGACCGACCCTCCATTCAAACCGAAAATTGTCAGGCAGAAGTCATAAGGAAATATAAGGCAAGATAGGGCACTTCTGATTGGTCAGGTTGTTCCTCCTCCCCCACCCGATGCGGGTCTGTTTTACGCGTTGATTCAAATAGTAAAATCCTGTTTTCTTTCAATATCCAACTTACTCTTCAAATGGGATGGGATTTGGTATTTTTGGTTTATTGGGTCAGGGTGCACATACTCCTACCAGTAGTCGCCACTGGCTCCTAAGTTTGTTTCAAAGGGTTCAATGTTATGTATTTTCATAAACAAAACCTTCGTTATTCCTTTTTCAGCCCCAGAAAATCGTTGAAGATGATTTTGAGGATTTAGTGTGGAAACCTCCCCAAGGACAGACAGGAGACGGAAGAACCTCTTTGAATGACAAGCTTGGTTATTGATTTATCATCTTGATCCTTGTAATTCTAGATTATGGATATCTCCATAAGTCACAATACGTTATACAATAGTTATGTCGCCTTGTATATATATTTATATATAATCATCCGCCTCGTTAGTATTATGAGCTCTGTAAGTAAATGTCAAAGCAATGGATTTGATGTAAACTTGTAATAAATTCTATTATGAGCTCACACGTTTTTCACCTTATTCTCAGAATGGCGCCAGAAAAGAAGAGTATAATATTATTAATTATGGGGCTTTTAGACTATTGTCACTACTTGCTAGATCGAAGTTTGGTGGATTTGAATACTTCAACTAGTGTATGTTTAACCAAATTAATAATTGTGTAATAATAATTGAAGGCAATTTGTTCATATTATATCTGCACATGAAAGTTACCATTGCATTTCAATATTTTTCGAAAGGGGTTTGATTAATTTTCTCATCAATGTTTCATGCTGGTCTTTCGATGTACCTACCAAAACGAATTGTCCCTACACGAGCAATGGGTGCTATTTTCACTACAATTGAATGAATAAATTTTCGATAATGAAATTTCAATTACTTCTTGTTTTGTGTAGAACCAACATCCAATATATAAATTCAAAAAATCCAATTATGGCACAATAAGTGGGCGGAAAAAATGGACAAGAACGACAAAGGTGAAGACCGGAATGAGACTGAAAAACTGTCAACACTTCAGAATGTGGAAATGATTGACTTGATCAAGGAAGCGGAACCCTTCTATCTTTCCATCAAAAAGGCCCTGATGATTGCGGTAAGTTTACCATGCACGACCTGCTCAGTGGAAAGAACTTTCAGCACCCTGAGGCGCGCAAAAACATGAACACGGTCTACAATGGGGGAGGATCGGCTGAACGGTCTGTGTATGCTCAGCCTCCACCGAGATTTGGTGAAATCAAAGAAGGTTTGGTTGTTGATCAATTTGCCAGCAACCCCAGAAGACTGAAGCTGTCTTAAAAATTGTCCATTGCTGTTTTGTAGTACCTATGTTGTATACTGAAATAATGTAAAATAAGTACCTATATAAATAAAGATAGGTATGTCATGAAAATTATTTCTCGGAATTCAGATTTTGTACCCTTCGTTTGCTATAATATGCACACGCATACCTACTTTATATATAACAGCCCCCCCCCCTCCATGGCCAAATCCTGCCTACGCCCATGGTGCTGATTGAAATTGAATCAGCTGGGCTAGTATGAACATTGACCCAACAGGATGCAGCATGATTCATCCTCATGTTACGACTTTAGATAATATCATAAGTTATCAACATAAGAGTGAATATTATGCTGCATATTATGCTCTAACTTTGAGCCCTCATTGTGAACAAACGGCTGGTCGTACAAAGCTCTGGATGGTCTTAGAAAATTCTAAAAATTAAACTCGATTAAATGTGAACTAAAAACTAACCTATCCATTTAAATTTTTCAAAAATCTTAAAACGTAAACCAACAAATTTGGGGGTGGGGGGGATTAAAATTGTTTTTCTTTGGTCGATTCCAATTGTTCATTATTGAAGATATTTAACAAAAGGCAGACAAGAATCGTTGCTAATAGAGATTTATGATACGCGTTTATGGGACCGCGCAGACATTAATAAATAAACCCCCCCCCCCCCCAGTTCTACATCGAAGGTATTTTTCTAGTTCGATTCTCGAACTGTAGAGCGCTCTGACATCGACACCCCGCCCCGCTAGGGATGCAATATCGGAGAAAACTATCGATATATCGACTATCGATACTTTAGAAATATATCGAAATAGTAATTTGATATATCGGTAAAAAATATCGATATTTCGATATATCGGTCTTCGATGTAATATGTATTTTTTTGTCTAATGTTCTTCCCAACAGAAGAAATCTAAATTTCAAAATTCCAGACTACCGATTCAATTTATAAATCCAGGTAGCTCCATGTTGTTCTCCACGCTGGAGTGGTTCGCAAAATTGTAATTTTACAAGTGCTCTAAGGCGGATGGATGGATGCTCTTCTTCTTCTTCCGCTTGTTACCTTTATTTCTTCTTCCAGATGCTCATTTTTGTTGCCAAGGGTGTCCGTGATAGGATACGATCTACAGTGGACCAGAACCTTCAGGTTCAGCAGAAAAATTCTCAAAACTATCAGTCAAAGGGAAGGTCAAGGATAGTTGGCTACTCATTGGACATTAAATGCGATATAATATACCTAATAATATTTATACATTTATGCAAACATAATATATTTTTATTATTATATATCGGACCCGATAGTGCCAGTTTGATATCGATATTCCGATATATCGGGATAAAAAATATCGGCAATAAACATCGATATATCGCAAGAAAAATATCGGCTATTTCGATATATCGATATTTTTTATACATCCCTACGCCCCGCTACTTTTTCGACCTTCGCAGGTCCCGCATCTTTTAAAAAAAATCAAAATCCAATTTTTCGTCGATATTAATTGTCGCTTTGTCGGGGTTTCCTCATTCCACACTCAGCTCACCACAAGTTTTCCTCACATTCTGCGTACGGTTCATGTTACGGCCTCAAGAAAAATCGCACGAGTTTCGAGGGGGTGTACGAATCGATTAGCATAAAGAATCGCTCGGTCGACTGGGAGGAGACTCGGGTTGGGGTACGTCCTCCACCAGTTCCGCCATTGATTGACGTATCGTCTCTTCTGAGGTCTCGGAACGTAAACTTCTCACAGTTTCCCATTATCCCATCGTCATTTTCGAGTCGCGTAAACTCACTCGGGCCGACGTCGTACTTGTCGTTATCAACCGGTGTATGTAAATCCCCGAAATTCCGTCTGATTTGGCCGACAAAACCGCGATCATTTTGCTCGGGTTTTTGATCGGAGTCATCCATTGCTTCGTCTCGCTCTGAGGATCATCACACGGCACTTCCTCAACGCATGATGTTCTTTAGCTATTTTCAGTTTTCGACTTACAGAAGCACACTATGAGGGATACTAAAATAACGTAAGTTCACACACAGTCTCTCCTCTACTTTATTAGTTTATAAATTCAACTTGAAATAGTTTCATTTATAACTAGTTGAGAGTTTTAGTTAGACGAGCGGATAATTGCCTTTTGGGGGAACCATTATAATAACCCATTGGATTGTTAATTGCTGTAATTTTCTCCGGCTTACCTGTTGGTTACGCTTATCTGGCAGTTCATTCGCTCATAGTTCGTTGAAAACCTCTTGAGCTACAGGCAAATCAGAGAAGTGCGTTCTATGTAAAAACTGCTTGCATCTCTCATGACTTGGTAAGTCCAAGATTGACGATGAAATTAATTTCAGAATATCACAACGTACCTACTGGTTTATATAATATTGTAAATTATTTTGCTTATTGAAGGGTTAGGTATGGTTGTATCATGTTCATTGCCGACTGCTTAGTGAGCAGAGTATCGATTTGTTGTTTTGGTTTTTCCATTGATGTCTATTTATTGGATAGAAAACTTCGACCAATATCGTTTTATATTTGAATACACTGAAATAGATCCTCAGCTGGGCTGTGTTGACAATTTACCTTCACCTTAGAGTTCGTTGTTGAGCCATAAATCGAACAATCATTTGTGACATGAAAGGTAAACATTAAAAGGGACTTGTTTTGAGCTTTTTTTAAAAGATACACACTTACCTATTAATTAAATTAATATTATGTATTAAATTGTATTATAATTGATTAGGGAGGGGAGAGGGCTGGGGAGCTATCAAATATCAAAGAGAATTGAAATCAATACACCAAGAGAAATAGCCGTTTTCCGGCAGCCAATTCCGCTACTTTTGCCCATTTTGGGATTAATTTATCAGTAGGTACAGATAAATATTTGCCTACAAGCGGAAATTGGCCTACTCTTTCCTATGGTGAATTTTATGGCCTATGGTCCTCCAATTTATTGACGTTTGTGACTTCCGATATCAACAAAATATTTAATATCGATAATTTTTCTGATGTCAGTGTCAAATGTAAATAGGTGTCAGAAATATAGGCACGAATATCAGATATTTCGATATATCGAATAGGTATTAAGATTCTATATATCTCTAGTGTCTGTGATGGACAAATATTTGTCGAGCATTCTTGTTCAGCGGTATCAAGAAGTTGGAGCAAGAGGTTGTTGTGGCGGCGGCCACATTTGTGGTACCTATTGTGCAGAAGTCTCATTCTTCAAAAATGAACAAAAATAGAAAGAAACCAATGAGAAGACGACAGTGCATGCTGTCTCGAAACAGTCCTGCCTCCAAGGCCTATTAGATACAAACAGTGAATCACAGGGTGTGTGAATGTGAATCACAGGGATTTGTCCGAATTCTCGTTCAACCCCGGCGCTAGGAGGGAAATAAACACTAGCAATGCTTCTCAGATCTAATAAATACACGCCCTACATGTGTGGATGGCGAAAATGCTTGGTGTTTGACGAATGTTTGTCTCCTTTGATGTGTGAAAGAAACCGCCTGAAATAACGAGAAGAGGGGGCATTTTTGGAACGCTAATGGACCGCAAAATGCAAACATCGCAGTTAAAACATGTAAACTTTCGATTTTTCGAGAATTTGGATGTCTTGGCGCTTCTATAGTGGCGGACAATAACTTTATAACTACTTTTATAGTAGCGGATTTCATAACTTCAAGTAAATCACAGCCTGAGATGTCCTTCAAAAATCTTCGAACCTAGGTCCTGCACGCCCTTAAGGGGAAGGAATACAAAGTGTCACAATGTGGGACTTGTTTGCGTGAACATTTAAGCCCATAATTAACCGAATCCTAATTTTGCTTTCAAATAAGATGTCTTCGTAATTGGTATGTTCGGAATGATACGAGTAACTTCTCTCGATACAGCTGAATTCTCTCCTGTTCACCCTAGGGCGATAAAATTCGGTACACATGGTGGAGTGATTGGGATGAAGTCGCATTAGCTGAAGGAGATATGATGCATGTGGACGACCCGTGCAACGCACGGGTATCGGCTAGTATTATATAACCTTTTGCTTGTTCCAACTGAATACTTGAGGTCTTTAACACCCGTTAATTTTGAGTGTTGATAACGTCCAAGCTGACTGGACGTACTCTTACGTCGCACATATCAACTGTGTGAAAAGTGGCGCTTCGTGCCTCCTACCACTAAAAGATGCTTTCATACTAAGTGTATGAGTATGTACTAAGTCTTGTACTTGTCAACTTCTGCGTCTGTAACTTCCTTGCCAAACTATTCTGGGTTTTTGTTCGCAGATGGGCTGAGATGCAGGAGAACACAATCACGATGGTTTCTTACCCTGACAATATTGTGAGCTCTCAAGGCAACAACGTAGTTCAGGACCAGGCTGTTTTTGAAGCTGACAAAAGAGCTGTTTACAAGTATGTTTGTGACTTCTTAATGTTTTGCCTATTCTGTGTTCCTACGTACTCTGTAACTGCTGATAGGTAACTACTGATGCCTTGAGCTATACACGAGTGCATTCTACGTGGGGCATCTCTCCTGCCTTAGTACGTTTTGCTTTTGTGTTGGCTACTATATTGATTCGAAATCATTTTTTGTGTGTATATCCGTAGGCATCCTCTATTCCCACTTCTCGCCCTCCTATTTGAACGATGCGAGCAAGCGACTCAATTAGCAGAAGCGCCCAACTCCGAGAGTTTCAACATGGACATTCAAGCGTTCGTTCAGCATCAGGAAAGAGACCGAAAACCTTTTCTAGTCAATGATGCGGAAATTGATGGTTTGGTAAGTGAGAATGTTGATGCGTGCAGTATTCTGAGTAATAATGCATCGTTTAACTTAAACTGCCGAAGCGTAACTAATTAGTGTATAAAGGTCCTTAACCAAGTAGAAATACCATTAATGAGCCTCGTTCACCTTACCCCGCTCAGTGTGTATGTAATGGGAACTAGTCACAATTAACAAACTTGTAGACACGTCTAATTTTCTTCGTTCAATTCGTTTTCCAGATGATCAAAGCCATCCAAGTTCTAAGAATTCATCTCCTTGAATTGGAGAAGGTTCAGGAGCTCTGCAAGGACTTCTGCAACCGGTACATTACCGCGTTGAAAGGCAAAATGCAAAGTGAGAACCTCCTCAGGTCCGATTACGCTGCTGGGTACCTCGAGAACAACAACAACAACAGCAGTCACTCGAGTGATAGCAACAGCCCAACGGTTTTCACACCCCACTCTCCTCATAATATTCAGGTATTTCTAATAGGAGTTTCTTCGGAATCATTCGTGGTGAACCGGTGGTGGGACTGCATTGACTCGTCGAATTGATTAACATAAATTGCTATTCATTTTATTCATCAATTGTTGAGATTACGTCTTTAGGATTACGACACTGTGGAATTTTATGGAATGATGTTGACCTCTCCTGCATTCAATATTGTTGTTTGTTAAAACCGGTTTTGGCTCCAATGCCGTCATCATTGGGTTTCTTAGGTAGAGAGTTCCTAGCGGAGCTGACTGCTTTGTCACGCAGAATCTACTTATCTCTGCACCCTGCAGTCAAGTTAACAGCTAAAAAAAAAGTCGGTAACTCTGTAAAAAAAAAAAAAAAAAAAAAATTAACCCATTTCAGGCCGAGTAGACAAAAAATCGTAAACTCTACTTTTTTCCAGAAATTTTATATATTTAGGAGGGAGCTCTATCGTAAGTCGTTAACAACACAGAAAAAGCTTTCTTTCGTCATACTTCATTGAAATGTGGCATGGGTCGTACACTACCCTTTGACCCTATACGCCATACCTCTTGAAACAGCATTGTCCGAGTCGTCCCTGGAAATGAGTTGGCCAATCTTGTAAAATCTCGAAGAAGTCGAAATTGAAGCTGGAAGAGGACCTCGATTTATTCTCGGTTGAGTCACCTCAAACTTCAACAACTATCTGGGGTAGTTTGGTCTCATTCACGCGGTTGTAAATTTTCCAGGAATTAACAAATAATGGCCACCACCACCTTTTCCTCCTGATTTGAACGCGGTAGTTGTGGTAGTTGTGGCCACCGTTGTCGTGCGAATCTACACCACCCATATGGCTGTTATTATGAGAAATCATTGTTGGTTTTGGAATCGAAACTTCCTCCTTTTCTGCATTGGAAAATCTTTTCACGTGTTGCAATGGGTAAACACTTTCAAAATTGAGCGCAACAACGTCTAATGAATTTTCGTACCATTTTACAAGCAGTAAACTAGTTTTGGGATCAAAAGGTGTGTCAAACGCTCTTATGCACTTCTTCTTCAGTATAGAATTCTAGTTTTTAGGGCTTCGTGGCAAACCCTGAACATGTGGAATTGAGCGTAGACAGAGTTAGGTCGGGAGTTATAAGTTAAAGGTGACGAGGGTGAAGGAACTCAGTCAATCTCGCGAACATTTCGACAGATTTGACTCGAATGTTCAATGTTTGAATGTCACTCTTAAATTCAGTCCATGAGCGGATCTGAGGTCTGTAGCAGTACGTACTAGTTTTTCTCAATTTAGAGATAGGGTAGATAGTAGAGAGTGTATTGTGTGCACTTGCGGGGTTTATTAATCGTGTTGTTCTTTTGGTGTGTCTTGCTGGATTGGTCTTTGGAAAGGACTACAATGTTGTATTAGTTAGGGATCGAAGTGTTTTATGTTTATTTTGGTTTTGTTTTTATTCTGTGACCGCTAGAAAAGAGCATGATTCTATTTGATCAGTTGTGATAGGTGTCACCAGTGGGCTGGAGTGGACTGATGTGCGGTGCAGGGGGGATGGGGGATGCCGGATCGCAACCGCCGCTGTCCCCCGTCTGTCCACCTTCACCTGGAATACACGGAAGTACACCGCTCTCTCAGATCGGTGCCAATCCTTGTCCTCCTCCTCAGGACAACAGTCTCCTTCAAGGTAACGTTCAAATTTGGTATATTATCGATATATTGTGTAGTTGTTAGCATGTTTGGGCCGTTAATATGCAGGTCTCTTACGTGGGGCTTATAACTCCTCTCTTATAATGTAAGGTATGAAAATACTCACTTATTGTGGGTATTTTTCCCATGTATGTATTCCCTTGATAAATATATTTTTAGGGGCTGGAGAGAGTACCTAAGAGATAAGTTCATTATGGAAAGGCCGTATCTGGTGGCCTTATCTAAGGCGAGCCACTTTTAGATGCTAACGAAATAAGTCAGCTTTGACGGAAGTGGCCTAATCTAAAAGTAACGTCAACTCAACTTAGCACAACGCTAGGTGAATAACGACGGTAGATGAGTTCATTTTACACACATCAAACATTACACACTTCGTAAAAACACATCGTGGAGAAAGGATTGAGCTACACGACTAAAAATGCGGCTAAAGGGGGTTCCACTGTTACCCCGGATTAAGGTAAAAGACGATTCGTAAGTTTGTGCCTGGGGAGATTAACGCAATAAGTTCGAACTCAGCCGACGCGCATGCTCAGTTGAGATAAGTTCGAACCTATCATCTATGACTTCTCCTTAGGAACTCTCTAATGTTTGGAGAAAACCTTGGCTACAGAGGTTGCAGTTATCACAATCTTGAGAAATGATTGAGGAACGATGATTTCAAAGACCAACAATGTGGTTTACAAAAAATATGTTCAAATTTTGTTTGTAAATTCTACGTCTAACTAGGTACCATCCTAATGGGTCCTAAAACATTTTGCAGATTTAGTTGGACCCTCAGGCTTGCCAAAAATATTTGTCTGGTACCGTTTCTTAATGGACCCTCCAGCTGTTGCTTGTAGTGACATCAGTAAAATCAACGAATTAAGTATCCGTCAATAAGTTCGGCCCACTAGTTGCTTTGCAGGTTATTTCGAAAGTTCGCTCGTTAGTTTATGCTGCACCATTGGGACTTTTCTCGTATGATGTGAGACCTTACTCGTTCTGTGTGGCCAAACCTTAGCATACCTACTCAATTAGGTGTAAAGATTCTCCCTCTACATCCGCATAATTTATTTTTCACGTGCAGGTTCATTGTCTGCTACTAGCGGTGGCTCGTGCGACGAAGATGACGACCCTCTTAGTTGTAGGAAAAAACAGAAAAGAGGTGTCCTCCCTAAGCAAGCTACTAGCATCATGCGATCTTGGTTATTCCAACACTTGGTTGTAAGTTGTCAATATATTCCTATGGGCTTTGTTATTTTTGCCTAATCGATGAATCATCTTAACGAGGTATATGGATAATGTCCCTATTAGGTATTCTCTTTTCAGTTTTAAACGCTGTAAGTAATCACTTCCACGATATTTTGCAGTCTTATTTTGAATATCAACTTACAATACTCGTAGCTATTTCCGAGATGGTATGACAAATGCTGCTTCTTACTTATCAATTTGTATCTAATTGACAATTCTAATTTCCAGCACCCCTATCCCACAGAAGACGAAAAAAGGCAAATCGCAGCTCAAACAGATCTTACTTTACTGCAAGTGAATAATTGGTTTATTAATGCTAGAAGACGAATTCTTCAGCCTATGCTCGATGCTTCTGCCCCTAACGAAGTTTCAGGTACGTTTGCATCAACATCTTTCAGCTACTTGAATCATAACGAGAAAGTGGAAATCAAATGATAAGGTGAAATAAATTATAAGACTTATCATAATGGAAGTGTAAATTGGCTATTTATGTTTCGAAACACCAGGAAGCAATGGGAGCGTGTCTTCAAAATCGTCCTCCAAAAAAAGCAAGTCTTCCAACGGGGCTAAAACCACTCCTCCACATCGCTACTGGCCCGATAGTGTCAGCCGTGGATCTAACCAAGGTATGTGGTTCTGAATCCCACAACGTGGAAGTCAGTTTTTGAATCCCCTAATCTTAGCCTGGGGTTTGACTTGAATTCCTGCGTTACAAACTGAAATGGCTAGTTATCATGCCATCCAGAGGTATTCAATGTCGCTAGCAAGTCGAATACTGAGGGCGAGCACTTCTGATGTAAGAATGTTATCATAAGAATAATATCTTCATAATTACTTACATATTTAACTTTCTTGCTGGTGATGAAGGATTTCTTCGACAGGTATGGTAATTGTAGTAAATCGCAGTTGAGTAAATTTACTTCTGCTTCAAGTGGAACTAATAATTTGGAAAATTACTAGATCTGGTTAACGTTAGAGGTGCCTTAAATTAACTTCGACTCTATTTTTTCTTAATAAATAAATAAAATAGCGAGTTCATGTTCTTTGAGTAAACACACCCTTCGTCACTTTAAGTGTACAACACACTCCCTTATCATAACATATTTCTTTCACTTAGATGGTAGCGGAGAAGACTGGGAAAGTGAAGGTGAAGGTGAGGGAAGCGATAAGAGTGACGACGATGCCCAATAGTAAGTACTTCATACCTAACAGTCAGTGATAAAGTCATATCATTTACTTTGGAGCAAATTGAAATTTGAAAGTCGAGAAAAGACGAATGATATCTCAATCTCTGATCGGCTGTGGTAGGGTTTAGAAGTTAACCCATTTCGCATGTCTTCTTTGTGTAGGGGGTAGGTAGGTTCCTCATTGTTACCTGAACATGTAAGGTCTTCCTGCGATTTCTGCTTGGTTCCGAGTTGAGTTTGCATCTCATTACGTATTACTGAATCAAAACAGCCAGTTTTCTTCCAAGTTATGAATAATGAATACGTTTAAATACATTATTCAAAATCTAATTCCAGCTGTTGTGGTCATTAGCTAAATAATCATTCCGCCATGTGATCGCAATACGTTCAACTATTTCATTATGGAATATGCGATAATCAACTTGCCGGAAAACTTGTGTTCAACGCAGTTTATTTTCCGTACCCTTGCCTTATATCAGATTTACATTATTGTGTTTATTGTATATTCAGTTGGTTTTGTGGAATATTTGTGTTTTCCTGGAAATGGTAGCTGTAGGAACAGAAAGCTACGGAAAGATCTGTGAGTTTGGCATTCCGATGTTTGTCCACAATCACCGCTAATATTGTCGGTATACTGACTGGTGAGTGCGTACTCTTCGTTTGATAAGGTAGCCACTGTTTCGTTTATATTGGATCCGTGCCGTGCCGAAGTCTGTCAAACAACTAAATTGACATGAACTGAATGGGTTCCTATGTATTAAAAGGCCAATTGAAACCTGTTTAGCCATTTTAGTTAGTCAAATCAGCCGACTGACTTCTGTTCACTGATCTACAGGGGGAGATAAGTTCAATGACAAAACAAACTTCATACTTTTCAGACTCCGTAGATTGAGAAGTTGGCACTAGTCCAAGTTCTGGTAGCGCCGAGTTCATTTTTCACATCCCACAGTCAAGAATATTCAAAGCTGCTTGCCTCCTGCTACTTCCCTTTAACTAAACTTCCAATTGGTAGGGATTTGCTTCAAGCCTAGTTGTTCCTAACAATGACTACTCTTTGAACATAGTAAATGGAACAACATTTCCCATCGTATTGTCAACAACCTGTTGCAAATTATCACTTCTTGATTTTTCTTATTACAGATTGTATAAACACCACCTCAAGCCTTTCACAAGTGTAACACAATCTTGCCACTTTCGGTCTCTACACGCTTTCGATCTTCGATCTACTTCTTTACTTTTTTTTTTTGATCTTCCTTCGGCTGCGTGAAACTTCATATGGATAACTCTACGCCAAGCGATCGTTCTATGCAAATTCAATCGTGTGAGCATGTTATATTATATTTCCATGTAAAATAATCTATTTTGTACGACTTAAGGCTTGTAAATATTCGACAGTTTTTGGGATTCATTTTTATTTTTTAAGATGAATCCTTCGGTTTTTTTGCTTCCTAATGTGCTACAAAGTCTTCCTTCTTCAATTTCATTATAAACGTAGCTGTTGTGAAACAAAGTTCATCACAATCTTTCCAAATTTTGGTTGACAATCTCTCTGTGGCTTGATTTTGGCTCTTTTGTTCATTTAGGTGGCTCTACACTATCTTTAGCTTTCTGTATTGAAGCGTTAACACATACTCGACATTTCATCTCAATTCAGACTCTCCGAGTAACATTAACTGCAGAAAAAATTGCAATCGGGCGAATATTGATTTCTAAACACCATGTGATCGCGTAAGCGTTAACAATCTTCTCGACCTTACAAACACTAAACAATTGCTCTAATGTAAATTCACCTCGATATTAAGACCACCTGTAGGAACGAGACCCCGAGTGTATATAAAATATAAAATATTTTATATCCTTCAATTTGTGGAAAATGAATAAAAGTGCCTGTCACCCTGAATCTGATTTGCCCACTGAAACCAATTTTTATCATTTTCTTCCTCTACTCTTATTTTTGACTGTTGAGCTTCCTTCTTCTATAGAATAGGTATTGGGACAGTGCGATATAGTTAAACATTGTGGCTTTCTTTATTAATCGGTAGTTCTTCCATTGCTTGGCCCATCTCGATCAATCTTATCATCTTCATTTTAATCATACGATCTCCTGTTTACTAGGCCTACTATCTGTTAAGTTTTCCATCCATGACGTAGTTATGATATTATTAATATAGTTCAGCGATCCGCTCACTTAGAAATCTTGAAGTTTTAGTTTATGTAAATTGACAAAAATAGAGGAAAATTAACATCTATGTATGAAATGTATGTTTGGTCTAAAATTGTGTGGCCGTTTCATGAATAATGTTACATAGAGAGTTGATACTACAATCAGTATAATTTGTTAGTGATTATGTCCTAATTTTAATTTAATTAGTTATGATGTTAGTTTGTTCGTGGAGAACTTTGCTAATCTCTATGCAAATACGTTTTTTGGTAAACTATTAGGTTTTTTGCAATTGTCTTCCGATTTCTCGCTTCTTTTTCTGGTGTACGAAATTTCTCATCATATATTCTCCCTATTTGAAACTGGGTGTTACGTTTGGATAACAAAATAAGTTTGCCTTCGTGGCTGCTGATTTTCTCTAATAATTTCAAAGTTTCCAAACTGGAAACGATTCCCTTTGAATACTGAATAGACGCGGAGGCCCCATTTGTCGTGTTATTGACTTATCGCTATTTGGTACTTGTCGACATACATGTTGCACTTATGTTTTTCTACTAGTCAAGTACCTTTGACTCATACTATACGAAATCCCTCGAAGTTGTTGAATTGCCATATTTGACTGAGATCTTTAGGTTGCTAAAAATCTATGTAAGCCAACTGTACCAATTGATTTCAATTCGATTGTGTTGTCGGTCGTACCTTATTTGTTACTAACGTTATTTCCTTGCCATGTTCGGAATCCGTTGCCATGGTCCAAATTGAAATTCGGCCCCGATTTGTACTACGCTGACGGACCTACCAGGTATTTCATTTCTCTTGAAATTGTATTGAATCAATGAAAATTGACGTTTGTTTCTAGTCTGCTGTAAAAGCGTTAAAGATGGCTCATTGAAAATTTTGCTCAATGTAAATTAATTTAGTGCGGCGATTCATTTGCATTATTTTGACCGGTTTGTAACAAAAGCTTACTTATCTGTTTTGAAGTTTGAAAGGGATTTCAAGTTCCATCTCATTTCTTGGCGACGTTTGGGAATTTTTATTTTCTGTACTTTAAACGCGTATTTATGTTTTATGGCGTTTAGTTTACAAGAATTTGCGATGATTACGGAGCACTGAAGCTGTCGTTACTATTATAACAACTTTACCCTTCACATTACTTCTCGTTTTCTGAAGCATATTTGTGCAATATTCAGTGGTTTTTAATCATGTTACATGAAGTAGGTCAAGTAGGTCTGTTATCAAGCCAAGAATTGAGGTTGTGTTCATTCTGCTTTTGGTTCCCCGCTCTTCCTATACCTCTTCCCTTTGATACTTATGCGTATATTATGTACATTCATATGATGAGCCTCATTGAAGTGCGACCCCTTTCCCCACGAAAACTCCCGTTTCATTCGTTCATGCTGCAGTGGTGGAGGTTGTAGAAGTTTTGCTCCAGTTCCAATTTTGTTGGAATAATGTCGAGGGAATGAGTGCAACTTGAAGTTTAGCCTTTAAATATGATACCTGTTAAGCGTTATTCTAGTACAGTTATGTAGCAACTACGTGGCTCCAGTTGCCAGACCACCACTGGTCCTCTCCCAACTTGAGCTGCTGCACTCTGAACGGTAACTGTGGATATTAGAATAGTATAAAAGCATCCACCTGGAACCCCTCGCATCTCTAGATAACGAAGTTATTGCTCCAATTGGAACTGGAGCTGTTTTCATTAAAAACTTGAAACGGTTACGACTCACTCCTCAGCAGGTTATGAATTATTTTAGAAGCTGTTGTGTGGTAATAACTCTTTTCTTCTGGAGGAAAAAGGAAGGTTGGAGATTCCTGTGCCAATTTCTAATGTGACATTAAATTTTAATGGTTCGAGGAGTAACTATCAACCTGAAAAACCCCAAAGATTATTGTGACTGAGTCTGGTAGCACAATCAACTTGGTCTCGACGATCTTCACAGAAAGCCATTTTGTATTGGCTTGAAATCTAATAACATTCGTTGCTTTCAGATCCAGGAGAATAATTTATTATTACCAAGGAGGTCCCCTATTTTGATACAGAGTTAATTGTTCATTCCTTTCTCTTAATTGAAATCTTCTGAAGTTTGTTCTCATATGTATATTATACGTATTCATGAAACATCACATGCCTATGCATTGCATCCGCTTTTCTGCCGTAAATATTGCGTAGAATGTAGGTGTTAGCTGTCTAGGAGGACAGCGATTGTAACTGTATTGTTTCAATGAATTGACGAAGCTTTGAATTCAAACAACTCTGTATTGTATACGAAACATGTAATTATACGTGCAATTAGAATTGTGATTTTTGGTTCAGATCTAAATAAAACTTTTATCTATTGTTTCGTTAATATTCATAGTACAGGATAATTACATCTTGACCTATGTCAATCGATGTGAACAACACTATGTTTTAGGCAAACTTGGGGCAGTCAATTGCTTTCACTTCGATAGAGTGCATTCCAGGCAGTATTCACTAAAGCTGGCTCTTTATTGTACTCGTACAGATTTTCCTCTCGATTTGAAAATAAACTCACCTTGTCTAAACATACGCCTCAGTACTTATCAGCCGATGGTCACAACCACCCCTTCCATTCACTTTGATTTGCCATAACATGACTCTTATTCACCGACTAAGTGGGTTTAATAATTGTAGTGTATGATCTTAAAAGTGGCTTATAAATTCGTTCTAAGAACGTGAATAAAATCCATGCAATACATACATACTTTGTTACTAATTTTAACCGCTCGGTAGAAATTGATCAGCAAACTTCGCTTTACACGTTTTACCAATAATTGTATGATAATGTGATTATTTTCTATTGTAGTGTACATCATAGATTACTTTTCTATTTGAAAAAGTGAATAAATTTGAAAAAATAAAGAAAAAAAAATCGCGAGTGATGAAGTGATTGTAGTTTTAATTTTAAATACTTATAAAATCGATTAGATTAAGTTGGTTCTCGTTCTTTTTCAGAAAGACAAAATGATATGGATAGCTTTAACAACTTGATCGTGTCAAAGTATTCTTAATGAAATTATTTGCTTCCATGTAAAAGCAAAAGCTTGCAATTAAAAAAACGCTACAGTCATTCTTTAGGCTTCTTGACAAATTTATGCCTGGATATTTTAATAGTTCATTCATCGTTTTGTATAAATAAATATATATTATTATGAAACGAGTCATGTACCTGTTGTGTTTTCAGTATCCTCACGAAAATTCAATTGTTGTTTTCCACATTTAAACGCCATGATCGTTGTAAAAATTTAGGTATTTAAAATTTCGATAATATTGAAACTTTTTGTGTAGTTGACATCGATGTTTCAACCAGGAAGACAGTTGACAAGGGCGACCCATTCAGCGGGTGAAACCGGTATTTGAGGTTACAACTTAGAATCACGTTGTACGATTACATTGATTGTTGAGAGCATGCGCACGAAATGGTACAAAATTTGTATATATTAGTACAATTAGTACATATATATTAGTACAATATATATGGTACAAAATATTTAATATTAGTTTTGCGACCCCCCAGTGGATGCCAGGTCGGTAGCACTAGAGAGTTACTACTACAGGCAGTAGGAGTTTAAACAGCACAGGGACGAATGCAACAAAAAACAAGCAATGCAATGTGATACAATGTTTATTAATCTGTAGGTACCGTAACGAACACAACGAATTTCCACATAATAATTTTTCTGTTTGCCAAAGCAATACTTCTTGTAGGATTATAAACAAATTCAACTATATATTATATTTACAATAAATTCCTTTTTCAGGCAAACGAATATCCAATAAACAATGACCCAAAGATTAACTAAACATAATCTATAAATAAACGTTCATCATAATATATCACATTTATACGAGCATCCCCTTCCCTTCTCTTGTGACTACATGAGTTATTAGGTAAAATAATAAACAAATTTTTTCTTTTACCGAAAAAAATCACATTTGAATGACTAATCGATACAACAGGTATTCATTCAGGACAGTGAAATCACTAGACAGAAAATAAAAATTCAACTTCGAGTTCAACAATAAAAAACATCAATACCTTTCTGTTATGAATACACGTTGCAGCACTCAATTCAATGGTAACTTCTGGTTTCCGTGAAATGGTTAACCAATGTCTACACAGAAGTTGTTGACCGAGATTTTGATTGATCAAGTGTATTTAATGTGGTAAATGGTATAGTCTATAGAATAATCCGGTTGACATTTTTTTGTCTCAAGTTTTGAACCGCTGAGCGTATATCTTTTTCCGGTGTTTCGGGGCGAGAACGGGGGATATGACGGAGGAGAGAGTGGCTATTCGGGCTTTGAACCTCACCGAGTCTCTGAGGTACATTTCCCATGGGCCGATTCGGGCGGCCCGATGAGCGAAATCCCAAGTGACCAGCCGTTTGACTCGAGCCAAATCTTTTCCTTCTGCGAATTTCACCTGAAAACAGATAAGTAGACACGGGTGAAGGGAAGTGATAAGTAGACACGGTCGTTTCAGAAACCCGACATGTGTGCTGAAACTAATTGAAAATTTTCATATTGGATGTTCAGAAATTAATCCTTTATTTTGGACATGTCGGGTTTCTGCTGGTTGACAAACGTATGTGAGGGAGTTTCTTAAGGCACCCTTAATTTTCTGTATAGATTTTGGAACCACCAGGGTGCCAGGGAGTGGTGCCACAACGTCACGGCATAATAACAAAATTTCGTCAATGTCGAATGTATGTTCCTGAATGTATGTCCCTACAAATAAATTCAAAAATGTTTGCCACACATGTTCTGATGCTTTACTTGTTTGGGTGGGGAGGGTTGTCTCAATCGATTAATAACGAGTGTTTTGCTACATGCACAATGCCCCTGAGACACCTGATTTTTATACCCACTGATTTCAAATAACACACGCATTGTAAGCCATAGATAACAAAATGAACACCATTGGTTGGTACCCTACTAATTAGAACTGAATTGATTGAATAATAGTACCGTGATTGGGGAAAATATTAACTGAAGGGGGATAAGGTGTAAGATCAAATTATGTACAATTGAGTAGACAATAACAGTAAAGTCCAACATCCAAGTTGTTTACGACCATTAAACAATTTTGACCAAACTTTCCCATTTATTAATGTTGTATTGATTGGTGTGGTGAAAGGCAAGTCCAGCTTTTAAAAAATACAGGCTCCACCTGTGGTGCGGGCCTTGGTCTCGAGGTTTGGGTCGAGGGGCCCACTCATCGGGAAAATTTGAAAAATTTGGTGCAAAACATTGATTATTAATTTGCGCTACATATTCTGTACTGTCTGGCCTGAAAATATTAATGCTTCGTCAGTTATACAGGGTGCGGCAGAGGAACATGGTGTTTTTGAAAAAATCATAACTTCGTTAATTTTGCAAAAAAAGGTTTTATTGATATCAGGACAATCGTAAGGATTTAACATTTGGCAATTTATTTAGACATTTGAGGTACGGAAAATTACATCAGCCATGTGATAACCGTTTTCGTCAACGCAGTTCTGAAGCCGTTCCCGAAAATTGGCATCTTTCCAGTCCCCTGACCTATCCACATGTGATTTTTTTAATGGGTAAGACATGTTTACGAGTGTAAACCACGCACATTGCAAGAACTGAAGGCGTCAATCGAACATCAAATCACTTTTATTAATGCAGACTAACTGGAAAGAGTGCCAATTTCCTGGAACGGTTTCAGAACTGCGTTGACGAAAACAGCCATCAAATGCCTGATCTAATTTTCCGTACTTGATATAATATTATTCTCAAATGGTAAATCCTTACGAATGTCATAATATCAATGAAACCCCTTTTTTCAAAATTAACGAAGTTATGATTTTGTCAAAAACACCCTGCCCCTTTACCGCTCACCTATTCCACATTCACAATCAAGCAGTTGGCCTCGATTCTGTCGCCATAATAGCGAATATTACCGGAGGCCAACAGACAAGTGTTTAACACCTTTCTAACTACCGAGAAATCAGCTCACTTTGTTGGAACATGAGAAAAAGTGTACTGTGTGACGTCTAGAATAGTTGGTCCATTAGCATTTAACATCCAGCGGTTTGCCACGACTGTCATTTAGAATATGGAAGTCGAGAGCACTTACTCATTACTCGAATCGCAACATTAATCAGGTTTCATCAGAAGATAAGTTTAACTTGAATTAACAAGGCCCATCATCGCTGGATGCACCCAGTGTAATGCCTAATTAAATACTCAGGAATAAATTATAGTAAGTATTTGAATAAATTTTATTCATTTATATAAAGGCCTGGTATTTCAATGTCACCACTGTGCCAGCTTCAACGTACCGCTTTCTGGCGCCGCCGAGGCTTCCAAAGCAATCTCCTCACACTCCGAGTACTCCAAAAGCAGGTTAACTGCTCAGAGCCTTAATTAGGAAAAATCTCTTTCAGGAACCACACTTTTATTAAAGTTACACTTCAAACAAAGTTAACACTTTGTGGTAAGTGTGGCTCCTACAGCAATTTTAGTCGATCTTAGTGCAGCTCCCAGCTGAGTACCTGACATTTCCGCATAGTAGTATTGCAGTTCATTCATTCAGTTTCGTTTTATATTACTTTTTTTTAAATATTACAATGGATGACGACTACGTCGAATATTTGATACATTTGCGGGACATCAATTTTTCCAACGCTTCAGGTAAATCTTAAAATTAATTATTTAATCAATCGAAATAAAATTTATTAAAATAAAAATAAATAAGTAGCTTCATAGAGATCAGCGGGCCTCGCGACGAATTTCATGGTAAAAAGGACTGATTTAGAAGTCCTGTACCCTCTCTAGAAGTACCTTGAGAGCAGTAAACGAAGAAGGGATCCAATTCATCCTACGTATTAATTGCTCGCTGTTTTGCGGTTCTACGCGACTTGTAGCTATCAAATTGTCGCTGCAGAGATCAATGAAATCAGCCAGTCTTCACTTTCAAGATTTCGAAAAGCAATGATGGTTCACGTTTCATTAAATACCCTGATGATTCAAGGGTAGTGAACAAAGAGATTACAGAGGTAGGGTGCATTAACTGTACTCATGTACATATTAACAAGCCACCAGGACCAAATGGGAGTCCTAAGAATACCCTTAGCAAGTGTTATGAATACGGCCTCAAGTGTATTCACTTCAGTTAGCGTCTTGATACAACTTACAAGCCTTGCTTTTCTCACTTATTCAACCACCCTTTGGCTGGAGAGGAGTGACCTTGAGCTAAAATGCAACTATCCACTACTTGGCCTTTGAAATAGAGCTTGATGACTCGGCGGACTTGACGAGATGAAGAAATACAAGTATTATGATGATTATAGTTATTGATTACATTGCAATTTCATGGGACTCACTTTCTTCGAAGTGCAGTCATCGGTAGATTTGACGAGGACGCTGCCATAAGTTTGGTTCCACTTTCGGTTCGCTTCTTCTAGGCGAGAGAGCGTTTGTTGGGGAGCAGAGAACCCGCAGTTGTGGGCGATGAGGATGCAGTTGTCAATCTGAAATACAAAAAGACTCCTTGAGTACAAGTAGAAACAAAAGTGAATTTGAACATCATAATCGACAATCCTGAGACTGAGAATGCTGTTTGATTTCGTTTCAATGTTTTGTCTAGTTGAAGTATCAGTGTGCCACTTTATAGATCAAAATTTCGTCAAGTTCAATCATTAAACGGATGTTGGATTTGAAACTTATCCACTACCCACCTTGTCCATCCAGTGCATCTAACGATGGAGGCAATTGGATGCTAGAGATTATAGACATGTGTCACCATCAAGTGTCAGTGTGAATTCATAGCAAAGTGCTCGTCCGTTGCTGATTCCAGTGGTGCACTCCTCCCATTGGCACAGACAAAGTATTGGTCACTCCTCTTGGAATTCTTAGGACAACGCTCTTATTTTTTCATGAGTCCTGTAATACCACGGAGTCTCCTCATATTTCACTTGCCACAGCCATGGTAATTATACTAATTGCCCCCTAGAGTTGTTTCAAGAGGACAAAAACAATTTTTTCCCAATACACACTGATTATTCTATGACAGATTTTCGGGATTTTAACAATATGTGATTTTTGGATTACCTATGTGGTTATTTGGGAGCCAGTTTTGATTTCAACTTTTTTTTCTCGCTATTGGTCCCTCTGAAGAGCTCTGCCCAAACGGGAAACCAATTTCAAGTCAAAAACTGGCCGATATTCAGAGTTTGTTGGAATCCCCCCCCCCCCCCCCCCCATTACCATTCTTTGTACACCAAACTGCAGTGAAGCAATGCTGTGGAAGACGACATAGAAGGGTTTGTCGGAGAGCTGGATTTTGTTGTAGGAGACGCTCAAGATTTCGAAGAGAAGAAGAGTGAGCGACTGCATTTTCTGACTTTTTTTTTGTAGAGAAGGAGTCTGAATAGAGAACTTTTTCTCTATTCTCTAATCAGGGATGACTTCAGTTCTTTTATTATTATTACCTATCTCTTTCTTGCTTCAAGAGAAAACCCATCCAGAACGTTTTGAGAGATGCAAATTCTAGTAGTTTTATTATTTTTTCGAATAAATACGTTTTTCCATCATAGGCATTATGAGTTGTCGTTTAACTTGTGTGTGTGTGGGGGGGGGGGGGACCATTTATGTGTTTTCTCCTTTTCTTTCCTTTTATAAATGCAAAGGTTGATCTGCACAAACCGGCCTGTGAAGCGAATCTGGGACATAACGAAAACAAAACGTCGTTGAGATAGCGACAAATGTCTGTGTCGCTATGGTACTCTGCAACCGCGACTGCTTTGAGTCCTCCTCACGCGAGAATTTCACATTTTCTCTTATTCAAACATGTTTTTATTTTGGTTTATTATCTTCGATAATGAACCATTGGAATCGCCCAAAGAAAAAAATTTTTTAACCCCCCCTCAAAATTTGTTGGTTTACGTTTCAAGATACGTAGATTCAGAAAATCGAATAAAAAAAAATCCGTCCGTCCGCCGTACGCCGTCCGCGCCACTTTGCCCAGTTAGCGTTGAGTTAAAATTACGAAATTTTTTTTATGGGTTTCGACCAACCCCACAATGGTCCTCGAAACTTTTCATAACCCTAGGTCAAGGGGAAGGGGTTCAAAACGAATTTTGAAAATTTGAAAATCTCATATCTCGAAAAATTCATATAGAACGGTATGTTTTTTATTTCATATTTAGATAGAGTTTGTTCCGTAGAATTTTTTAAGACCATCCGCAGCTTTGTACGACCAGCCGTTCGTTCACAATGAGGGCTCAAAGATTGTGCCTCACAACACGATCGTGTATCAAACTGTTGAAATACAGGTCCATTTTCATACTAACAAGCTCTTTGGAACATCATATGGCTTAAGTGATGTCGAGTTTGTTGTTCTGAGGTGCGTTTCGTGCTGCGGAAATGAAGGTAATTTCGAATGTTTGTTGGTAGGTACTTCTTTTATAGAAAAAATATTACCGACGTAGTATTAAAAACCCCAGAATTATATCGTATTAATTAATCATAATTAATAATAATTATTATTAATAATAAATACGAATTATTAATACCTAACAATAAATTATAATAATTTTCAGTAGGTACTTGATAAAATTGTTAATAATTAGTGATAATTGATAATAATAATTAATCTAACATTTAGGATCTAGACATTTAGACCTAGTGATCTAGACAGAAGGGTGATCTGTACAAAGAAGATAATGAACCGTTGTGTCAAGAATTTGCAGAGTTTTTTGAAATAGGTTTAGATGGTCTATCGAGTTGAGCTAAACGAAAGCTGTCGGTATCATGCGGTTGCAGAATACCAATCGTCGTTACATAGCGACACCTACATTTGACGCTATCTTAACGACGTTTTGTTGTCGTTATGATGCCTTAACGAGCCCCAGAATCGCGCCACAGGCGCGGGTTTGTGCACGTTTTTCCGGTTGGCCGGGTTGTGCAAAATACGTTACCTAGTTGATATTTTTTTTTCGCACAAATCTATCCGCCATAACTCGAAAAATATCGAAGTTACTCTTATTTTGACGTTATTTTAACCATTCGATTCTGCGCACCAAGAAACGTAGAGATCGGAGTTTACATCTTTTTAATCAACACTGGAGAGTCTGGGTAGAAGAAAAAGGTTTGATCGCGTTTTTCTCGAAAACGATACCTAGGACCTTGCCGGTTTGTGCATAACACCGTCCATTTGTCATTATTTGTGCCCCAAATGTAAAAGTGATAATTATTGTTGTGGTAGAACCACACTTTCTTCAACACGAATTCTCCTTTGATGGATTCAATTCTCACTTTAATGACAACACCCGAAACATTTCTACTTACGAAGGAAATGGGAGCAAGATGACGACGAGTGATCGAATTAGGTTCAAATTATTCGAAGAACAATACACAAGATTATTGGCTAGAAGCCCACAATTAGCATTAAACGGGGAAGTTGCGTAATGGATCTCACCTTGTTCGAATGAGGTTAAGAAATAGTTTTAAATTCTATAATTCACTGTCCGATGTAACGCAGTACTGAGATGAAATCGACGGCTTTGTTTACTAACTCAACAGATGGTTAACACAGATCAAACTGAAGTCAGGCGTGTATTGTTCAATTAATCACAGCAACTTAATGATGTGATAATATCATATTATGTCGCAAAAAAGCCAAAGAGTACGATTATGGATTGATTGTATTGAACTGACTACTTCAATTCAAAAATACCTAACGAACAAAAGGGGAGTATACTACATAATATTATGCGTGATCACCTCATACAAGTGTTTCCGTTAAGTGTCGCGACACTTTCTGCAGTGGGAAATACTCAAATCTCCGAGAGTTTTCCCAACACTCCAAACCACTTGAATTAATATCGTTAATCAATTTTGGTTTATTATCTTTGATAATGAATTTTGGAATCGCCCCAGAAAAAATTACTTACCCCTCACAAAATTGGCTGGTTAGCACTTCAAGATTCGTAGATTCAGAAAATCAAATTTAAAAAAAAAAAAAAAAACCATCCGCCTGCGGCAATTTGCCCAGTTAGCGTTGTGCTAAAATTACGAAATTTGGTTTACGGGTTCGGACCAACCCCACAACGAGATCCCACTGGCCCACCATATTATGGTTTTCTGATACCGAGTTAATTAATAATAATTGAATGGGTCACACCAAAAACGTTGTAAGCGCCAAAAAGCAATGTTTACTGGAGAGTACAAAGAACGGGAAGTACCCTAATTTAAATTTGACCAATTTCATTGCCATAATTTAGGGCTAATAGCTGACTGGATAGGGAAACCTAAATATCCCCCATTTACAGGGAAAGAAGGTGAACGTTTTTGCGTAAAAAAAAGGGGTTTCCGAAAAACAGTCGTTCAGAACGATTTTGGTGTGACCCATTCAATTATTGATATAATTATTGTTAATAAAAACTATTAATACAAACGATTAATAACTAACGATACTCATTAATCATTAATAATGTACACTACTTGATGATAATTCATAACAATAATTAATTTATCATTTAGGATCTATACAGAAGGGTGATCTGTACAAAGAAGATACTAAACCGTTGTGTCGAGAATTAGCAGTTTTTTACCACGAGTCCCATTATAATAAGGGATAACGGTGGAAAAGTCTAGAACTGCACGACCTACTACCAACAAAATGATTAGGTACATTTGACATGAATTAAAACCACCAACGTAATGGGAACTTACCGAACTCTTCTGTTGAATAATAATCGGAAGCTCGTATCGCCAAAACACTTTATTTTTTACTTTGAACATAATCTAAGCAACTTGACAATGCCCACGTTTTATTATGCGCATGAAATCACTACTGAGGGGTATGTAAATATTTCCTTGGCAGACGCAAGCCAAGTCCTCCCTCCCCACCTTCCTTCCTCTGCGATTTCAGAGCATTGGCAACCGCAATAATACGCATTGGTGCCCAAGCAATGACCCGTCCTCACTTGAATAATAATATTATTACCAGAGATGGGCGTGTTCATGTTCATAAATATGACTACGAATGAAATTCATAATTTCGAAAATATGAAAACGAATATCAATATGAAAATGAATACCTACAAATAAAGCCATAATCACATCTTCTTGTGAATTTTCCCATAAATTCACTTTTTTGGGCGAGTTTTATAAATAATTATGCCATTTATGGTTGAATTGCACCACAATTTCTCTTTTTTACCGTAAATTTGAGTAAAATGTTTTTTTAAATTTATTTTTTGGGTGAGGTGCAGAAATTAACATTTTTCCAAATAAATTCCAGTACAATTCACATCTTCACAAAATTCATCCATAAATGGCATGATTATTTATAAAATTAACCCAAAAAGAGAATTTTTGTAGAATTTATGAGGAAAAAACTTGACATTTCTAAAAAATTAAGTAAATTTTAGTAATAATCCAAAAAAAAAGTGAATTTCTTGGAAAATTTACAAAAAAATGTGATTATGGCTTCATTCGAATTCATATTTATGTATAGCATAATGTATTTCAAAAATTTTACATTTAATGTACAATTTCGGTAAGTTTCAGGAGGTTCGCTACGACCCGTGACGTAAAATGTCACAATACTGATGCGTCACAGTTAGTGACGACACGTTGCGCGATTCGAACTGAAATAGCACGGGGTTCGAGGAAGATTGAAAGAATAAAAAAAAAGTGTAGGAATCACTCTTGGTTTTCAAGTAGGAAACTCGGTTTTCCAGTTTGGGGACAACAAACAAAAGTTAGAAGGATAACAAGCCCGGATAACAGAGTGCAGGTCTGTTCGGAAACTGGGAAATCCAGCCTCACGTTCTGATTATGACAGAATGTCGAATGGTGCCACTCCTCTTGACTCATGACCTTAATAACCAATGGACTTAGGAGAGATAGGAGGAGATATAAGATGTTATTGCAGGGTTACTCCAAGGGGGAACAACATTCGTCGTAAGAACTGGGATGAATTCATGCTAAAGTTTCCAAGCGTGTTTAGGCTCGGTTCCAAAGAAGTGCCGTGACTCATAGAAGATTTTTGGATTTCATGACTAATTGCACAACATAAAAGACTTATGTTTCAACTTCATTTTGTGATAGTCCCAAGGGACGACAAAGGGGAGATATGTTTTGTTGTATGTAGTCACGCCAAGGTCACAAAGCAGACTTTTAGAGTGTGTAGGGCGTAGGGTGTGATGAAACTTGAATTCTGACTTATTTCCTTGGTGTCATATTATAAAAGCCATCAGTATTTTGCTACGAACTCTCTGACACTACAAACGTTCAATCTTGGCACAATAATGACACGAATGACACAATAATGATGCGTCACAGTTAGTGACGACACGTTGAGCGATTCGAACTGAAATAGGTCGGGGTTCGAGGAAGAGATTACCAGAATTTCACAAGAAAATGACAAACAAAACGGACGGCAAATATTGTTGGATTGGCTTCCACGATACTAGTACAACGTAGTTATGAATTCACTTTTCATGCGGAAAAGTTAATTAGAAATAATCACGAGTTCTTTTGCGATTCATCAATTATGGAGGCACGATGACCACACACGGAAACATACAAAGACACGGCATTTTCCAGGAATTATCCAAATGATAAGGGGAATCCCAAACAAACAAGTTTAACTACAGCCCTCCCATATAATGGGTTCCGTGTTTTGTAACAACAGCACCAATAGAATAAAATGTAAATAATAGAATAAGACAGAAAAATAATCGTAAATCTGAGATGAAGGACACTGAAACACGGTAATACAGTAAAGACCCTAATCGTTGTGTGAGCTTTGAGTAGGTCAAGTTAGACCGTAAAAAGGCAGCAAGCAGCAGTATTCCTCCTCAAGGCTGAATGAAAAACTGCTCTAATGACTAAAACCATCATTGGAGTTAATTTACCTACCAGAGAGAAAATTGATGTTGACACAGAAAAACTGCTCTAATGACTAAAATCATGATTGGAGTAATTTTTCATTAGTATGATCAATTGATTGAGAGATTGAAAACAAAATGCTAGGGATTTTGGCGTACCAGAGAGAAAATTGATGTTGACTCAGAATTAAAGGCTGGAAGTTGGCTCTAGCTTTATACAATCAAGTCAGGAGTCTGGATTCATTTAACATTTCCACAACTTGACTGTGCACCTGAACTACTTATCATAGTTAATATTTATATTAATGAAAAAATATCTTACCTCATCTAAATCCTCATCAGAAGAGCTGTCGTCGTCGTCGGATTCATCGAATATCACAGGTTCATCTTCAGTACTTTCGAACACTATAAAACTATCGTCACTGTCCGCAGAACATTCGGAAATTGACCGTTGAACTATTCTGTGAGGCAGGAATGTATCGGCGGAATGGCTCTCGAGTGAGCTAGACAGAACGTCCGAAGGAATGCTTTCATCTTCAGATTCCAATATCAGGCGTTGGCAAGGAGTCTGGATGACGGGTGATGACTGGGTGATAGGGCCAGCGTTAGATTCTAAGGTACTGACAGCACTCACACAAGGTTCATCAGGGGTTGGATACGACGATTCGCAACATGATTCAACAGATGAAGGAGGAGTCAACGGGTCGAAGACATACTGCCCATGTGAGAAACTGTCAATCGTGCTGCCACTTGAATTCAAAGAACAGTCTGTGTGGTCTGGCGAAAAGCATTCTTCCGTTGGTTCGGCACTGAAATGACTTTCCGGAGCGACGCCAGTTTCAGACTTGTCAGTGTCACAAGTACTGCATCTTTCAGCTTCACATTTCAAGCCATTCGATACGCTAAGCTCTGGAAACTGAGTCAAACACAATGATTCACCAAACTCTTGAGGCACTGAAGACCATTTCGGCCCAACACATCGTAGATAGTTTGAATCATTTACCCCTGAGAAACTCCTGACGTCAATCATTGCGAACCCCTGGATTTTGGGCATTTTTTTGCCCCCTCCTTCCCATTTCTTAGCCGGCTGCTTCTGTTGCTCAGGATGCTCCATAGAGTCGATAATTTTGTCAAAAATGACGTCCCAAAGGGAAAACTCACGGCCTCTATGGTTGCTGCTACCAGCCTGGCTTTTGCTGCCCACAAACCCTCCAACGAGTTTGACGATTGGGTCTACTCCGGACTCGTACCCACTTCCTTTGACCAGAGGCATTTTCAACCCAGGATGTCCCATTTCGTGATTCTTTTTATTGAAATGTCCGACGTTACCAAGATACTTATTCATGTTGAACAACGAATTTCCAGGGATGTGGGTAGTAAATGACTCTATGTTGCTTTTGGAAGAGTAACACCTTGACATCACTGAAGAAGGTGGCATGTAGCTTTCAAAGAGATTTTTTTGTCTCATATTATGCATATCAATGGTTAATTATATCTTTAAAACCTATTTTGAAAAATGTCTACAATAATGTTACTATTCCAACATGAAATCTCAACAAGTTGGTTAATCCGTGGACCAACCTTACCAAACAGAACCTAATTCTGGAGCATTAGACTGGCGCATAAAGTTATTTTTCACACACTTTCGGTAGTTAAATCGGAAAACGTCTTTAATAATTGGCTTTTGACACCGTTCTTCAATTGGAAAACACGGAAATCGCTTCAAAATCACAACCTTTCGTCTAGCCTTGACAACTTTGAGCAATCCTCTGGGTCGCGTAGAAATTCCTGGTCCAAGAGCAAATTCAGAAGTAGAAGCCAGATCAAGCGAATAATTCTTCTCAATAGTAGGATAAGAACACAGGTTTTCCGTTTTAAAATACATTTTTGCAATATGTCACACTGTTAACTCGTTACACTATTCAGCCATTTTTGTATAGGGTACTGAAAGGAAAATGAGAGCGATGGAGAGGAGAGGGAGAGGGCACGGTGACTCGGAGGCACGGTGACTGATTGTGGTGGCATTGACATCAAATAACTTAAATAACTCAAATAACTTAACTGAAATTAAAAAGTAATATGATATTTAACATGATATTCAAAATTCAAAATTAACAATCACATTAAGAAGCGCGGGCGGAATGTTTAAAATGAATTTGTGTTATTTCCTGTAAAGCCCATAGCAGGACTTTTCTTCTCTGACCGCACCCCTTATCGTTCCCGCGTTTATTTGACAAGGCTTCCATTTCTCCGTTTTTAAACTTCATTAAACTAGAATAGTGACATCCTACAACTATTTTTAACTCCCTCCAATTGATTTTCCTAGGATTTGATTGCAGCGAATGGATACGTTGATAGTATCCATACTCATACAGTAGGAATATAACATGGAACTACAAAGAGAATAATAATATTATCATTCTCTCAATTCCATGGCTGCCTTCGCCCGAGTCGAGCTCAGTTCAGGGAGTTATAAACGAACCTAGAAAATAAACTGCAGGTAAACTAGGGCCAATAATCAATAAATCGCTATCATAGTTCCATTTGTAAGAAATAGTTCCATGTGTCTTGCGTCTATCCTTTGCTCACTCGTTTAGTTAGCAATCTTTCCCTTTGGGCGTGGATCCTCCATAAATATAGTCTCCATAACAATAAATTACTATTTATGAGATCCTATTTTATGCTCTAAGGAAATAGAAAAGTATGATTATAGGTATAGACAAGTAATCAGATCCGTTGGCTTCGGTTCAAACCTGTTGATATATTCGAAGTGACCACCAAATGAATTTCACAGTCGAATGCAACATTGGAAGCTCAACGTCGATTGAATCCACTTATCGATTCGTACACCAATCGATGTTTTAATCACACTATTTTTATTTGAGCTGAAATCTTATTACTATCTTATTGCTATCTATTATCTTATTACTATCTTAATAATGGTAACGAACGGGTGCATGCAACGGGACAACTTTTGAATCCGATCGTGATTATTGGCGGTAACTAGTAGGTATTCAATCTTTTGATTTCAACAGGTTTGGGGAATGGCACGTATAACTTGAGCAATGTTGCATATATGCAATTCTATTGAAGAATGGTTCTTCTAGACCTAATGGTTTTCTCAAAAACCGGTATTCTCGACCCGAGTTTAAGTGTGCACGGCTTCATAAAGAGGTTTTTATATCATAGTCTTATGATTTACGTTATTACAGATTCTTCGTCGATTCACCCCAGAAACATTCGGTTCAGCAGTTTGGACACCACACGCGTACATCTTTCATCTGGGGCCTATTTCATAAAACTACAAGTCTTATTTTACAGGCATTTTTTCACAATTTACAGGCGAAAAATAAGTACAGACGTTTCATAAAGCTACACCAGTAGACTTGTAAGTTCCAGTGAATATTACAGGTTTACAGGTAACTTATGACAACTGTACAGGCGTTTCTCAATCATTTTCTACAAGTGACAAGTTTACAACTGTAAAAACTGACGAAATTTTTAACCTACCTTTTGAGTACTGTAGACTGAGGGGTTTTAAGTTACAGGATAGCGTCATCAAGTTTATTTTCACATTCATCGTCCTCAGTTACCATTACCCGTTATATCGCCTTATTTTTCGCCCGTTGCGTTGGTTGATTTCATTCCATTAGGTATGTGGAGGTTAATGAATTAATCAACCATTTTCTATAAGTAACTGAATGGGATAATTTTTGTTGGGTATTAAAAAGTTATGAAATTTCAAATTTCAGTCTTTCTTTCTTTAATTACAATTTTCAAAATTCACAACCTTTCACGAGAGTATAATTCTTTTAATGGTCAAAGAGATCGCAAAATAGTACTTGGGTTTCGGTCCGTACACACATCTCGTACACACTCCACTACAATCCGAGGAAAGTGCTGAGTATATGGAGAGCATTCAGGGATCAACAAATCCCTTTCCAATTTAAGGATCTCCAAATCTTTAATGTACTTTTCTCTCTGCATGATTTCTATGGATAGTTCAAGTTTTTTAATCCTTAGTTTCTTCTCCTCATCATTCGCCACTGTTGATGAGAACGCTCCCATCAACACTTCCTTCCTCCCTCTCATTAACTTAAAAATTTCAATACGGCCCTCTTTTTTTGTACTCATTGTGGAAGACGATTGTAATAATACGCTACGCTAACCGTTCGAAACCTTCCAAATTTATTTATTCCTTGTTGTCATGACTGCTTGTAACTTGTTGTTCTTGATTATCTACCTACATAAACATAACCTGCCTTACGTAACCTCTCCTGTAAAAAATCTCCTGTACATTGTCTTCTTTCTTACAAGTGTAGAATATTTTTATGAAACACTTGTACTTTTACACTGAGCATTACAGGTTCCTGTTGCCTGTAGACTTGTACACTTGTAATTGTAGTTTTATGGAATAGGCCCCTGATAGCTAGTTAATTTTAATTTCAGATCCCATAAATGAAATGTACACCAGGTCCCTTAAAATATCCATGCTAGCACGCTAAAAAACCCGTGGTACCTACTGTTGTGAAAACCAAGTTTTTTTTGGCCGATTTTTCGCTATAACTCCGAAAATGAATGTCCAATTAGAAATTTCTTTTTCACCTTAAAGCTGGTTGAATTCACTATCAGACCCTACATGTGAAATTTTGAATAAATCCCGGTAAATACTCACGCCAGGACGCTAAACGTGTATATTTTGGCAAAATATGAGATCTGATAGTAAATCTAACTAACTTTGAGATGGAAGAAAGAAATTTGGGCTCCAACAAATAGTTTCGGATTTACAACAAAAAATGTGCCAAAAAACTTAAATTTTACAATAGTACGCGGTATTTAGCGTACTGGCATGAGTATTTTACGAGACTTGATCAAGATTTCATACAGTCTGATAGCAAATTCAACCAGCTTTAAGGGTCTGAAAGTAAAATTAACTAGGTTTCAGATGGAAAATTCAGCTAGAACTATAGTCTAAAGAGGCTGGAAACATTACCTTAACATTTAATTTGCACTTTTCGGAAAAAATGGCCTGTTTTTGCAGAGGTCTATCTCGGGTTCTAGGACTTGGTAAAAAAAGAACGAATACATTCTTCGCCGAGAGGCTGCGTAACTAACTGATTTTTTGACCAAAAATTAAAACTAGTGGATAAAAGTGTCCAGTTTTCCCAGGATATCTTCGCTATCCCACCTGGGCGCGAGTGGGACTTTTCTCGTAATCCTGAAGGGTTTTCAAACCTACTGCAATAGGTCCCCTTTAGGTATTATCAATGTCCGGGTTAAAAATTATTTTTCCTTGACTATACGTCAGCTTGCTGACATCATAGCTTTCATGGTTACTGGCATAAGAGGTTGAAAAGGATAAAATTGTTTTCGACTGGTGATTGGCTACTTCATGATTGAATTCTTTCCACAATCTGTGTAATTTAAATATAAATATAAATTTATTTGTTATTGTGATACCTAACAACTTATATTTAACGTTCTGGACCTGGTTTTTCGTTTAGATTTAGCCGTACAAGGCGGCCGCAACACAAGGAACTCACATATCGAAGGCGTTTGGAGTGCATTCTTGATTTGTGGCCAACTAGTGACACGGTACAACATCACCCTCTTCATATGTGACAAGGAAATTATTTATCCTCAGCAAGTAGGTACGCCATTTTCCCTTTCGCTCCATCGTGCGTTCGTGCTTGAACCCCCGAGACCTTTTGTCGAACAAAAAGAAACCAATAGGTACCCTCGGATCGTATCAAGGGCGACCACAATATCAAACTGGACTGACTGGAACGTTGGGAAAATAAAAACGAAATACCAACCAGCCCACATCTTGGACCACCACAATCTTGTACCGAGTCGTAGCAATGCCATTTCAGCATGAGTGGCCACACCCAAGGTCGGGTGTTCTCGTTATAAAATGGTTGTCTGGTGAATATCGCAAGTTTGGATCTTATTCATAAAATATCAGTACGCTCTCTGTAAATAATTGGTTGTTAACAATCAGCATTTAGTTATTATTTACTAAATACATAACTAGACACCACAGATATTTGGGAATCAATTAACTATCCAGAAATGGTACTACCTACTTAATGTAAATTTTTCGACGAATTCTATTTGGTACCTAACAAATATTTAATATTCTTAGAACATACTCAACAATAAAAAAAGCTGCACATGGGTTGATCTTGCAAGGGCAACTTCCTATTGTCACTCTGAGTGGATGAATAGAACCTGAATTTGTCGTGAACAATATTACTTTGTTGTAGATTTATAGTCACTCGTACAGTAGATGACGATCGTGATCCCTTCAAACATAAATTTTTTCAGTTAGATCAATCATCTTGATGCGTGAGAATAGGCAAAACATGGTCAGGAATTCTACGTTTAGAAACAATGAAATGTCGTGTTCAATGTTGTCAATATAATCGTCCCAAGTTTTCCAAATATTCTAAAATCACACGAGAAAGAACTACAACATACCCCAGTCGGGTTGGCATGCAAGAACATGTTTTATGACTTAATTTCGTGTGATATGTGTTTGTTTTCGATGGATTATGTACTTATTCGGTCGAAACCTTTGTGGTTAATTGTTTTGGACGCTAGTTATTTGGCATTGGTGTATAAGATATATATTTTTTGCTATCTGAAATCATTTTTCCAAATATTTTGGAAGAAGTGACTGCGATGCTACAGTTATGATTTGGAAATCATAAGCGATTGAAGCCTTCTGTTTCTCAAATGTCTGGTTGAATCAGGCTTCGATGAGGAAGTAGGACGTTATGCAGGTCTGCACCCAATTCTGATCTATGACGTCTACTGACGTCACACTGTCGCTACTAGTCATCTGGTTGAAAGTTGAATTCGTGCATTTCTGCGAATTTCCAGTGAGGGTTTTTCCTCCTGAAATTTTCCAGACGCTGATTTTGATATGTTTTACCGTCAAACCCTGTGTTGACTGGATTCCGTCTTTGTAGATGAAGGCACCAAAATATATTTTTGGTACCTATAGCTTTTATTTAATATATTCGCCGAAAATAAATTGGCTTCACGGCATTTTTTTCTTCAATATTAAATTCGAACTTAGTGTTAGCATTATTTCCTTTATTTAATCAATATTCATGTGCTTCTAGAAAAAATTAATTTATACCTACTAACAAGCCTGACAGGTGACATCAGACAACTTAATATTAAATATTAATTCATACAAATTTTGTTAGCGTGTGAAGTTCAATAGAATAGTCATGCAAATGATTGGTTATAGCGAGGGAAAGGTAAACTCCGAAAAATGTTGTAACTAACTGTAACTTCCAATCCTCACATCGAAAACAACTTTCGTAACGCTTTCGTTGATTATTCCAGGGGTGGGAAGTTGAGTACTTAAAACTTGGCTGATTTCTATCAGACGATCACATACTCATGTTGTACGTTAACCTTTTTCTTAAATATGGCTTTCTACTTATCATGCCTGCTCAACGGATCATTAACGTTTAGGAATAACGGATATATTGATATTTGAGGTGGTATCTAATAATTGATCATATTGAATTATTAGATACCAATGCTCTTATCCGTGGGCTTCTAAGTATCATTTCCTAAATTACAACGAAACTTTGTCATGGCTTTGTCATATTATGGCTAACTTTGTCACCTTCGGATGTTGCACATTGGCATCACCAAAATGGTTTAGGGTAAATTCTTTACTCGCGTGGTTTTGTTGGAAAGTAAGTAAAGAATTAAAAAATCCGCAGTCATGCAGGACGGCTGCATTATGGGTATCCCCCCCCCCCCTCCTCAGAGTGGGTAGATTTTTTGTGCAAATTTGAACTTTTAATCTGAATTCTATCGAGAGTTATCGTCTGGAATGACACACATATGATTTTTGGTGTCGTTTGGCAGTGAATTCATGATGGTCTGAAACGGATTTCAGTATTCAAGTTTTTCGGAAAATCGAGTTTCAAAAATTTTGGACCGAGCACAATAGCTTTCTTTTCTTCGAAAATTCTCTAAAAGTTAAGTCGTTTCCCGTTCCTGAAAAACGTATAATGTAGGTATATTATAAAACTAATCCTACAGCAACCGACTTAAGTACTGCTACATAAATGGAATAAAAACAAAGGAAAATGAACAAATTGAGAACAATTTATTTAAAAAAATTGAGAACATGTTTCGAATTGTATCCATTAAACATTAAACTAAACGAAATGGAAGTTCGGTGTTTAATGGGGGTTTTGATGGTTTAAACTATACAATTTTGACGTAGAAAATTAACAAAATGTACAAATTTTAGTTTATATCACAGTGATGGTTGAGTATTGAGTTGATTTAGGCTTTCTCGTCTTTCTTCGGGGGTGCAGGGGTGGGGATTTCAGGGTACTCCAGCTTGACGCCGGCCTCGCACTCGAAAATGGGGCAGCAGTCGGGGAACGGAGCGGTCTTGTTGGTCTTTTCCGAGAGCTTGCACTTGGGATTAGCCTTCGGGAGTGGACCGCAGTCCTCGACGAGCTCGAGGAGACGACCGTCCTCTTCAGCCTTGACGCAGGTCGAACGGCCGCAGAAGGGCGCCAGGTCCCAAGAGTGACCGGGCTCGATCGTGGCGCATTTGGTCGAAGCGAAACACTGACCGGGGAAATCTGAGGGAAAACGAAACATGCAGGTTACATTTCACGAATTCATATTTAGAAAATATTATAGAGATGAGGAGGGGGGTGGGGGTGGGGGTGGAAATCAACACATCATTCCAAGCATCTACGATTCTGTCCTCGCCCATCAATCAACACATCAGTATTTCGAACACTAGCCCTGTCAATGTAGCCCTGTTCATACCTAAAGAAGGAAAACGTTGCGCGTCTATATCTACGATTTTTTATAGGTATGTATATGTTTTCAGGACCACTAGGGGTTGTGCGTAACTGAATATGCAACCCTGAAAACCGTAAGCTAACATCGTGTTTTTTTTTTCAGTATGTAAATAACTTTATTGTTCTGTTGGGAACATTTCAGTTGTGATAATGCGGGTTTTGATAGTAGATGAGTCCTCTGAATGGCGTGTGACGTGATGAGAGGGTGCAATCCATCAACTGGCCTCTCTGTTGGGTGTGGGTTGCGAAGGTAACATCGGGGTGCTCGGAAAACAGCGAAATGTTTGCACTAGTTTTAGTTTTTGGCCAAAAAAAGCAGTTAGGCAGCCTCTTGGTGAAAAAAGTTAACAGTTCCTGCTTTAAAGTACATACATGAAATTCCCCACAATTTCAGTCGTACTAGAACTCCGTTGACCAAGTAGACCCCGAGATAGAGCTCTAACAAAAACGGCTATTTTTTCCAAAAAGTGCAAATTTTATGTTAGAACTATTTGTCCGATCTAAAATGTATGTTTTTCGTCTGAAAGCTAGTCCATTTTACTCTCAGATCCCATATATGACATTTTAATCAACTCCCTTTACATACTTGTGCCAGCACGCTAAAAAAATAAACTTATACTGATGTGAAACCCAATTTTTTGGTTTATTCTACCCATTTTTCGCTGTAACTCCAAACATATTTACGGTTTTTTTAGCGTGCTAGCACACAAATTTTGTCCAGTTCAAAAATTTTTTTCATCGTAAAGTTGGTTGAATTTTTATCAGATCTCATACATGAAATTTTGATTAAATGCGAAAAACCCATGCCAGCCCACTAAACATGTCAAAATCGTCATATTTTGCCAAAATATACAAATTTCGCTTGCTGGCGTGGGTGTTTACCGGGATTTATTCGAAATTTCTTACAGGCCGATAGTACGAGTACATTCAACCAGCTTTTAGTTGAAAAAAAGAAAGTTGGGATCGGGCAAAACGCTGGACCAAATTTAATGTTTCTGGGGTTCATCGACGCAGAATTAAACGCTCTTAAGAAAGTCAAACACAATACTATGGTATAAAACCTCTTTGAGATGCCGTGCACATTCAACTCAGTTGGGTCCAGAATACCAGTTTTCCGCTTTTCGGTTTTTGTTTGTTTTTGAGAAAGCTATTCGGTCTAGAAGCACCAATTTGGTCTTAAGTTGAAGAGTATTAAATTGTCTACAAATTAATATCCAATGGGCTTTTTGTAAGACCTTTAGTTTGGCCAGTAAGAGACTAGATAAATTACCGTAACATAAAATTGGCACTTTAAAAAAAAAAGGCCTGTTTTTGCAGAGCTCTATCTCGGGTTCTACTTAGTCTGCGGAGTTCTACTACCACTGAAATTTTGGGGAATTTCATATAGGTACTTTAAAAAAGAAACGGATCACTTTTTTGCCAAGAGCAACACTAATTTTTTGGTCAAAAACTAAACCCAGTGCAAAACTTTCGCTCTCTTCCGAGCACCACGAAGTTAGCACATGGTTTTCAGGGTTGAAAATTTTAGTTACACTCGACCCCTAGGGGTCCTAACAACATATTAAAAAATCGTAGATAACGCGCATATTCAAAGTTTGATGTCATTATTGATTAGGCTACACATGGGCTATGTACAATAAAATACCCGAGCTACGATGCATAGTTAGGTAGTTAAGTTTGACTTAAGCCCGCAAGACCGAGCGGTGGCGAAGGGAAGCTGACTTTAGCGCCGTAGATAATTCTGAGATGGTACATGATAAAATCCTAGTAGTAGAACTAAATGGTGACAAAGTGAGTCTCTACGTACATTGATTACAAGCAAATTGGCGGTTTCTGGTGTAACTGGTCGTTTGAACAAGTCTTGTACTCAACTGTTGTATTTGGAATTTCACTGAATGAATTATGGACTCGCTCTTGGTGACCAGGGTTATAGTAGATCGCAAATATGTACGACATGAAATATTTCAAATTAATATATATACCTCATACTATTTTAGAGTCAATAAAATATTTTATTCTACTTCATTATATTGCTTGATCCTCATTAGCAATATTAAAACGCACTCATCATAACAAACAATACTGGACTGTTTGAAGGAACACATTTGAAGCTGTAATCGTCAGACATTGATGATTGGATAAGTAGGACAGTGCGTGTACGATGCAATGTGTATGACAAGTTAACTTTGGCTGGTGTTAAACAATTCACCCTTTTCGTTCCACAGAATTACCCCAAACAAAAGCGGAAGGCACCCAGTTGCCATCATTGTTCATTCAACCTCGTTTTGCCAGCCCGTGGAAAGAGGGCATCAACGCTGATTTCACGGAGAAAATATGGCGAAGGGAGCACGGGGGACCTTGGGAAGCAAATTGTTAACAGCGTCCTCCCTCGCGAGTGCTGCCTTCTGTCCCTGCCAGGGTGGCACAATCTCCAGGCAGGAAACCGGCTTGCACAAGGATTCGCCTGAACCCTCTCGGCCGTATCGAGGGCGAAAATCGGCGGACGTCCTTCGGCTCCCATTGGGGGTGCAGGTTTGGCATGAGGGAAGGAGTAATATAAGCCTTCGGGCGGTGGTCTTGTATTAAACTCCAACTACCTACTGAGCTATGGTAATTTGAACACGCAACCAAAGAATACACCACGCATAACAATGAAGCTCGAGTCGATTCGAATCAACTTCCCAACAATGGGCCACACCTCCAACCTACGTATCATTAGACACTGTTGGAAAATAGGAAGAAATTCTGTGACTTTACAGTACCTACTTGTTGTATTGTCAATTAACATTGTCGATATCGACACAAATAACTTACACGGGGTCTCTCTGGTGATTTAAATAAAGGGTGGCCCACAGGATGAACGTATATTCGTATCTATCTATACGTATAATATATCCATATTAACTATCTATCTATACGTATAATATATCCATATTATCTATCTATCTATACGTATAATATATCCGTGAAAAATCCAAAACTCGAAACTGCAAACCTTTGCCCCCCATTACCCTAATATCCAAATTTGTATCGAAACTGATTGAGAAGGGAGATGGTAAAGACCAGATGACACTAAGTAGATGGTATCATATACCATCTAATTAGTGTCATCTGGTTGGGATAAACACGTCTATATGTACGATAAACATTTCTATATCATATTATGATATGTACATACGTACATATAGACGTGTTTATCCCAACCAGATGACACTAATTAGATGGTATAATATCATATGGTGTCATCTGGTCTTTACCATCTCCCTTCTCAATCAGTTTCGATACAAATTTGGATCGAAACTGATTGAGAAGGGAGGTGGTAAAGTAACGAATTTAGATGAGTCTACCAAGTGTTGTAAGTGTTTTAATGTGGCCAACTTCTGCCTACCCACCAAATGTAAAAGTACCACTCAGAGTAGCTCCTACTCAACTTGAACTGAGGAGTGGACCACTCATGCAGTTCAGCAAAATGGAAAAAAAACCACAGTCGCAGCATGGCTATAAGAGCGAATTTTCAAAGAAACGACTGGTTTCATGTAAAATGTATCCATTTTACTGGTTTTATAATAAATGTTCTCCCGATTTTTGCCAAGTACCTAACACCTCAGCTTATAGATTTTTCGACGCTAAACACTATGGTGAAGTCAGAATTGCGATATCTCATTCCGTTATAATATTATCATAATATTATTAGAATAGGTAAATGAACCACGAACAACATCTCAAGTAACAACCACCTTTCTTCCACTTCAAAGAGCTCCAGTTTGTGATCGGAATAAGATATCGCACTTCTGATTTCACGATCGTATTCGGCGTGGAAGAACCCCTAAATGAGGTGTCACTTGTCTGACTGTTCCATTTTCGGAATTTATGGAGCATTTATTGTAAACCTTGTACATTCCTTCTATTACATCTTTATTACCTAACTATGCAAACCAGCCATTCTAATAAATTGGTAGGAAGGTCCCTAGCTCTACAACCCTTCTGGAGTAATCTCCAATTCCCTAAATTACCAAAAAGCAAGTTGCGAGTAGCGTTTTAGAGAGTTTCCCATTAATTGATCCCATAGCTTTTCCTGGCACTCCCAAGTCACGGGCTGCTGGCGGGCGCAACGGCCGAAACAGTCAGTCAACCAGGTTTTCCTGTCTAATCTCACGAAGAAGCAACTAAAGCTAGGGGTCAATAACTCGTGCTTCCTACTTGACGAACCGATTGTAATGATTCAAGTTTCCATTCAACAATCTCTCCCTTTCTCGAGATTTGAAAACACTGACCATAAAATTACTGACTTTCAAGTAATTACTTGTATATTTGGTGAGCGAACCAAAACCTAATGAGTTAAAGCGTAGGTTTTTCTATAAACACATTTTTGGTTGCCCTCGATCCGGTAAGAAGAGACAGTAGGAATTGACCGAGATAAAGGAAAATTGTGGTCCTTGGCGTTTGTCGAGCATCGAGCGTTTGGGAGCATTTTGATTAATTAGTTGGTCTAATTTAATCTAATTGATTATTTAGGTGGTCTAGATTAATAAGTATATTAAAATTCAGGTTTGAAGAACTTTTTCATATTAGTTTCAGGCCAGTGTGAAGGAGATTCAAGCCAGTCGAATAACATGAGTATGGACTGCAGTTGTGGATGTCGCAGTTGGAACTGAAAATTCAATCTTGAAGCGTAATTGTGGGTAACCTGTTACTAATTACAGTTCATTGAAGTTAAATCAGTGCTTTTACAGTAGAACCCCGAATCAGTTAGAAATGGATTCAATTCGGATAATTGGATGTTTTCCGAAAATAAGGTCTTGTATGTATTTTAATTAATTACCCTATGTGTGCATGTTGAAAATGGCAAAAAATTTAGTAAAGAGAGCACAACACACCCATTTAGATGCAAAAGTGGCAGAGCTTTCCAAACCAGATCGGTTTTAGTGCGTTGTACAAAACCTCAAGATCGTAGGAGTCTGCTACCACATGAAAAATGTTTTCAATTAACTTACCTGCAGCTTTGGATTCTGCTGGTAATATCTGGCCACTTAAATCTAATTCAAATTTCTTAACCTTCCTGCTATAAAAAATGAACACCCAAGTTTCTCAGCTAAGATCTTGGATTTTTCACAAAGATCGGATCCTAAATTGGGTTTCCCATAGAACATTGTTGCAAAAACACCTTATTTAAACTACTTAATTTTTGCAAATCGCAGTAGGTACGTTTCCGGTTTTTATTATTTTATTTATTTACATTTGTTTTGGACGGAGTTTGGATAATTACTGTACATTGATATTATATTCACACATGTAGTGCTGTAGATCTGTCTGTAGATAAAAATGTTTGCTATTCACTCACCTCTGAGGACGTCAGCAGGGATCAACCTCTTGAAGGTCTTTTGTTTCTCTTCACTGCTTTCTGGCTTCTTCTCATCCGCCGCCCATACGACGCAGACAAGAGCCACTCCGGCAACGGCCAACAGCACGCGCATCTCTGTAAACAAAATATCGACGTAAGTACATGAACCATAAGGACTTGATCATTTATAGTAATTGTGGCATAAGAAGTAGGTACGTATAATTTAGAGAAGGGTTGTCCAACTGGCGGCCCGCGGTGCTATTAGTTGTTTTACAAAAAGCATTTTCTTTTAATGCTGCCATTGTGAAAAAAGATTTATATTTTATGGTATATCACTGGTTTTACATCACAAGTGCTGTCCCGCGCGCCGCACTTTTTTTTAAAATTATTTCTATACCTCACGTTATTTTGTTATTACGAGTACTTTAACAAAATTATTATACAGCCCGAAATCACATCAAAGGTTTTTGGCCCTTGCGGCCTTGCAAGTGGGACACCCCTGATTTAAGAGCAAACTAAGATGCTCCACTACAGTTCGGAAAGGTAGGCGTGTTGAGAAATTCCTATTTCCATTAGAAGGTCAGTTGCCCTCTCGAAATGTGACGTTCTGAGTTGTCAAATAGCTAACGTGTTAATCTGGGGTTTTCGGAGAAGAGACCAACAGGTGACATAACTTGTGATCACAGACAGGTCGCTGCCCTTTCAAGCGAAGCCACTTCGACTAGTTGCACAATGAATGAAACATTATCTTGTGTGCACTTAGAACTGACATCACTCACGAGTATGTTTCCCTTTCACTTTCACCTTATGACCCAGGTACGACCCTAACATCAGGTTTGACATGTTTCATCATGCCGTTAATGGTTCATTTTCTGACCTCGTTTATCGCTTATGACGGAATGAAGCTCATAACCTGAAATACCGACTTACAAACTTACAAAGAGAATGCTCAAATACGTGGCCACTACTTAGAAAAGGTATTCCTTAGGACACTTGTCTTTGTTGTTCAAGTCACACAATATGAATTATGGAAAATGCTTGAACTTGTGGTCGTACAAAAACATGTCGTTCTCAAAATTACGACAATGACAATTTATTTTATTCAACTTCTTGTCTGAAGGCATACTCAGGTGGGAAATGGTTCTATTCCTTATTTAGTAGGAATATTACGGTTAACAGCTCAGTAAGTTCTTATGAACTAGGAAAGCACTTGAAATACCTAGATCTGTACCTGTTGATGTAACGGTAAAGATTACCGTAGCGCAGTGAAACTCAGGTTGCCATTGCTTTCACTCAGATACGAAAGAGGCTAATATCACAAAACCACCTGACATCTGAGGCTTTACTAATGAGCTTCAAGACCTGACATTTCGCGGGTGTACCCTTTGGGCCTCAATACTTTAATAAACTATATTCGGTGTTACCCTGGCATTCAAAAGCGGACTTTTTAACAATATTGACTCAGTGTCAGTTCTGTTCATGCAACAACTCATGAAACTCCAGGATTTGTAATTGATCGTAAGGTTGAGGTCTAACTAAACTTAAAACATCCGCAGTAAGTACCCCTGGCTAGTTTTTCTTCCTTTTCCTATATCACTTCTTTTCGTGGTACTCCCTCTCCTCCCGAGGATATATATGGTTATAACTATAATTCAATTAGTTGCTTATTGAATTTTTAATAATAAATTACTCAATTTGATGAAATAGAATTAAACTAATACCATTATTTACTGAAGATTTCCATCATTTTCTATGAACAGCTGAATACCAAAAATAGTGATCTAGGAACAAGGTAGAAATTTGGTATGGATCTTCTTGGTGTGGATAATAGAAAAAAGTCCTGAAAGTTTCAAGTCGCTAGGCCTAATGAGAGCCGATTTATGAAACTTCAAAAACCTGGTGCTACACCCTTACCATGTTCTTCTTCTTATTCAGTTAGCCTCTCCTTTATTAGTTACTTTATTATTAATAACTAAATAAATAATTTATTAATAAATAATCAGTTTATAATTATATTAATTTGCTTAATTTATTCTTGCATATTGCCTCTACAGGTCTTTTCAACTTCAAAAAAATAAAGTGATACCCCCCAAAAAACATTCCGTGTAAAAATATCATTCCCCAAATATAGGTAATTCTACAGCGGCCGGAAAAAGTTATGATATCCACTTCCCCGCCCGCACTTTTCCTTCCAACTAAAGAGATGTCCTAACCACGCCACAAGTACCGTACCCGTTTCGAAATCTCCCCTTAGCGCCATGACGAGACGTTTTTATTACTACACATCTACGTATTAGATGTTTTTTGGGGGTAATGACTACGTCTAGCATTAACATCAATAATAACACCACGTATAAAATAAAAACAGTATCAAGTAAATTACTGGGAGGTAGGGTTGTATTAAATCTTGATGTGATTCTTTAATTGTCATATTTTTTTTTTTTTTTTTTTTTTAGATGAAATTTAACTTTATCCACTTTTTATCTGCATCATCAGTCGTTACATAGGAATAGTTGTTCCACATTCGAACAGCTTTACTTGCGCTAAGTACGCATGTTATTTTACACTCTTCGTTTACCTCATTGCAACGTTTTGTTTAAATTTCGGGAAGCAGAAGATAACAATTTCATAGAAGGCAAAATGATTAGGACCGAGGGTGAAGTAAGAGGCGTTTTAGAAATGCAAAGCGCATAGGGAGGTAATAAAAGAACCGGTACAAGGGCGCTCGTGAAGCAGAATTACATAACCTCTCCCAATACCGGTCCACTTATGTCATCCAAACAGCCTGAGGAGCTGCCTGTCTCGCAGGCCGTCCCAGTCACCCAGGTCTAATTAAGGAGGTTGGGCTTGGCATAAGGACTAACCTATATAAGGTAGATTACGGGTTAGATGGGGTGCAGTAAGGCGTGTATTCCATAGAATGTTGATGGGAATGATGGATGAAAGCGGAAAATATTTGAGAAAACCTTGTAACTCGATTGTTCGTTGATACGTAGATAGAAATCGATGGCAATCTCTTCCAGCCGACCAGTGAATATGAAGGGAAACCAACAACAATTGTTAATCTAGTTGTTCTTGAAGCAGATATTCACAAATCCCACTACTAGTTATTCTAGTATTGAGGGGAAAAAAGCTTCCGGGCCCAGCAGGAACTTCGTGCGATGTAGTGTATAGACACTGATCATGCTTGTTTAATAGTTTTTTTTTTCGGACGCATCAGCAAACTTGGTCTTGAACCAATAAAACAAAGTCTATTTCTAAGGAGACTTGGGAGTTTCCTCTCTTATGTCAGTGAGAGTACTACGATCGTCCTTCTCAGGCTCAATATAAGATTAAAAAATTAGGTTTCATGGAGGCAACTACGATGCAAGTTTCTCTTAAACTTAAAGAAGAACTTGAGTACCAAGAAATTGACTAGACAGGCTGTCTGCTAAAGCTTAGCATTATATAACTGACCAGTTTCATGGTATGCACGTGGAATACCCAACTAGCGCCATGCTGTCTACCTAATAGGTAGCGAAGTGACAAATTGTTGGAATTCATTAATCATCTCTTGATTAATGAAAACAATTCATAAAAGTACTTGGAATGTTCATTTCCTCGTAGAGGAGGAAGCGTATCAAAAATATTTTTAAAAAACCACAGCCATACATTGAAAAATACCCACTAATTCACCAGTAGTATGAGAGAGAAAGCGATGTACATCATCATTGCTTTACCTGCATACTATGTGGGCGAATATGGACAAATATATATTCACAATATCATTATTATGAAATTGCCACAATCTTTTTGTGAAGTAATGTGAAGTGTGATTTTGTTAATATCAGGTTTTATGGTTTCAGGCCAAAATTTCAATGGTACCTATTAGATTGGTTATGAAAAGATGTTATTTCAGTTACTCAACATCAATCCGATTTCACAAAGAAGTAAAAATTACGGTCAAATTTGGACATTGAGGAAGGTGCACCTTCTTCAGGGAAATGCACCAGTTGCTACTATTAATTTATTGTACATCAGTAATGAATGATTAACTTAGATTACCAAAAACTGCAATACAGTTTGCCTGCACCAGGTAAAAGAAAAATAGTTTTCAAATATTATGAAACTTCATGAAGAGGTACAAACCTGTTGAGTTAGGGGATTGAAAGTGATGAAACTCTCACAGCACAAAACTAGTCGCGGGATCGGAGCCTTTCTGTATATATATGTAATCCCCACTAGGGGTCCCTGTCCTCTCTCCTGCCTCCTCCTTCCACCAGCCCATCTCCCAATGCCCTTTTGTTTTCAGGGAAACGATCCCAATCTTTCCCGTTCCATCGGACAAATAACGATATTTTCCCTGAGTTTTCCGACAAGAGCCCTTTCGTGAGTTCGAACTCATTTCCGAGGACCGTCCTTGAGGCCTTGGGCACTTTCACCGCTCAACATCGCTTATTTGCCGGTCGAATTGATTTCTGATGATCACCTGTGAATTCAGCAAGGTGATAGTGAGTTTGAAACACCTCAGTTGTGTTAAAAAACACGGCTATAAATTATAAAACCACTCTTCACGAAGCTAACCAGAAGGTATAATGATATTGGAGACAGATTCGAAACAATCCTGCCTCCTCATCTTTTACTGACAGTGACATTCTTGAGTGAATGAACTTCTCTTGGCAAAAAGCTCCCGCCAACAGCATTGAAAGAAGCGTAAAGCTCCCTGCTGGTGTAACAGAGAAAACATATTAGGTGAAACCGAGGGTGACTAAGGGTGAGAGGGGGTTGTGGGAAGGAGACAGGGAACAGGAAAACATTGACGGTGGAGGAGGGGTAGGTGGATCAGGTTTCTATATGCACACTCAACAGCGAGGTGCGAAGCACCGAGCATCCTATATATGTGGCTGGCGGGCAAAATGGATATCATTCCTTTTTGCGGCTGAGGATTTTGGCGGGCCAGTTTTTACAACGGAGTTGTTTTTGGGGGTAATAATATTGGAGACAGATTCGAAACAATCCTGCCTCCTCATCTTTTACTGACAGTGACATTCTTGAGTGAATGAACTTCTCTAGTTGTTTTCATCGATGTTTCATAACCTTCTTGTCTTAAATCACGCAATAATCTTCATTGGCTGGCATCGGTATCTTCATTGGCAATTTCCCTATTGACTGCATGGATTTAGGGTCATTTTCCAACTTCCCTTTCTTCCAACTTCCGTAGTAGTTATATTGCTGTTCGGCTGCAGAATAAGACGATTACCATATTTATGAGCTTACCATATAAAAGAGCCGGGAAACAAGTCCCTGCATATCGCTTCGGAGTTCCTAGCGATGTTGTTTACCGTTTAAGCTCGAGCCGGCGAAAGTACAAGAGAGCAGAATTGTATATCAACAATGGAAGTGTTGCCGTGGTAACGTACGGAAAAAGGTGACATTCTGAAGAAAAAACAAGGAATCTCAAAGAAAGCCTGTTAAGCCTGGTCCACACGCTACGTTTTGCCCAACCTTTTGTCTGCGCAGTTCAACACGTTGCGCAGTTTTGAGTCCGTCCAGAAATCCATGAACTGTGCGGACATGTCGGTGCGTGTGGACGCTTGCTCCGTTCTCCGATTCGTTTTGTTCCTCAGTTTCTTCTAATCACGCCACGATCACCTTCAACAATGTTCTTTGGAGTTCCTAACCGATTTTATTGCACATTACGAGAAGCTATAATTATTAGAGATTAGTTGGAAAATTAAAAGAAATCGATGCAGAGGTTCAGTTTTAAAACAAGTTAATTCTATGAGGCCGTTTTATCGTAAAGAATTGGCAAAAGTCAACAAATCGAGTCAATCTGGGGCTGGAGAAGACGAAATCTACAAGCCAAAAAAAGTTCATTCTTCTGAGATGTTCCAATCTTTTTTTTAACAACTCAGCATGCTAAAATCGATCACACCAGACTGAGCGTAAAATACAAATATGACTGCAATATACCTAATTGCAACGTTTTCATTCCGTCTTAACACTGCAACCGTATTGAAATGTTGTGCAAAACGTAGGTAGCGTGTGGACATTATCGTTGAAAATTTTAAGTACTGTTGAAAATGTTTTCAGCATTATCTGCCCAGTATCAGCCAGGTAAATACAACGTAGGGACGTTCGAAATAACTTGTCTCTTTAGAAAGAGCTGTCGGACGGTGAAGAACGTTGCTTGGTGGATGGATTTCCCCCCACAGTAGCAGTCTCTTCATTAGCCACACACGTCGTTCGGTCAAATAGGTAGCTGGCGAACCACTTCCCAGACTCGTTTCCACTATCCCTGTGCAGACTCAGGATTTCTGGCAAGGCTTTGGGGAGAGATGGAACAAAGCACCATCAACTGAGCCGGGCTCAAAGGTGGTCTAATTGGAGCAACAGCAGCAACCCAAATGAATAAAATCAATCCAAAATTTCATCTTTTACACGACCATCGTCTCCATCCTTCTCATATTTGCTTTTCCGGGAAATCTAACTCCGCCTTTGATGATATTGCGCTTAGTGATGGGGTGATGATTACATCATCGTCATTTTATTCATTTGGGCTGCTGCTGTTGCTCAAATTAGACCACCTTTGAGCCCGGCTCAGTTGATGGTGCTTTGTTCCATCTCTCCCCAAAGCTTTGCCAGAAATCCTGAGTCTGCACAGGGATAGTGGAAACGAGTCTGGGAAGTGTTTCGCCAGCTATTTGACCGAACGACGTGTGTGGCTAATGAAGAGACTGCCACTGTGGTGAAATCCATCCACCAGGCAACGTTCTTAATCGTCCGACAGCTCTTTCTAAAGAGACAAGTTTATAAATACATTGTGTTTATAAGATGGTACCTACATCCTCACCTCACTATTGAAGATACCTTGTGACAACGTGGCCATGTACAATAATAATAATGATTCATACATCTACTGCAGTAGACTCAGCCGATTGTGCGGATATAATATTTTGGTTGAGATTAATTCGTTATAAGCTTGTAAGTACATCGCAGGATTTACGTACTGTATGAATATTCTAATTGGTTCTTCAAATTTGTTACCACGCCAGAGTCAAGGCTCGCTCATTAGCACGACTGCTCCGCTACAGAAAAATGATTTTTTTTTTATTATTCCGAGAGAGGACGTGGCGTAACTTCTCGGATGAGAAAGTGACTCACTCATTGGCCTTGGCGGGGCCCACAGGTTTGTGTTACTACGAATATCACTAACTACCTATCCCCCTCAACTGGTTCTGGGACAGCGTACTTGATAATTATCCTGTCTATTCGACACCTCTTTTAAACAGAGGTGATTGTATATTCTGCGCAGAAAGGACCTCTATTTCCTTCTCCTGACTGAATGGTTATCAAGATCTGTACAAATCTCTACGGGGAATACTTGTACCCAACAACGCCAACGTCCTGCGACGTTTTCAGTATTTGACACAGCTTCAGCTAATTGACTGGGTTGAGTTGACGGTCGTGTTGAATACAGCACAAATGTTGCGTTCGATAACAACAAATTAAACGTTTTAATTTTTTATCAATAGTATCTATTCAAGAGTTGGTGGTTTAGTTAACCCAGACTAGCTTGCAAGAGCGTCATTCCAGGGGGATGTGGCATCATAGCCCAAACGTCATAACTAATGAATGGAGGGTCGTAGGAACCTGCGGTTTTCACGAATGTTCTCAGAATTTTGAGCAGAAAAATAAAAAAATAAAACATAGATACCTTAAAAATTATGTGATTACCACAATGTAGAAAATAAAGGTTTTATTAAGCGTTTTAAGACGATATTTTCGTGTTTATCGGGGAAACTATTAATTTTACAAAGCTGTCAATATTTTTATAAGACAGGCGATAAAAAATACATTGAAAACATGTGCAAGTTGTTCCAAACAGACCACGGTGAAGGAATGTAATATTTTTTCTTTATTTTGAAATTGCAAATTTCAAAACCCCATAACTCGGTAAATATTTAAGGTATCGAAATGCGGTTTGTTGCATAATATTATGTTTTGTCTTTTTATGCCGTTGGCAAGTCGTTTTTATGGCTGGAACGTCGTGGTCATTTTCGGAAAGAAGGGCTCAAGGGCTACAACTTTCACCTGCGGCATTTTTTTGCTCAGATCTACCGTTCAGGCAGGAAATGCATTTGAGATGTCTCAAAATGAACACCCTGTATAACGAAGAAGATGCATTATATCAGCAACTGGGCGTTTCCTGGATGAATTTCCTACGTTTTTTCTCCACTGAAATTTTCTGGTTATTGTCAACTTGGTCTTTCTGTCAACCAAGACTTCCCTGCGGCTGGTTACTGTTCTTGGTTTCTTCTGGTCCCATTCTGGTTCCGTTCTGTTTCTATCAGATGTTCGATGTTCAGTAATACTGACCTCTCTGGGGATTTCTCTAATGGGAGATTTCAAAACGGGTACTGTGCTTGTGAAGTAGTTAGGACATCTCTTGAGTTGGAACGAAAAGGGCGGGCTGGGAAAGTGGATATCATAACTTTTCCCGGATGCTGTAGAATGGTATTTGCGAGGAGGGGGTGATTTTTACACGAGATGTTTTTTGGGGCGTTATGAGATTGTTATGAACATATCAAAACTGATACGGACCGAATTCAAAATGATGCGCTATTTCGCAAACTCCTGTGAAAGTCTCATCAATGTGCAATAGCCGCCCATTGTGTTGAACCAATACGAATGTGGCTCACGTGCACTCCCTTTGTTCAAGTGATCAAATGAAATATTCTGCTCGAAGGAAGAAATCTATTGAATGTCGTTGAGATTAAGCAGGTCTATAAATCAGAAAATAGCTGTGAGGTATTGCGTTACTTCTGAGTCAGATAGGTCTGTAAACATTTGTATAGTTTCTACTTTATGGCTGATGTTAACTGCCTGATTACATCAATATATGAAGCAAGAGGTGATGGTTCCAATCATCTTAAAATAGTATAAAACTGAACAGAAACTCGAAATTTCGCGATTATGATCGAACGGCAGACGGGCAAAATTAAGATTTTATCACTACAGAGAATCAAGTATGTAGGTTTCCGCTAATGGATGCGGAAGCTACTCTCAACTCGCTACTGTTGTAACATGACGAAAACCTCGAGCAGTCCCCAAAGTTATTTACGCTGGTCGCCTTTACGACTAATGAGGGTGTCTCAAGATTTCCAGATATCAGTCAAGGCCTGACGGGACAGACGCAGAAGGTACTTGAGTGAGGTAGCCCGGTGAGCCTGAGAGGAGTTACACAGGCTGCAGGGTCGTCAAACAATGGTCGATGTGGATTGAGGATGAAAAGCGACAAATTAACCTTCAACCGGATCTTCTTGGTCGTTAGAGGGCGAGAGGTTTTGTTAAGAATTGGAAAGGCAGGACGCGTATGGAAGCGTTAAGGACACCACTTCCCCAATTCCTTCGAGGAAAAAAAAACTATCAAGAACATGGTTTCAGTAATCTACAAAACGATGCTGTTGGAAAGCCAAAGTTGTGTATACCTGTGGTGAAAATATGCCAAGTTTTGAGATGCCACGGGCTGGCACTGGTCAGGAGAGCGACGCACAGTGGGCAAAACCGCTAATTTTAGCTGGACAAAACCTCAAAATACAATGTCCTCAAAAATACGAAACTCTTCTTGAAAATCAAAGTAAAGGTATGCACTGGCTGATTCATGACAGGCCCCGTCCCTCAGAACGCTGCAGAAAGTAAAAAATGTCGTTTGATCCCTCACATTAGTCGAAACTGAGCCTCTGAACGGTTACCATCATCTGGTGCCTGAAAAATACGAAGTGAAGTGTCGAGTGTCATAAAAAAATTGTTTCCGGTTTTTTTTTGTCCTCTTTTGTCTATTTTATAAAGAAAAAATGGATGTCACACCACAAGGTAAATCTAAACTTTTCATGCTTTTTGAAAATTGAGCCTCAAAAAAGTTCAAATTTGTTCCGTGATAAAACCGTTTTCAGTGGCTTTATGCAACCCAAAACAATCAAGTTCAAACACTTTTTCGTCCCCTCTCGTCCCCATTCGAATGGAATTTTAACCACGATTTTTGGTGTTTTTAATGTCACCCATGGCTCCCAATGAAAAGGAGAGACCTTTTCGAATTCCTGTGGAATTTTGATTAAACTCACAGGAGCCATTCTTCATGTGTGTAAACAGGTATCCAGTGCCTTCAAAACGTGGGAAAATATCCTAAAGGCGTCAATTTTAGAAAATTAAGGGTCAAAATTGTCATAGTTATAAAATTGTTAATATGGGTTATTGAATATGCGCTCATTAGCTCATGCTGCATGAATGGTTTTTCATCTCATTGTACACCACCCCAAATACCATCAAAAACGCATTTGAGTCCGGTCTACACACATTTCGAAGGAGGTTTTGTCCCACTAAATAAGCGGTTTTGCCCACTGTGCGACGGCTCGTTGTGTGGTTGAGTTGCATATTATGGAAGTAGCATAAGTTGGCGTATCTAAATGCTAGTAATCGAAAGTACTCGTATTATAACAGAAAAGGTTGAGAAGGGCTTAATGTAGCTGCTTGGAGCAGCTCCTGAAAATACAAGAGAAAAACAAGGACTTGAACTTGAAAATGAACTTTTAGTGTTGAGTTTATTTCTTTTCACTCTCACTATTGGGACTTTCACTCAGCACGAGCTAAATTAATCGACAATATATAATTCGAATTTTCGGGGACACGTATGCTATGAAATATTGTACGTAAATAACGATAATGCAATTTTGTACAGATTCCTGCACTTACCTTTTTGAATAGATTGAGTATTGTTAGAGCAAGTTCGCCTCTTTTGAATTACGTTAATAGATGCATTATAACATTGACGAGTCCTTGATCTACTTAATTCGATATATTATAACACAAATCCTCAGGCTCTGAGAGACAATGTACGTAGTGAGAGCGTGTCCCTTGGCTGTTCAAAGGATAATGGAGACAATTTGCGGCCATTATCGTCGCCTACAGACAACGGAGGTTTGGTAACAGTGGGAAAGGGCATTTTAACAACAAGAAGAGAGAAACCTGTCAGACTGGTCAACCCCCTGACCTTAGCGCTTATGGAGATACGAGGCCTGGTATATTTCCGAAGGCTCGACCACGGAAGGCAAAGGTAAATGCAACAAGAGAGCAGATATGGTCGTTCTGCAGTTATTATAATTGATTAAAAAATACAAAAATAGTTACAAATAGTTTTATATAACAAATCACAATGATTTACTTTTCATGTCAGAATATACATCAGATGAATAAATCTGGGGTTATCGCATTCAATTCAATTTTTTTGTTTCCAGCTACTTGGCCACAGAGCGACCAGAAACCAGGGAATGTCTCATTGGAAGCTTCTACAAATATTAGTAAGTTTCTGTCATTTGACAGAGCTCATGTTATAAATATTAATTTTAGTTTTCCCAGTTGTGAAATGAATGAAATGATGTTTCTCAACGACCAGCTGGTTACCAACCATCGAGCATATCGAGCAGCGAGCATATTTTTTTGCTGTTACCGGATTTTCGATGTGAAGATCCGTCTAGCTGACAAGAAGCGAAAGGTTATCCAAGGACTTCGGCATCTTAGGGAGGTTACGAGGATTCTCATATACATAATATTATTATTATCGTAGTGATCAATCCGAAACTGCAAAAATCTTCGAAACATTGGTCTCTGCACATATGACATAAGTATCATTAATTCCCTGTGATCATTAAAAGAGGACTTTAAAGATGCACCAGTGTATGTACAACGTTGAAATTTCGCGATTCGTAAAAAAGAGTATCATGACATCATAGCGCCCGTATCTTTTAAAGATTTGTGACATTGTTTAATTGGGACTCAGGGAAATGGGAAAAATGTTTGAAAAATTCCAACTATGCCTGTGCCGTATGGAGACGCTGGGCACTTACGCCATAGGTGATGTAATGTACGTATGGATGTACAATCTTCGATTCGTGGCGATGCTGGGATCTGGAAAAATGCATTGATTATAGAAACAACAAGTAGTATTCAACGTTTGTGGACGGAAATTGGCACATAACCTACTTACAATCAGCATCAATAACGAGTCGACCGAAGTACACCATAACATGTGTAAAATTAACATGTGACAACAATATGATAGAACCTTTTGCCAGAAAGTACAGTTGGATTATGCATTGATTGTTTCATGCTATTCCACTCTAAGCTGTGTATAATTTTGTGTTATTCCTGTTTTCATTTTATGATTTCTGTCACAATACTAAGACTAAGTATTACTTATATACTTAGTCTTAGTATTGTGACAGAAATCTTAAAATGAAAACAGGAATAACACAAAATTATACACAGCTTAGAGTGGAATAGCATGAAACAATCAATGCATAATCCAACTTTACATTTCTGGCAAATGGTTCTCACTTGAGACTGGCAGTTGAAACCAGCACTTCTCTTCCTTTTTTATCTCGAGTGTGAGTGACATAATGGTCTCAGCACCTGAACCTTATGTCGTCGAGTGAGGTCCATGGTTTTTTCTGGAAACAGCATACGTTGTAAGGTATGTCTCTGCTAATGCTCGTCTAAATTGCAGCTGCATCATCTTGTTCGTTTTTTTCTTGTGTACTCAGCAATTTTGGTTCCAGGAAAAAACACGGTGTTTTGATCAAAGGAATCTCGATGACAACTGCACTGGGCTGGTTTTCATAGTTCAATCAGAGATTGCGCGGGGTGATTATCAGCATCACTAACCCCACCCAGCCGTCGATTGCCAATTATTATGTCGGGGGGAGCTAATAATTGTTTTCCTGGCAAATGATGAAAGGCTGCAACCTTATCATCTGCATTTTCAGACTCTTCGTCGGTATGAACATTAGGTTCAGGTGGTTCTACATACAAGTCAATACTCGTATTACCTTCGGGCGGGTCAGCAAAAAGCGTTTCCAGAGCATCTTGAAGAGAAAAGCCTGGCAAGTTCATTAGAATAAACCAAATTGACGGAACAGGACAAGCCTTATGAATTTATAAAAATAAAAAAAAAATCAGAAATAGGCAAGAGGCCAGCGAGCCATATGACATCGTAATGATAAATACACTTCCCAAGAACGTAGGAGTCCAAAAAAATCTTTCCCTTATGAATGTGAACATCTAAACAACATTGTAACATGAATACAATAATGAAAAATAGTATAATTACTTACTACACCAAACTCAATGACTGCAGGTTCACAAACTCAACCATTTTCAAGATCATGTAGAACTGCACTAGATGACTTTCTAACCAATACTAACTGAAATAGTGCTCGATAGAACGTTCCAGAATGAGAAAATAGTCAAAAGTAAATCACAGTGTCCAAGGTTTATTTAAGAATCACATAAAGACGCTGCTGCCTCCGATGATGTCATATGGCGATGTAGGCGCTGATGGGTTAATTTATATCAGTAGTAATCGGTATACCCATTCTCAGCTCAGTACAATCTCAATATCGAGTTCAAACGCTCTCACTTGACTTCTAGTTTCACGGATTTTGAGATTATCAGGGAAACGTCGAACTGTCAGTTGTAACTTCCGACGGTGGCTGTTAGCTGCGTTAATGATTCGCAAAATCCAATCCCTGCTTAGCCATTTGTGAAGGAAACGTAGTGTTTCCTACTTTCCCTCTCGCTATCTGAGACTAGACAACTAACATCTCTACATTCAAGTTTGGTAGTGCTGAAGATAGAAGAGTCATAATTCATCTAATATCCTTGTGCTACTTCATCCTTCATTGGGTTTTAATTAGCAAGGAGTAACTCGATAATTTGAAAATTGCAGGTCATAGTGCGTCATTATAGTCGTTGAAAATAAACCGCCATATCTGGCTACTGTCTTCACCAACCCTTAATTTTTCGGGTGAAAGAGTTGTTGTTTCTGCTCTTAATTTCTTAACCTCTTAATGTGAAGAGTTGTTGAAGAAGCGCCACCAGCTGGATAAACTGATGAAGTCATACATTAATTGGCAACTGAGATCCGATCAGTAATTTTGTACCTGATTGGACTCTGTAGTTGGCAAATATCTGCATGCCACGGGACAGCTAATTTTTATTCATCATGGCTACGAATACTTTTGGGTCCCCAGATTTGTTGTCAAAAGAAGTAATGATTTATTTACTTGATAAATGAATTACTTTTGACAATTTCCAAGCAATTGTCCTCATGAAAAAGGCGATTTTTGGTGACCTTGGTGGAACTGCATCTCCTGTTTGATGCTAAAGTATCGAGCTTTCCACACAACGGGTCTCGGTGAAGGTGACACTAATAATATAATTATTATACCAACAACTAAACCAAAATAAACGGGTCGTGCAGGGGAGGAAACGAACTCTAGTCTACAAAATCTACTCTACGGTATGTAGAGTGATGATGCTGATTCTTAATTCATTGTGTACATTAGAGTGAATCGCACCAGCCATTAGAAAGAGTGTACATGGAAAAGTGTAGATATTTTGTTTAGATACCATGTCCTGATTATAATTTCTTCTGCTTCTGATCAGCTCTTCACGCTATCCGCTTGCCTTCAGGCTTTCGTTCCCTTAATTCAACATTCTGACGGCTGACACTTCCTACAAATTCTTCTTGCCATTAGACATTGACCTACTCCTTCGCACTGCCAACCACAGCGAGCGTGTTGTCGAAACTGATTGAAAGATAAACGAGTCACGGGTCACTTTGTCATGAAAATTCGTTCTTTTATCCTTTTAAAGATCGGAGCACATGAATATTGATTACTGCGATCGAGGACAGACCGATTTCATATCAGTAAGTCTTGGAGTGTCAGTATAAAATAAAGTGAAGACAATTGGTATTAATTGCTTGATTGAGTCAATAGCAAACGCGGTTTTAGGAGTTTACGGTAATTTAGTGGGGATCTGAAATTTTAGTTACCTAATCAAAACGTTAAAACTACCTCAAGAGCACCTCTAGTTATCTGTGTCTTTTCAAACTCACCGTTCGCCATCTACTAAATAAATCGAAATGAAGTTGTCTGGGTGAAATACTTGTAGAAGTCAACCCCAGAATTCTCAGTTTAAAATAAAGCTTTTGTTTGAACGGGTAAACGAAATAATCACGCGTAATAAACACCGGATAACAACTCCTTTTATTTCACACGAGAACGGATGAAACTCGATAAAACAAACGGTATGTATTATAATAATGATAACAGTGCAACAACTTGGTAAGTGATAACAATCGGTCTTTATCAACGAGCTGGGACGGGGGAACAGGTTGTACAGCCGAACAACGGCTCCCACCAGCCATCATGGTGAGCACTCTGTTGGGGCAAGTAATAACCACTACCTACCAGCCCAAACATCCTCCCCCCACAATGAGGCACTCATTCTAACAAATTTAAGAAACGGGCACTAACAGTCTTTTGGTAGCGGGCAGAGCTTGACTAACGGGCGGAGTTTCTCCCCATTACCAGACCGGACTCTAGCTACACGGGTTACACCATCTTTACCAGGAATCAGGTCCACTATCACACCCATGGGCCATGACAGAGGAGGAATATTGTCTTCCTTAATCAACACTACATCCCCCACTGTAGCAGGGCGATCAGGGGTATTCCACTTAGATCGGGTCTGGAGGTCTAACAGGTACTCAGAGTGCCACTTCTTCCAGAATTGACTTACCAGATTAGAAACAAACTTCCACTTAGGAGCTAATCGGGAGCTGAAGTCAAACACATTGCTCTCTGGTAAAGCAGTAAGCGGGCGTTGAACGAGAAAATGAGCAGGGGTAAGTACCAGTATTGGTGAACTAACGGGCGGCTGTTAAGAATGGCCTCAATCCTAATGGCAACGGTGCTGAACGTTTGAAGCGTGGTGGTTTGGTCTCTTAAATTGACCTTCAACAGTCGTTTAGCAGACTTAACGGCAGCCTCCCATAACCCACCAAAATGCGGTGCCCTAGGTGGAATGAATTTCCATTCCACCCCTCGGTTAGCGAGTCGTTCAGCTACTACATGATCAAGGGGGCTAGCAGAACGGATTTGGTTGAGTAAGTTGGATGACCCCAGGAAATTACGACCATTGTCGCTCCAAATAGCTGAAGGAACGCCTCGGCGACCCATAAACCGCTCCAAGCATTGGAGAAACCCATCGGTACTAAGATCCATAACAACTTCAAGATGGACGGCTTTGGTTGTGAAACAAACAAAAACGGCAAGGTAAACCTCAACGGCTCGAGCTCCTCGAAGACCGGCAATAGAAACAGTGAACGGGCCACAAAAATCAACTCCAACCTGCTCAAAGGCAAAGGCACGGGTGACTCGGGCCTCAGGCAGCTGACCCATCATGGGCTGAAACGGTCTCGGTTTAATTGAAAAACAACGGGTACACCCAGCTAAAACACGATTAACGGCATTTCTCCCATCAATCACCCAGTATCGGGTACGCAGGTGGGCCAGCGTGGCTCTGGGCCCAACATGCATGCATGTAGTGTGCGCGTAACGGATGAGCAGCGGTACCAGTAAATCAGAAGGTTTAAGCAAAGCGGGGTGCTGTGTCTCAAATGACCCAGGCATATTTGATAAGCGACCCCCTACTCGGAGAGTGCCTTCAGAATCAAAAAATATAGCCAACTGTTTCATCAGTTTAGTTGGTTTAGCTCCTTTAATGGTGGCTTCTTGGATCTCAGACAAGCTGCGACCTTGAGAACGGCGAACTAGAACTGAATCGGCTTTCTGAAGCTCAGATGTGCTTAACGGTGGTCTAGTCTGAGATAGCAAACAGGAACGGCGGATTTTACAATTATTAATAAAGCGGATTATCCAAGCAGTAACTCGACGCAAAACAGTATAAGAGCTAAAACGGGCTTCAAACGGAGTCTCAACAATAGTTGCAGCTATTACTCTCGATGAAGCTCTGATTTCACTTGAAACAGAATCGGGTTTCAAATCAGGGCGAATCCTCCTCACTGGCCACAAGGAACGGTCGGAAGCCAACCAATCTGGACCATTCCACCACAAGGAACAGTTCACTAACTGATCAGGTTTGGCTCCACGGGAGGCAACATCAGCGGGGTTGTCAGCAGAACGGACATGGAACCAGTGCTCTTTGGGCAAGTGGGACAGGGTTCGAGCAACCCTGTTACCCACAAATACCTTCCAAACGGGAGCGGGGTCAGCGGTGAGCCAGGATAGGGCAACTGTGCTATCAGAACAGGCAATTATTGCAGAATTGGGAACAGAAGGATATTCGGAACGGACACGAGTCATGGTTTTACCCAATAGTTCCGCCGCTAGCAGTTCTAATCGGGGAATTGACTGAGGCTTCATTGGAGCGATTTTTGCTCGAGCCAAAATTAAACGGGCAGCAAATTCACTGTTCATCTGAGATACATGATAAACTGTGGCAGCATAGGCCTTTTCCGAGGCATCAGCAAATCCTACTAACCATTGAACGGGGGCATCCACTCGTATGTGACGAGGGATGGAAACAGACTGAAGCAAATTGAGGGTATCAGCAAGGGCAGCCCAATCATGAACAAATGAACCTGGTAACGGATCGTCCCAATCATACTTTGAACGACAAATCTCCCTTTGAATGAAACGAGCTTGAACAGAAACTGGCATAATCCACCCAGCGGGATCGTAGATCCTTCCAACTTGACTAGCTAACTCTCTCTTGGTGTGAACGGTAAGAGAAACGGGAACCTTAAAGTAGAACTCATCAGTGGTAGGGTTCCAGGAGATTCCCAACATTTTCAATGGCTTTTCATCATCGGAGGTCAGACAAACAGGAACAGAGGGGGCAAGCCGGTGCTCTTCTGGAATACCAGAAAGCAACTGATCAGAATTGGAGGCCCACTTACGGAGCTCCAACCCAGCAGTAGCTAACAGTGATAGCAGTTCATTCCTAGCCTCTAACGCTGAGTGCAGGGAACTCCCCCCACCATGTACATCGTCAATGTACGTATTTTCCTTCAACAATTTGGAAGCAATTGGGTAACTTTCCTCATTTTCATCAGCTAAGTGACGGATGACCCGGTTAGCTAGGAAGGGGGCTGAAGCAGTTCCGTAGGTAACAGTTGTGAGGGCGAAATCTTGAACAGGTTGATCAGGGGAGTTGCGCCAAACTATTCTTAACAGGTCCTGATCCTCAATTGGATGTTGAATCTGCCTAAACATTTGTCGTATATCAGATATAAAAACATAGCGGAAAGAGCGGAACCGGGTTACCATAACGGATATATCGGGTTGCATTTTTGGTCCAACTAGCAGAATTTCATTCAAAGACCGGCCATTGGAAGTGCGCTGAGACGCATTAAATACTACGCGGATTTTTGCAACAGGATCACCTTCACGATGAACAGAGTGATGAGGAATGTAATAATTGGGGGAACGGGGGATTTCTTCTGAGCTTAACAGCCTCATATGTCCCAATTGGGTATATTCTTCCATGAACGAACGGTAAGCAGTGGCTAAAACAGGGTTACGTTTTAGTCTGGCTTCCAACCTATACAATTGTCTTAAAGCAATGTGTCTGGACTCACCCAGAGCAGTGGGAGACTCAGACAACGGAAGAGCAACAGTGTAGCGACCAAACTTATCTCTACTAACTGATTCCAAAAAACGGTTTTCAGCCTGATGATCCTCAGGCGTCCAAGGGGAGACGGGTTCAACAGACTCAATTTCAAACATCTGGCGTAACAGATCATCAGTGGAAACGGAAACAGCTGCTACCTTAACAGAAACTTCATCGGTAGGTGCAGGTATATCTTCATCTTTGATTGGGAAACACACTACACTGGGAGATACCAATTGGAAATCAGACGTGCAGACCTGGGCTGCGAGCTGGAACAAACTAATTGGGTTCTCAACAAGTTCCATGGGTGGAGCTACAGAAAATAGATTTCGAACAGGGGTTGAGTGATTGGGCTTAACTTGACTAACAGTAGACTTAACATTTTGATTGCTGAACGGGAACCGGGGAAACGGCTTCCGTTGGGGTTTAGGATTGGCAGCTACTACCTCCAAAACGGTAGAGAGCTCCTTAAGAACTTGCGAGTGGTAGTCCTTAGGCAAGAATTTAGGAACAGTGAAAACATGGGGTCCCTGTGAGCAGGGATAAGCGGCCTGGAATCTAGCTTGAACGAGGAAGGGGTGGGGCTCTATCTTGTTAACTGGCTCTTCGCTGGAGTATTTCATTTGATGTGCATAACGGCTGAATTGAACGGACTTTTTACAGACGGGTGGAGTGGCACCAGTAACCAGAGTTCCCAAGTCAGTCTCCCATAGACCAACCTCAGAGGAACGGGGAAGCAATTGGGAAAAAATGTCAGCTCCGAGAATAGCCTGAACATAGTGAGCAGTGTGAAACTGTGGGTCAGCAAGGTGGGGTTCCATGGATGTGATATTTGACCATAAAGCAGGGTTCCAACTACGGCTGGGCAACGGCGAAAGGGGGCTCTCCATAACGAGCGCTTCAAAAGGAATTACCCTACCAGAACGTGTGTGAAGCTGAGCAGTAACGGAACTGTGAATGGGGTTTGAAGAACTCCCAATTCCCTGTAAACTGCCCTTCATGGGAATCAAACGGAGTCCTAACTTCTTCACTACTAACGGGGAAACAATATTGACTTCACTTCCTGAGTCAATCAAAGCTCTGAATTTAATTCTTTCCCCTCTACAGGAGGAAAGGGGGACTACAGCAGTAGGGGTGAGCCCAAAACGAGATAATTTTAAACAGGACTTATGGGTGACGTCAATTTTACTAACGGGTTGGGATGAGCCAGCTACGCCTAATTTGGATGACTCAATCCCAGGAAACAGGCCCCTGAAATTATTCCTAGGTGCTAACATGCGCCTAACATTACCTACAAGTTGACGTCGAACAGCTGAATTCTCAACAGTTGAAGACTTAACGGGTAATGGGCTCTTGGCAGTAGCGCTCACCAATGATACCTTGGAAGGAACCGGCTGAGCGCCGTCGTACCTTCATAACGAGGCTGATGTTTCTATGGGGGGACTGGGGGGCGAACGGCTGGAACAAAGGGACATCATGGCCATCTTTTCTTCTTCTTGAACGGGTCTTGAAGCGGGTGACGGTCGTGGAGTGGAACTGGTGGCTAGAAGGGCTGACAACCGGAATGGTGAGGGTGAACGGGCTCTCTGAACAGTGGTTGGAGCTTTTTTATTCCCCTGCTTCTCCTCTGGGACCAGTCGAGCTATCCTTAGCTCCTTTCCAATAAACCGAAGCAGATCAGAGTGAGAGGGGATGGCATCCATTTGTTCCATCACCTCCCGGTTGAACTTCTCTTTGAGCTCAGCGGATAGGGAAAAAAACAGGGCTTCAAACAATAAGTAGTCCCGAAGATTGGGAGTGGGGAGGTCGAGCATTGATCCTACCCATGAACGAGCATCGTTGTGGAAATGTTCCAAGTCAGCAACGTTGGGCCTTTCCAAACGGGGTACATGTATGCGCTGCGCAAATACTGAACGAGCCAAACGGTATTTTGAGGTATTTTCCGCTACCAGGGCGTCATAAGCCTGCTGATAGCTGCTACCGGCAAATGATGATCGGAGATCGGGAGAAAGCTTGCTCAACAGTTTTTCAAATTTAATTTCATCGGGTATGTGCTTCATGTTATGAACTGCACCATCAAACAGTTTCCTAAACTCCGCAAAGCGGGAGATTTGACCTTCAAATAACGGGACGGTTGTGAGCAGCTGATTCATTATTTTAATCTGAGCGTAAGCGTGTTCATGACTGAGAACAACTTCGTCATCAACCTCTTTCTTAGCGCTAACTGGATTAATTTCAACGGGGAGGCGCTCAGCCAAACTTACAACAACAGAAGTTACCTGATTAAGCAGATTTTCCTCGATCTGCTGATCGAACTGAGCCTCCTCAACGGCATCGAGGAACATTCTTCCTCGACGGAAATCGTCCTTGATAAACTCCGCCAGTGCACTTACTGGTTGTCGTTTTAGAACTGCATTAGCCCTGATTGACCAACGTCTGATGTTCTTCAACAGGTCTTGCTGAGGGGCACTCAGCAGATCAAAAACAGCGGGATCAAGTTGAATAGACTTATTCTTGACGACATCATACGAAGAAGAAACTGGATGAACCGATTGAACGGGTTGCACAGGCTCGTCCGTGGAAACAACCGCATCGTCCAGCGGAAAATCCGGGTCCGATTGACGGGATCTACGCTTCTTCATTCCTTTTGGCGGCATTATTGGACGGAAGAACGCGAAAAACGGGGAAAAACGACGGTAAAACGGTAAAACGGTAAATGGAAAAAACCCGATGTAAACAAAGTCGCGAGGTAAACTAGGTTAAATTCGGACACGCTCGACATTAACCACAATCCGCGGGTTTACGGCACCAAAATGTTTGAACGGGTAAACGAAATAATCACGCGTAATAAACACCGGATAACAACTCCTTTTATTTCACACGAGAACGGATGAAACTCGATAAAACAAACGGTATGTATTATAATAATGATAACAGTGCAACAACTTGGTAAGTGATAACAATCGGTCTTTATCAACGAGCTGGGACGGGGGAACAGGTTGTACAGCCGAACAACGGCTCCCACCAGCCATCATGGTGAGCACTCTGTTGGGGCAAGTAATAACCACTACCTACCAGCCCAAACAGCTTTTTTTGCGATGGTCGTTCAAAGCGTGTAGAGGAGGACTTCAGATTAAATAGAGGGCAATTTAGGATCAGTGATATTTCTTCAGCGGTATAATGTATGCTAAGGGTGATTACATGATTAATGACTTCTTCATGTGCGGCGGGTCACGATGTCAGGATTTAGTAACAAAGTCAATGCCATTTCCAGATGAGGCATGTTTGTCAGATCATCAATTAAAACACTGATTGTGAAACGGAGGGGCGGAGCAACAAAATCCACTTAGCATTATTTGTTCACGATTTTTTTTCGCTTTCTCAGTGGATTGATGCAACGAGGTACAGTCTGTATAAGGCATCCCTATACACCTACGCCAAACAGCTGTATGATTAGTTATTCTTAGCCGGATCTCTGTCCTCCGCCACTTGATATTGCTGAGGACTCCTTTTTACGAGCAACCGAATGCACTGGAAGTTGACATGACATCTTGGATTGCAAGTGGAACAATCAGGAAAGGGTGGATCTGGTATGAATACATACCAGACAAATGTAGCCCGGTTGAAGCCCGCAGCTTGAGGCCATTTAAAACAATCCTAAATGTGCAAACGTTTGAATAATCTTGAGGTTCGTTTTTTAGTAGGTGGATACCAATGTCCACACTGGTGTTAAGATTGGCATGTAGATGAGCAATTTGTTTGTACTGATAGTACAGATTTCTGGGAAAAGGCTACATTTGGCCGAAAAAATGGAAATACTGCCATATTTTTGCTCAATCCCCCCCCCCCCTCCCATCTTTAAGGTGAGCCTGATTACCAAAGTGGCAAGATCGGGATTTTGGCATAAAAATGTTTCGGAAATTCGAGTTTTAAACATTTTGGACCAAGAACAAACCTACCTTGCTTTTCTTCGAAAATTCGCTAATATGAAATATAATAAGGCTTGTCTGAGCAGTATTTGCATTTCCTATAATAAAGGGGTTGTGGAGACGGGTGAGAAAAAGTTTTATATTTTGTCCTCCATGTCCCTAAAAGTGCCAAATTTGGCCAGAATAAGTGCCTTATTGCCACACGTTTTAGTGCCACATTTGGCTAAAATAAGTGCCACGTTGTGCCTGTCTCTGGTTATTATCTGTGCTGTATCTAGTTAGTATGAGTAGATTTTCGTTCATAAAGCTTGAGGCGACATTTTTTGGTTTAGATGCTTACACAATCAACAGAATAGTTTGCTTGTTGCTTCAATTAATGAGCGATCAACCGCAAGTTCGCCCATATCACCAGCAAACGGTGCAACTGGACGTGTATACAGACGGTATAGTAAGGGCCCAAGCACGCTTCCTTGAGGATCACCTGCATTTATTTCTCCTTCGTATTTCACTCTGAATATGACTTTAAAATTTGAAAATAAATTGCTTCGATAAGTTTATCTTGAGTTTGCTTCTCTTAAATTTTGTTGATAGCTTGGGAAACATCCAGGAACATACTTGCACAAACTTGTTTCTTCTAAAGACAATTCTCTTATATCAGTAATGCGATGCACTACCCTGCTCTATGGCAGTGTTTTTCTCTGAACGCAAACTGGTGGTTGGGGATCAGCTCTTTCCCATGAACGACTACCTAGTTTTAATCTTTAAATCAGTAATATTACTGAGGAGGAGATATCTTATTTAGAGGAGATTTCTCCTCTAAAATAACTTAGTTAGCAACGTTAAATATAAGCTCTTTGAGAGATTACTGATTGAATTGAGAGTTACTGGTAGTTATGATATCGGTTGATAGGACTTAAATGAGCTTAATTGGATATTTCGGTAAAATATTAATGATTAAAACCTCAGACATGTAGGCGCCTAGCATAAATATTCCTTGCCTGCTGACCGGCAACAGGCAACTACGAAGAACAAATTTACGAAAACTCAATTCTAATTGAACGCGGATTTCCCGTGCTCGAAGAGGAAATTGCCCTACGTTTTTCTTCTCGTCTTCTTAATTCATTTTGAATTATTTATGTTTTGCGGTTGCGAGCGTGAGATCCTTGGAAGAATGAATTACTCTCTGAGCCGATCATGTCCGTAGGTACCAATACCAAGGTCAAAACGTCGTACATACGAGTTACGGCTTCCTCGTTACTCGTTGATTCGTTCTCGGAACACTAGAGATTACTTCAGTTGAGGTTTTAGTCAGTTATCTGCTGCTCTTTATCACAGGCAATAACACTATCACTCGCTCACGGGTGTAGTCATATGACACAGAGCCCTGTGGCGCGATTCTGGGACTCGTTAAGGCATCTTAACGACAACAAAACGTCGGTATCGATAGCGAGAAGTGTCGGTATCGCTATGTAACGACGATTGGTATTCTGCAACCGCATGATAGAGACAGCTGTCGCTTAGCTCAACCGAATCGTCGTTATATCAACCGAAATTTGTCGTTACTGTTTCTGAAGGGTCTAGACCCCCCCCCCCCCCCCGGTATCGATTCCGACGAGTGTCGGTAGCGTATTTTGCGTGAAATATTAACTCTTAAATTATTAAACTATTAAATTATTAAGTTAATTAGTGAAAGTATTAACTCTCTTTCCAATACGTTCCCTCCACTCTCTTGTTTAAATATTACCAATACGTTCCTTCTACTTTGTTTTAATAGTATTTAAATTTTTATTGTTCTATCTGTTTTTAATTTTATTATCTTAGGATTTAAAAAGGTGGTACGTTGTGCATCTTTGCACTTTGAAAAAAGAACTTGAATCCAACAGCGGTCAGTGAATTTTCATTTCCATTCTAATATTACCTCTCCAAGTTGGAACCTACCTACATACTTACACACGTTATTGACTTTCGACAAACGTCAAATAATAGTATATGTACCTACTAAGTTAGGTAGGTTCACCTACTTACTGACATTCTGTAAACCTTCTCAAAATTTTCGGTTTTCAGATACCGTTTGATATGGCTTTCGAATTTCGCGCATGGGAACTGCATGTAGGTGAGGAAAGGGATAGGCGGTACGGTAAGAGACCACCAAAACCCTTATGCCCTCGATCCCGATGTATTTCTGAGGAGTATCCGGGGGTCCCAACATCTGGCAATGGATATTGCTAATGACCTCCGGCCACATCTTCAGAGAAGTAGACTTAATGGTCTATCGCCTGAGTTGAAAGTATATAGGTACCTAAGATGCAATATTTGATACACGTAGACGTAGGCTCTAGGCTGGTCGTCAGTTATATTTTATGGATTAGGTTTAACTCAACTTTAAATTCAAGTTTCTGAATCTATCTACTCATTATAGGTACATACTCGTTGCAATCCAGTTGTATGCCCAACGGAGCTACCAGCGCGGAGTTGGCTACAGGTATTATTTCAATTTAAGCCAGCCATCAGTTAGTCGATGCATAACCGACGTAACGATGGCAATAAACCGTTTGCTCCTGCGTCGATGGATACGGTTCCCCATGACGAATAAAAGTAGAGGATGAATACTCACATCTCGAGAAAATCACATCAGACGTACCGCAGGGAAGCGTTTTAGGACCCCTGCTTTATCTATTGATCAAGCAGGATATGCCAATAACAGGAGAAACAACCGTAGCCACGTTCGCAGATGATACTGCAATTTTAGCTGTTGCAGATTCAGTAGAGGGATGGACAGAAAAACTCCAAAAAGCCACCCTTGCTGTAAATGAATGGGCGAAGAAGAGGCGGATGAAACTCAATGAAACAAAATCAACACATGTCAACTGTACGAATAAAAATATATTACCGATCCCACTGGTACTAAGTCGGATTGCCATATAAGTTAAAATGAAAAGAACACGTAAAGAAAACAAAGGAAGAACTATCCATCATGTTCAGGAAACTGTACTGGCTCATGGGACGATGTTCACAACTCAATATCCATAATAAAGTGCTCCTGTACAAGACAGTGCTAATGCCCATTTGGACCTATGGCATCCAGCTGTGGAGTTGCACAGCTAAGACGAATATTAAAATCATACAAACATTTCAGAATAAGGTTCTGAGGAGCATAGTAAACGCTCCTTGGTATGTAAGGAATGATGACCTCCACAAAGACCTCCAAGTGGAGAGAGTCACCGATGTCATAAAAAAGCTAGCTATGGGATATGAGCGCAGGCTTCCTAAACATCCGAATCCGGCTGCTATCGAGCTACTTGACAACTCTCAACAAATTCGACGCCTGAAGAGAACCAAGCCCCTGGACCTTCTGAGCTGACAATGAGTGACGTGCAGATCAAGTGCAGTAGAAGTTAATGGGCTCTTATCGCAAAAAGTGACAACTTGTGAACTAAATAGCTAGATAGTTACCTGATTTATCATTGTAACTAGTTGTTATATTATCTGAATAAACGCTAGAAAATTTTTTTTTGTAAACTTAAACGACGTATTGTTTGGTCTCACAGGCAAACGGCGGTAGATGATGTGGCAAGTACTCCCCAGTTGTTCTGCTCCCTTGTCAATTTTGTAAGTTGGTGCCTTTTCTATGACTTTGATGGACACCGTCCCAATGATTCTCTCTTGGTATCATATTATATTCGCCACCCAACAGGATGAGACTTGTTAAAAAAGCAATTTCACAACCAAAACGTTGTATAATTTCCTTTTGAAACCTCCTTCATGGGGGCAGGTCCTTCCTACCTGCTAAAGGTCGTTGGAAGTCAAGCGACAGAAAAACGAAAGAGCTGGACGTTTAATATATAAACGGCTTATTACGCACAAGAGCTCACCAGACCTTAACTTCGAGAAGTCGGATTCTTGTACGTACTGAACGCCTTGGTCGAACCTATTACAGTATATTCGTACATTACGGGGTATTGGCGAACTTCCTGGTCTGGGGTTGTGTGGGAGAAGGCAGTCGTGATCCCGGGGGTATACCCCGCTTCCTTCCTGGGTTTGGCCGACTTTCACTCAACGACGAGCAGTCTGCTCTAGAGAGCTAACTCGTCTGACCCGCCGCCGTATAGTGAGGGAAGGTAACCCGACTCGTCTGGGAGTTTCCATAAGACCTCTGATACTTTGGAATCGTTTCGCAAACCTCTAGCTCGTAAATAAAATCTGATATGATGGGACGGAATGGTAAAATACAAGAGTCATTTAGGTTGGTAAAAGCCCCGACGAAACATTTTCTGTAATTGCTATAAAAGATTCATCTGTGACCTCAAAATCTGATTAGCGATGTCTGATGAATTTCCTATAAATAAAGATAAATATTATTCTTCAAACCAGTTTCTTGAATGCCAGGGTTCTGGTCGCTTAACGTTTGACTGAAGCATAATCATGTTGATGATGAATAGCGGTGACTCATGATTTAATACTCAACAAACAGAGATAAGACACAAAAATCCACAGTCATGCAACATGGCTATAAGAGCGAATGTTTGAAGAACTTACTGGTTTTATGTAAAATTTCTCCTTTTTACTGGTTTTATAACAAATTTTGTTTCCATTTTTTGTCGAGTAACGCCTCAGTTACTCAAGTTTTTGCATGTATAAATACCCATTTCTCCTTTCGGTACCAAGTGAGGAAATAACAATATAAAAATTAACAGTCATGCAGCATGGCTATAAGAGCAAGTTTTCGAATAAATAACTGGTTTTATGTAAAATTTATCCTTTTTACTGGTTTTATAACAAATGCTGTCTCCATTTTTTGCCGAGTAACGCCTCAGTTTATAAATTTTTCAACGCTGACCTCGATGGTGAAGTCAGAATTGCGACATCTCATTCCGTTATCAGATTATAGCAGATGAACCATGAAGAACGTCTCAAGTAACTACTACATTTCTTCATCTTCAAGGTGCTGCAGTTTGAGAACGGAGTAAGATATCGCAATTCTGACTTCACCATCATGTTTAGCATAAAAACGCCTTTAAAATGAGGTGTTACTTGTCGGACTGTTTCCATTCTGGAATACATGGGTTAATTTTACCCCTATAACTCCCCCCCCCCCCCACCATAGAGTGGCCCGATTCTGTCCACCTACGAACGTAGCCTTTGGATTGCTTGGACGGATTTTTGGTGACTTTTGTCTGAGAATTCAGGATGGTTTTGAACGGATTTTGGTTTGAACTTTTTTCAGAAATTCGAGTTTCAAAAATTTTGGACGGAGAACAATAGATTCCTTTTCTTCGAAAATTTGGATGTGCCAATTGATGAATGTTTTGGACCTTTGATCAAATTAGCTCCGTTTCTGAATAATCCTTTCATCTTGCCCAAGATAGACCGAGTTCCCGCATGCTCACGGGTAATTAAATGTATCCCAAGTTTACATCTAGTCCGGAGCTACTTGAACTAACAAGTTAAATCACCTAAAATACTTTCCACAGCGGACCGTTTTCTCATGTAACGAATTTAAACTCTCTAGGGCTATTGGATCCGGCCAATCAAGTAGAAACCCCTGAAGTGGATAGAGTAGTGGTTCGAGGCTTATTGGGATATGAAATTCCACTAATTTGGTCCTGTTACAGCAAGTGGTTATAGGCATGTTGTCTCATCGTCGCAATTGTTTGCTCACGTTGAGTAAAGTTTTTTAGGCACCTCAATCAATATTTGAGGTAAATAAGTGATACCAAACTCACTCGACCAACCATTAGTAAACACAGAGTACCTAACCGAAACCGCCTTGGGATCACCTATCGGCCAGATCTGCCTTACCCGCGGTATATTTACCCCGACGACCGTGGTCCACTGACATTTGCGAGTATAACTGATTCGCAGCAGTGATAATCAAAATATACGTGCTTGGATTAGTGATGGTTTGGGCTACAAACGGCGAATGAGTCATGCGTGCGTGGACTGAATAAAAGTAAAAATATTAAATTATTGTCGAAAGGATATTTCGATGAAAGTCACAGACATTGAGTAGACCAATTCCTATATTTGTAGTTTTTCGAAAAGTCTCTCATAAAGATAATATGATGATTGAAATAACTAGGACTTTGCTGCAAGGGCAGACAGGATTCTAAGACAGGATGTCTAAAACAGATGATTTTGATTTCCATTTATTCACATTTTTTAGCTCTTCAAACCGAGTAAAAAATCAAAACGAGACCTCGCCTATAGCGGTTTTTTCTCTCAAAAATTCCTTCAAACATTCTTCAAATTTTTCTTTCTCCTCACTAAACCTCCATCAACCCACAAAAAAAAAATAAATAAAAATGAAAATTTTTTTTCTTTGGGCGATTCCAATGGTTCATTATCGAAGATAATAAACCAAAAACGGAGAAAATGCACAAGACGTTAACAAGCAAATATTCTCTAAAAATGGGTCTAATTTGAGTTTTTTGAGACAAAGTTCGGTTATTAAATTTTTTAATCGTTTGACGGAAAAATAGTGTTCTAATTCGGGTTTTTGTAGTTCAAGATGGTGTAGATTTTCAAAAAGTTGGAGCAGATGAAGGAGTAAGTTGTGAGCGTTACTTGAAAAATCCTCTCTTCGGGTTAGCTGGAAAAATGGAGCCTCTCTCATCTATCCTTCCTTTAAAGGTTTCTTGTGAGGTTTGATATTTTGTCTTTATTATCCGATTCCATCAAGAAAAGACGGTTTCGAAAAGTCTACTTTTTTTAAACGATAAAACGATAATTGAAATCAGAAACCGGAACGCTGGGGGATCCCGACTGCCTAACGATTCTGAGTTCGTCCTTGTAGCTGGTCCAAGAATCATGATTGTCTTCGACCATATTCGAGCAAAGTGTCAAATCGAGTCAATAAAGCTTTCAAGCGAAAGAAAAGAAGAATCACGGAGAATATAAACCATCTGAAATATTTTGGACGTATTTCGAATTACCGCCACATTCAAAGAAGATTCACTGATAGATTTTTGCTTGAATTTTATAAAATTTCAGTATACGGTTTGTGGGGTTTTAAAACGAATTTAATGAAACGAATTTAAATATTTAGTTAGTTCACCTCGAGATCATTGCACAACACGTGATAGATGAAATGGTTATATAACGAAGAAGATGTATTCTATCAGAAACTAGGCATTTCCTGGATGAATTTCCTACGTTTTTTTCTCCACTGACATTTTCTAGTTATTGTCAACTTGGCATTTCTGTCAACCAGGACTTTCCTGCGGCCGGTTAGTGTTCTTGGTTTCTTCCAAGATTAGTCGGCATCACTTTATGTGGAGTCTCTAACATTTATTCTGTGGCATAAAAGTACGATTCTATGACACCAATGTACCAGTTCACCACGCTTAGTCTAAGTTTGCATATTTTGAATCTTGTGCCAAAATGTAATATCATAACTATAGCAACTCAACATTCATAACTCATAACTAAAGACCGGATTTCTATGCAGCATAGATGCCCCGAATATGCAGTAAAAACTAATGAAATATGTGACAAATATTGTAGAATTCGAGAAATTAAGTTTCAGTACTTGGAAAAACCAATGCACCACTAAGATGCAATAAGGAATGCTCTGAATGAAATTCTCATTCCGTACAAATATTTTGTGATTGCTGCTTTTACAGAACATTATTTGTGTTACTATTTACAACTTTTTGCAACGTTCACACTATTCGTACGTAACAAAATCTCACGATCGGTGACAATTACTACTCATGTTACTGTCACCACGTTATCATTTGGAAATAACACGAGTAGGAATATCCACAGTTGGAAATGAGTATCTTTCAACTTTTCTGTACATACCTACTTCTTTCGATTATAATCAAACTTACCTGGCTCAAGTTCTACTATTTTCGTGGCATAGAACTAAAAGTACAACTTGAATGGAACACAACAGTTTTGAAATAATTTTCTATATTTTTCATCTTCTTGCAGATTTTACCATTTTTCGTAATTAATATTTACAAAAATTCACATTTTAATGTTGTCTTGAATGAAGTTGTGACGACTGTCCGAGATAATGTGTTTCTAGACGCAAAATTGCTTAAAATATCAATCTCTCCGTCAAATTTTGGTGGGAACTTATTTTTCTCCTACTTAGGAACTTTATTTTTTCTCTTCCCATTACCAAAAATCGTCAAACGTTATTGATTATCTATAAAATATGCAGCATCACGTTTTTTCCCCGAATATGCAAGGATATGCAGCAACAGTCCAAATATGCAAAAGTATGCAGAATAAAATGAAAAAACAGAGCATCTACAGAAGGCAACTCGGATAAAGGAAGAATTTGCGCTCGCCTTATGAAGCGAAATGGATATGCAATTGCATAGAAATCCGGTCTTTACTCATAGCACGACTGAGCACTAGTGAGTACCTAGGAACGCCCCGCCAAGGTTTTCCAGGTATTGGACCGATCAACTTGAAATTTGGTGTGGATCTTCTTGGTTTGAATAATAGAAAGTCCTGAATGTTAAAAGTCGCTAGGTCTAAATGGAGCAGAGTTATATTACTTCAAAACCCCTTAACACTTTTTTCTTCTTGTTCAGACGGTCAAGGCAACATCCTCTCCATCTTCACCGAATAACTTGAAATTTTCCACAGAACTCCGTTTCAGCTTGAGATAAAGCCTTTCAAAAGATATAACCCATTACCACAACCCAAAAAAGTTTTAGAAAAAAACACAACATTTTAGGCTATTAGTGTTCACTTTGACGAGTCTACAGCTTGGGTAACAGGTCCAATCGACATGAAATTTTGCAAAGACTCTCTTTATAAAATAAGCCAGTGCCATTTGAATGATTTAACCATGATCTCAACCCAAGAAAATTTTAGGAACAAAATCTGAAATTTATGCTAATAATGGGCACTTTGATGGGTCCACAGCCGATCAGCTTGAAATTTACATTTTAAACTTGTAAATTTACTTGAAATTTACTAGCCAAATTATATTAGATATAAATTTATTAGTAATAAGAACGTCATACCACGGCGCCAAGGGGAGATTTCAAAACGGGTACGGTGCTTGTGAAGTGGTTAGGACATCTCTTTAGTTGGAAGCAAAAGGGCGGAGTTTTACACGGAGTATTTTTGGGGGTAATGTTTCTTACTCTGTGTAATATCGCCATTGTGTCCATGAAGATGCTGTATGTCGCGTCACGTTCAGCAATGAACTTCACATCTTTACAGTATTATGAGCATTAGTTCGTGTTATTCCATTAAATAATACTCGTAAATTGATCAATATTATGTGAATCATCGACTAAGTGCCTAAAATGTTACAGAATATTTATTTTCACTTGAACAGTATACGTCTCCCGTGACCTCGAAATTCTTCCATGAACACGATTGGTCCAGTTCAGGAATTATTGTATGTGATGTAGGTAAATAAGCCAATTCTCACGAATGTTATGGAGCCCATACTGTGATAGAGGAAGCGTAAGAGCCCAAGTATTTTATTATAAGGAACTATCAAATATCTTTTGTAATAGTAGCATAAGGAGGTTGGTACGACGATGATGGAGGTCTAAAAATAGAACCTTCTAGGGTTCTGTCGTATCGATCACATTACGTCCAGTATCCGCCCAATGAGGAGAATGATTTCTCTGATGATTTTGGTCGGAAAAAGGTCGGATATCCAATTGCGCAGGTTCAATCCTAGAATTTTCGGTTGAGGGTAATTTGTAAGGTCGCAGTAGTTCTGAAAGTGCTAAATGAGGGAACCTCCTCATCTTCAGTTACAGTAAATACGAGACAACGAAGTGAGCGTTTAGGAGTTAGAAAGACCCGCAGGCCGGATGGAAACACTCGACTCGCCAGATTCGTTTCAGTGAACACCGGTTGAGGGGCGGATACCTAAATCAGTCCAACTCATGGTTTATGCAAACAATGCTAGCTGGTCATACAATTACTCAACCCAATTATCCTTGAGCCTACCTACAGATAAGCACCTCATCAAAGTTGTTTCTCATCTCGATGGAAGTTCCTTCACATCGCACTAGTGAATCGGTTGACCATTTACATCGGGCCGGTTCTACGCCGGCATGAGCCAAACTTCGAATCGCCAGAATATTAGGCAACTGCTATAAATGAAAACGAGCTCTGTTTACAACCTGATGGAAATCAGTATTCTTCCCCTGATAGATTTGGCGTATGGTGACCGTTGACTGTCATTATGAATGTCATTAACCCACAGAGTGATGTTAACGGACATGGGAATTTGAAAACCAATGTAGTTTGTTTACCGCATGAGTGTCCCAATATTAAAATTTGGACATTTTGGGTGTATTCTCCCACTGTTGAAATTATTTCGTTCTCTAATAAGACTAATGTTTATACAACTCTAACGACCAGAGTTGGGCATACGTTAGTTAACTAAACTCTTAGTTGAACTAAATTGTCAACTAACAACTTTAGTTGTAGTTGAAGGTCCAAGGTTTGGTTTTGTGATTTATTTATTGCATCTGAATATTTTGATACATTTTTTCACTAGCAGTATGTCACCTCATAATAATTAATCTCTGTATAGGGTAGGATTTACAGCCAAATCTAACCCGTGTTTGCAAGATGATAGACACTATAGGCGCCGGAGTTCCCCTTCGTTGTTCAGAACGTTTTCAGATTTTTGTTCATTTACTGACACTATGCTCAGATCTCGGTGTAAATCATCATTTCGCATGTACCATGGGGCGCCTACTATACTTTTCAGTATTTTGTTCTGCGAGGTTTCTTTCTCTTGCGAAGTTCTGCTTGAATCTTTTAATATTTGACTTTTTTTTGCACAGACCCAGACTTGTATCCCGTAGGTCCAGGTAGGGCGAAGAATATGCTGGTATATTAGCAGTTGTGAAGTGGAAGAACGGAATTCCTTCTCATCAGTCAATACATGCTTCTGAACTTGATACTCAGTTCCTGCTTCAAGAGTCATCCCCAGGTGCTTGATAGTGTCAGCGTAAAGTATTTTTTTTTTTTTTTTTTGTTGATCTAACATCTAATTGATGTGAACTGATTTTGATTCGTTTAGCTTCATTCTCCACATCTGAGTCCACTTGACGATCCCATTAGTGGACTTTTGTATCTAATTTGTGGGTGGTGGTTTCAACATATTTTCCAACAGAGAGGATTGTCTTAAGACAATTGTCATCTGCAAAAGTAGCAATACTTAGTTGTGTATTCTAGTATGGGTAGTTCCAGTGTGTACAATAGGTAATACGGGACCCCAGCTTTTTTAGGCTTCAAGCTGGAGTAATCATCATCTTGCTTTACTCTAAAATGTCGGTTCTGAATACAGGATTTTGGGAGTAGTATGGCCCTGTGCCATTTGTATTCAAAGCCCCCGTGCCAACTGGTACCTACATATTTTTTGGCCTTCCCAGGCCTTTTCTATAATGTTAGTGATTCGGTGAACTTGATCTATCGTGGAGTGGCGTTCCCTGAATCCAAATTGGTGAAGTAGCATCAAATGATGAATTTTGATCATTAGATCACTTCAGTCATTTAAGCAGTAAACTTCTCAAATAGTTTTGACATGACAGGGAGGAGGGATAGGTCGATATCTCCTCCTTCTCATTCAGAGATTTCCCCGGTTTGGAGATCATTATGACCTCCGCAAGTTCCCTTTGGGTTGGAACATGTTTTAACCAGAGCGTTGCCCAAGTAATTGATTTAGTTGGTCCCCCAATCTAGTTGAACCTTCAACTAACAACTAAAACAGTTTGGTCTATTATTCTTTGATTAATTAAACTAAGTTTTCAAGCCAGAAATCTGTCTAGATCCGGTACTGGTAACCTTTTGAAACAATACAAAATAAATAAGTTAGAAAATCGTCTTTATTACTCACTTCTAGTAAGACATAAAATCGAGAACAGTTGTTAGTTGCGACTACAACTAACCACAGTTGTTAGTTAAAGGTTCAACTAGATTGAAGGACCAACTGAATCAGTTAGTTGATGAAATTAGTTGACAGTACAGCTAACAAGTTTGTAAAATGGGGAATCAACTAATTTAGTTGTTAGTTGAATTAACTTTTGCCCAACACTGTATGCGACACATCACCCTTGTAATGGTGTAGAATGACTTTAGATGGGAACGTACTGAAAAGAGACAGTATGACGAAATTTCGCTACAACCCGTTGGATGCATCTTCTCACAATGCACTCGTGATAAGTGGGGATACTTATCATTTAAGTGAGTACCTAATAACGATAGTTGTCAAAAGCTTTCTGCAGTGTTGTTCAACGGAAGTGAAGAAACATGATAGTCCTCACTTGAGCGTTCATCAAGCTTTCATTTTCATCATATCCTTCCTCGTTGGAGAAAGCTCTTCCTGCGATTGTGAGTTGGCTGTCAATTATTTTTGTCATCCCCGTCGCCGCAGAAGCCGCTGACACTTTCAGCTCATTTAGAAACTCGCAACGAAATAATTAGAGCGATTTGGTAAAAATATGAATAAAAAAGTGTTTTTTCAAGTAGGTCACGCGGTGGTCCTCCTGAAACTGAGCCCGAGCCGATTTCGATAATTCATGGATTATTATTTTGGAACTAACTGCAGTCAAGAAGTACCTACCAGTAAACTGCCACAATTACTTTCTTTCCGAATACGCGAAAATCACAAACCCTTGATCATAACGGTTGGTCTTGCAGTGCTCGAAGTGACCGTACAAATACTAGATAAGAATTTATATTAAAAAATTATTCAGTACCATTACGCCAGAAAAATCAAAGCATTACCGTTAAGGCAGAGAAAATCAAACGTGGCATACACGACAGGTTAGTGTACCAAACCGGATTAGAACAGAACCGCCAATGGGCCAATGGATTTCATATTAGCACATGCGGGGTCTCCTTAATGTCTCCTCAAAAAGTCATCAAAATCTGATCTGTGTAGTGATTTCGTAGGTGCGGGAGCGAATTGAGCACTTCACATTTGCAAATGCTCAGACGAAAGTTGAGACGGAACGTTGATGAACCAAATGTCCTCCATAGTTCAACACGTTTGAATTGCTCTTTCATTGAGATGTGTGTACACAGAACCACATGCTTTTTTTAGTGTCTGAAAAACAAAATGTCAGAGGAAAAGTACAGAATTCAGTTGTTAAGAATTATATCAAGATTTTGCATGTATAAATACCAATTTCTCCTTTCGGTAACAAGTGAGGAAATAACGATATAAAAATTCATAGTCATGCAGCATGGCTATAACAGCAAGTTTTCGAATAAATAACTGGTTTTATGTAAAATGTATCCTTTTTACTGGTTTTATAACAAATGTTGTTTTCGAATATGAATCAATTCTTCTTCTATTTTCGGGGAGGGGAATTATAAATACCTTATAGGTGGTAACTATTTCATTATTATCTTGACACAAAACTTGCTTCTCTCAGTTTAATGTGTTGAGTAGTGATAATTATTCATCTTACAATCAATAATACTTACCTAATTAAATTATAAATTTTATTAGTACTACGAAGTAATGTGATAAGAAAGGGACGTTTTGATATTAATTACCAGAAATTGCTCATAAAAGTATAATAAGCATTCACACGCATCAAGATCGTATCGTTTCATCGCATCCCACTATTCGCCAACTTCCTCCTGACATCTTACTCGGACTTCGACTTTTTCTGCGACCCAATATCAAAACTAAAGACTACCTATACTATACATAGCCCTGCCACTTTTATTTAAATATTATATTTGTTCTCTGCCTCTCTCTTACCCTTTCGTACATTTCATAGGCCAATTTGTTCACTTTATTTTCACCATTTTATTCACTGTAGTAATTTCGTTTTCCTTTTTTTCTCATCTGTACCTATGCTGTTCAATTTTATGTTCCTATGTAACAGGGCTTGCCCGTACTTTCAAATGAATAAATATATAGAGTCGGTATACACGGAGGCTTTTTGTAGCGCCTCACGCGCTTCAGTTACGGCATCGCTCACACGTTCTGTTGTTTAGACTCTGAACTAAAATGAAGGCGCAATTGGCATCAGTGACCGTCAGACCACAGCACTAGCACCTTAAGTTATAAGCCTCTCTAATAAATCCTTCTCAGTGTACAGCCTCCAGTTCAAAAACAGCAGAATTTCCTTATGGCACAACGAAAATCCAGGACTTATTTTATTAAAAGAGAGAACACATTGCATCACGCTCTTATGCCAATATATACGGTTCTATCCGACTAATTTTATAATTAAATTGTATAATTTAATTATTGTACTTGACATTATATTATTTTCATTTGTTGTACAGTTTGGTTTTGGGATAGTCCCCCAGCATTTCATAGCAATGATGACTCCGGCAATTTTTTTTTTTTTTTAAATATATATTCATCTTTATTGTTACAACTGTATACTTCTAGTAACTTCACTCTGTTAGTTAATTTAAACGTATTGTGGTTCATAGATCACTACCTACGACCACTCATCACATCACATTAGTGAGATGTAACTAGGTCCAGGGGTTTGGTCCTTGTCAGCCTTCGTACATCGCCGCTGTTGTCCAGAAGGTTCAGTACTTCAATATTTCTGTGCTTGTGGAGACGGTTTTCATGGTCCGTTGCTCGACTTTTAACCACTTCGTTCACCATCTTGACTTTAAGATCGCGATGGAGATCATTTGCTATGCTCCTGAGAATTTTGTTTTGCGTTGTTTGGATTATTTTCAAGTTGCTCCTCTTAGTGCAGCCCCATAACGGGCAGCCGTAAACCCAAATTGGTTTGATCACTTGCTCGTGAAGTAGCATTTGGTTATGTATAGGCAGTTGGGATTTTCTCCCAATGAGCCAGTACATTTTCTTGAATTTGAGGTTGATTTCTTCCTTCTTCTTCTTCACGTGCTCCTTCCAGCGGAGCTTGGCGTCCAGAGTCATCCAAGGTACTCTCGAAGGTACTGAACAGTATCAGCATATGGGACGATTCAGGAGTTGATTTCTATAGGTATTGCGCTCACTTTCCTGTATGTAAAGTTAATGTGAGTTGACTTAGCTTCGTTGAGTTTTATTCTCCATTTGTTGGTCCATTGATGGATACTGTTCACGGATTCCTGTTGTTTTCTCGAGGCTTCCTCAACTGTGGAACCAACTGTCAGGATGGCTGTGTCATCTGCGAACGTCGCTGTCACAGCTTCTGTTGGTTTTGGGAGATCCCTTGTGTATAGTAGATCGAGTACTGGCCCAAGGACGCTACCCTGAGGTACTCCTGCTTTCATGTCCCGCAATTGGGAGTATTCTTCGTCGTGTTTTACCCTGAAATGCCTTTCTGTTAGATGAGACACTAAAATCCTATAATACTGTGCAGGGAGATCCCTTTGTAGCTTTGATTGAAGCCCCTTATGCCAGACTTTCAAGCAAATGAAATCTTGTTTAAAAGTCAACTTCTCTAGAATAATTTACCACTTTTGTAATGTGGTGCATTTATGTTGGTAGGTGCTAATTACCCATTCTGCTCACTTCTCAAATCAGAATTTCGGTTTTTATCGGCAGATAATGACTAGAAATTTGTACATATTGTAAATAATACACCCTACATTGGATGGTTGGTTTGGTAGGGTGTGGGTGGAACTCGAAGTGCAGCCACCTCTCCGTGGTGAGTTCTGGGTCGTATTGTAAACAAAATGAGCGAAGATCTGCACCAACAAATGCTTTTTGAAACTAAATATTTACTATCTATTAGAAAATGTCTAAATTATCCGAATTATAGCTGCTACCGACTGCGAGCACATCTACTCTGCTGTTTTTGAAGAAGCTGGGCGACTGAATTCCACTTGAATATCAAAATTTATATGATTTGCTTGAATGTTTAATATATTATTCTAATGGAATTAAACTATAGCATCTCCAAAAGTGGCATGATTAACATGTACTAATAAACAGTCAAACTTTGCGAAAACCACACATTTTACTCATTTTGTCTATGTTACGCAACCTTTTTGAAACAAATGTATAATAAGTGCATATGTGTGGATTTTACATACTTTGAGTAGTTAATTTAGGGTATAGGAACGCAATTAAAGCCATCAGGCGTGCTCAAAAAATTATTAAAAAACTCTGCAAATTCTTGACACAACGGTTCATTATCTTCTTTGTACAGATCACCCTTCTGTCTAGATCACTAGGTCTAAATGTCTAGATCCTAAATGTTTGATTAATTATTATTATCAATTATCACTAATTATTAACAATTTTATCAAGTACCTAGTGAAAATTATTATAATTTATTGTTAGGTATTAGTCATTCGTATTTACGAGGGTGAATCAAATATAAACGGGACTTTTCGCCCTTCAGGCACAATAGTGGAGGGAGAACGTTCCCGCTTTGTTTGTTGTTGGGTACGTTTGTCAGGAGTAGGGGAAGCACGTGGGCTCGCCTCCTCGACCCCCTCAGTGTCCACAGTGACGATGTCATAGCAAGAGGTACCTCCGTCAATTGCGCAACTCGTTATAATCAAGTTTCTCACCCCAGAAGGCGTAAAACCGGCCGAAATGTTGAGGAGATTGACTGCCCAGTTTGGGGAAGAGACACTGTCGCGAGCCAGAGTGTTTGCATGGCATGAACAGTTCGTGGAGGGTCGTGATCGTGTTAAAAATTAGAGCGATGACCGCAGACCTCGCACCAGCGGACAACATCAGCAGTGTTCGACGGCTTATTGAAGATGACAGACGTCGTACCACTTCTGAAATTGCAAGTGAGGTTGGGATAAGTTATGGGAGCACTTACTCCATACTCACAGAGGAGCTAGGGTACCATGAGGTGTGCGCCAGGTGGAGGTTCTTCTCCATGACAATGCTCGCGCCCATACAGCAGCCTTGACTAAAGAAAAATTGGAGCAACTGGGTTGGGAAACTTTGGAACACCCTCCTTACAGTCCAGACCTGTCACCCTGTGACTTCCATGTGTTTGACCCTCTCAAGAAAGCTTTGGGATGCCAAAGATTCGACAGTAATGCTGAAGTTGAAGCCTACGTGCGCAATTGGCTGCAGACACGACCTGCATCTTTCTACGTGGAAGGAATTGGAAAGCTGCCTTTCCGCTGGGAAAAATGTGTTTCCAAATCTGGATATTATGTAGAAAAATAAACTATATTCTTTTTTACGTTAAAAATAAAAATAAATTACACAAAAAAAAAGTCCCGTTTATATTTGATCCACCCTCGTACTATTAATAATAATTATTATTAATTATGATTAATTAATACGATATAATTCTGGGGTTTTTAATACTACGTCGGTGAAAATAATAGAAATCATAATAATAATCATAGGCTCTGACGCACTAGTTAGCCTCCTGTCAGCCGTCTTACGTCATACGCTCGTGCGTCATAGGCTCTGACGCCCTTATTGGTCTCCTGCCAGCCGTCTTACGTCATACGCTCGTGCGTCATAGGCTATGACGTACTCGTTGGCCACCTGCCAGCCGTCTTACGTCATACGCTCGTGCGTCATAGGCTCTGACGCACTAGTTACCCTCCTGCCAGCCGTCTTACGTCATACGCTCGTGCGTCATAGGCTCTGACGCACTAGTTAGCCTCCTGCCAGCCGTCTTACGTCATACGCTCGTGCGTCATAGGCTCTGACGTACTTGTTGGCCTCCTGCCAGCCGTCTTACGTCATATGCTCGTGCGTCATAGGCTCTGACGTACTTGTTGGCCTCCTGCCAGCCGTCTTACGTCATACGCTCGTGCGTCATAGGCTCTGACGTAATGGCCCGCCGGTCGCTTGTGTTCTGACGTGATCTGAGGGAAAGGGTGAATCAAGGGAACAAATTTTTCCCGTTTCAGTTTATGTGCCAAAGCAAAGACATGAAAATGTGTAAATAGATACCTAAGCCCAACTGTAATGTCAATTTTCTGACAATGAGTTTTCGACTATAGTTTTCATACCTTTTTACTTAAGTACTTATTGCAATTTGAGACTGATAATGAGCTGTTTGCAAATAAAAAGTCTGATAACTACTTTATTAGTTTTATTAATCTATTTTCGATAGTCGACTTCAATAGTCGACCTACATCTTATTAATCTATTTTCAAGTTCCGATTCACAGTTGAATGTATTTTATTTAGATGTCGTAAAATTCGAAAACGATGGAATGACGAAACCTGTCGACTACTGACTCAAGTGATACTGTCGACTTCTAACACATGTAGGTCGACTACTAGTGCAAAACCATGTCGACTACTGAAGAAAATGTTGGTCACTGGTATCGACTACTACCTAGAGCATTGGGATTTTTTACAAAACTTGTTTTTCCCTTTTCAAACCATGTTGAATAATATTTCCCGCTGCCAGGTCTTTTAGGGAAGGATCTTGGGTACACAATGAACAGGTTTGCAATGAGAAAAAAACCGAGTGAATATTGAAATGTCATCCATTTCTGACCTATATTTAAAATTTCAAGTATCTAGCTCATCATCAAAATTTAATTTGTTTAAACAAATAGGTATTATTTAAACAATTTTACAGACAAGAAACCGAGTGAATATTGCATTGTGATCCAGTTCTGACCTATTTTTAAAATTTCAAGTCAATAGCTCAGCATCAAAATTTAATTTGTATTATTACAAAAAGGTATTATTTAAACAATTTTACAGATGAGAAACCGAGTGAATATTGCAATGTGGTCTATCCCCGACTGACGATTAAAATTTCTAGACTGTAGTTTACCTGGAAGATGAAACACTAGGTCTAAATGTCTAGATCCTAAATGTTAGATTAATTATTATTATCAATTTTATCAAGTACCTAGTGAAAATTATTATAATTTATTGTTAGGTATTAATAATTTGTATTTATTATTAAATATTATTATTATATTATGATTAATTAATACGATATAATTCTTGGGTTTTAATTACTACATCGGTAATAATTTTTCTATAAAAGAAGTACCTACCAACAAACATTCGAAATTACTTTCATTTCCGTAGCACGAAACGCACCTCAGAACAACAAAGTTTGTTGTCGAGTTTAACTCGACTCACTTAAGCCATATGATGTTCCAAAGAGCTTGTTAGTATGAAAATGGACCTGTATTTCAACAGTTTGATTCACGATCGTGTTGTGAGGCACAATCTTTGAGCCGTCATTGTGAACGAACGGCTGGTCGTACAAAGCTGCGGATGGTCTTAAAAAATTCTACGGAACAAACTCTATCTGAATATGAAATAAAAAACATACCGTTCTATATGAATTTTTCGAGATATGGAATTTTCAAAATTTCCAAATTCGTTTTTAACCCCTTCCCCTTGACCTAGGGTTATGAAAAGTATAATATACTTTTCATAACCATAATATTATGTACATTTTAACAGTTCGTACTCGATCTATGAAAAGTACTTACCTCATGTGAATTTCATCGAAATATTTCAACGTAAAATGCTTGTTGATAATTCAATATGAATTTAATTGAAATTGGTGTCAGACGCTTCAGCGTATGTGGAAGTTCGCAAGGTGGAGGTAGTGAACAGAACACAACGGGTCCACTTCAATCTTCGAGAAACTGAAAACCAATTCAAACTGTGAGTCGAATTACATAAATTACTTCCTTGAAACGTACGCTGAAAAGTTTTCTTAGATGTAGCACGCCATTTACCCGCCCGTACTCATAAAACGAAACAAGTCCAAGTCCCCCAGAACTTTAGTATTTCGTCTGTTTTTTATTTATTTCTTAGTGCGTTGTTTGTTTAAATGATAATGGTGGCGATATTTTTACGTCGCCTTATCTCCATCTCATAATCTCCCTTGGTAAGAGGACACCCAGACAGGGAGCAGTGGAGGTGTGACTTATCGCGGTGAGTCCAATTTCACTCCAAAAGCCCCCGAGGGGACAGCAAGAAGATTTTTACTACAGAGAAAATCCTTTCAGAACTACAAGCGTCTCAGTTATACGAACTACGACCAAGCGAGCGGTTTTCATTTCAATAGGTTTCGTGAGGTTCGAATGAATAATTTCAAAGGATACCCCAAAATCTAATACAGTATGCATATCTTGTAGTATTCAAACTTAAACGTAGGATGGAGGCCTGGCAGAGATCCTGAGGTTTTAAAACGTGTACTTATAAGTGTTATATCAGAGTAAGAAAAGGTTCAAAATAGTGTTTGAACAAAAATCGTTGATATCTGCAGAATGTGTTTATTCGAATATCGACTACAACAATAATTTGATCGGATTAGTTGACAAATACCCGCGGAAACGGCGTGAGCGGTAGTGGTAGGGTGGGGGTATTCTAGGTCAATAGATCGGTGTATTAACCTTGAGCGATCTACAACACCTTTTCCACGTCTGAAACTTCCGATCCCCACACCTTAATATACGTCTGCGTGAGCTGGCGTGAATAGTTAACCCTGGTTTCGCCGGTCACAATTGAGCACAGATGAAAAACTCGTGTTGAAATGAACAACCTTATCGCGAAATCCGGGACCAGTTGGATGAGTATGGTCAGGTACAGAATTTTACTAGAGGTCTAATAACGTTATGGAGCGTAGACTCGAGGCGTAGAAACGCAAAGAAATAATGCAAATTGAAATATACTTCCCGGGTAAAAGTGACCGGATAACAAATTTTCTCAAAATTAGGTTTTGGGTCATTCTGTTACTGAGGAACGTTATCTACAGCTTGGAAATAGAGATACCGTCCAATTTTTGGTTGAAGTATTGAAAATATTTGAAAATAAATTTTACCTTCCCGAACCAGAGACATTTATGGCAACTACCATACACAAGATGAATTAGAATCACTCTCGCTGGTGCTGGGCCGGCTGCCCTTGCCTTTATTTTCTGAAGATGAAGATCAAAACCTGGACCCTTAGATGTCTTTTTAGTTCCTCCAAAAGCATCTCCTTCATGATTCTTGATTGTACTTTTAGTTGCCATTTTAATAACGAATAATTACTATGAACTTAATTGCCTTTTTTATGGAAATGATCAATTGTGTAAAATATAAGCACAGTGGGCAAGTGAAAACGACCAAATACGTTTATAGATATGGAGAACGTTTGATAACAGCAATTGGCATGAATTATTGTAACGAGAAGCTTAGTAATGCGATCAACTAACGAGAAAACAATGACATTTCTCAATTTTATGTAATTTAACCTTTTTTTCTGGACGAATTGAAGTGACAAATTGAAAAAAAAGTTTAAACTCGATGCAGGTTAAAGTGATCAAATCAGGTTTTTTGTTCATAAATAGCTTTTATTCTACCTGAAGTGAATTTTAAAGTGCGGTATGTAAGGACACCTATAGCTAACTACCTGTAGGACAAAGCAAATCGAACCAGTAATGTTGAGGAGAAAATAGGCGAAAATTTTGAAAATGTTGCTTGGTCACTTTTACTCGGGACCCCACGATATAATATCACTCAAGCGAGTGATTTAATTAGGAATAAATTGTAACACCTTGTTCACACCAAATGGAACAATAAATACGCTGTATGTTGGAAAAGAGTAACAATCGATACAATCAACTTCACATCATCTTAAATTTCCTTTTACCAATCAGAAGGGATACTATGGTACCAGGTAGCAGCAAGTTTGAATGAACCAATCTGACATGTGTCTCGATGGTTAGGAGCAACCTGTATGTGTTCCTCAAACATGGGTTATTATGATTTCTAGTGCACTCCATTTCAGGACGGTCATTCAATGCATATCACACCAGGGAAGTTACTTTCTGAAGGGCACTTGAAAGTCTTACGAGGTACGTTACCTTGTACACTTCATCCAAAGTCAGAGATGAATGTATCGACTGCCGAGTGGTTACAGATACCTCGCAACCAGGTAGAGCTTGATTATATGTTTAATTTCATAACTCATTGGCTTATTTATCTTTCGTGTTCACTGCTCTCTGGGTCGTTCCTCCCGTCACATCCTTATGTCCTGTGAACATTAGAAGCAAAGAGAGGATTAAAACTCAATCATCTACTCCCAGCCTCTCTCTTCCCTCTTTTTGTCCCTTGAAACACCTCTTCAACACCTTAAACGTAACTGCCAGCTTGGAGAAAGCACTATAAAAATATTGTTGGGTATTAAGAAACTACCTAAACGGTACTTATTCTTTGCCAAGCACGAACTTCTACTAATTTTGGAATGTTAATTAAAACACCTCTGAGATTGGAATGTTAATAATTTTAGATAAAATGTATTTAGACACATATTACTTCCGGGCTACCTCAGTTAAAACAGATAACTGTCATATTACAGTTGATTCAATTTAAAGTCATCCACGATATAAACTCTTACAAGTCTACCAACAGGTACCTATTCTGGTGCATTTTTTAGCTGCGATTAACAAGATTTTTTTCCACCATATTTCCACCATACAGAACCAATATGTAGTTTGAATGACCACTTAAAACAGCAGTTTCTTATTTACAACAGTGTTATTTTCCTATTGAGCTTTTTTCTTTAATATCATTAAGTTTTGCCGCTTTATTTTATTTTCTGTTACAAAAGACAAAAATGTATGTTCCTTTTCTTCCGTTATTAATAATTGCCACAGCGTTTAACTATATTAGTATTGTGTGATTGTTAGCAACTCCTGATCTCCGAACAATTTTTTTAAATTATGGAGATCAGTATACTGCCAAAGACTTTAATTTATTTTACTGATGTATTCATTTTATTTTGTGATGAAGTATGAAATACTTCAAATATATTTTGTGGTAATTTCTTAATAAACGGCTTTATAAAACAAAACAAAAATATGCCACCCACATCACATGGATGAAACTGCGAAGAAAACCCTTTGACAAGAACGAAGAAAATTACAAGGGAAAAGTAGACCAGTGTGTCAGTCATCTGGTGGATATAGGCCAATGTCATAAACGACATTTGAGTGGGTGTTGATAGGAGTTGAGATCAAGGATGATGTTCGCCTGCCGGGCCTGAGCGGGGTTGTCACTAATTACTCGACAATGCGGAATAAACAAAACCCTCGCCGATCAAAATGTCGTCATAGTTATTAGGTCACACAAATCCATCATAATAGGTGTGCAATACAAAATATTACTATAATGATGTTTCAAGAAATAGTCACATTATGTTGCAGCACAGGGCTCGGCGAGGACGTATTCATGAAAAAAATAAATGCTATTTTTAGCGAATTTTTGAAGAAAATGAAGCTATAGCTACCTAAAAATTCCCTAATAATCGCAGTATTCTGTTCTCGGTCAAAAATGTTTAAAACTTGAATTTCCAAAACATTTTCATACCGAAACCCGTCCAGACCATCCTGAATTCAGGGACGAAACACACCAAAAATCATGTGTATTGATTTATTTATATATATTACCCATAAATTCCCAAAATAAAACACTCTGACAAGTAACACCTCTTTTTAAAGGGTTTTTTTTCACGCTGATCACGATGATGAAATCAGAATTGCGATATCTCATTCCTTCCTAAAACTGGAGCGCTTTGAAGATGAAGAAATGTGGTTGTTACTTTAGACGTTCTTCATGGTTAGTCTGCTCTAATCTGATAACGGAATGAGATATCGCGATTCTGTCTTCACCATCGTGATCAGTAATAAAAAATCTATAAACTTGACGTGGTAGGTACTCCGTAACAAAAAGTTATAAAACCAGTTGTTTCTTCAAAAATTCGTTCTCCTAGCCATGCTGCATGATTTATTTGGTTTGAAAGAACTCAAACAGTTAGGTACATAGTAAATATATAAAATATATATAAATATAAATAAAATAGAAATACATTTTATATTATCATTTAAATCAAATTTTGATTCATAATTTATAATAATCAATTGGTTGATTTGGTGGGAAAAAATGTCGAGACCATCACTGAGCCAGTTACCAATATTGTATACAAAATAGCGACCTAGACGGAAAATTTTCTGCGGTTTGGAAAATTCGGTTAAATGATAAATACTCGTATCAAAATTCTGTGGTTTTTGTTCAACATAACCGGAGACATGGGACGGAGGAAATTTCAGACATGTAACATTATTACTCCTTCATGTACGAGTAATTATCGTATATTTCCAAATTTTCGTCTAAATGTATTACAAAGATTCTTTGTAATAATAATATTATGGTGGTTGTTAGGAGGTTTTCCGATTGTAAGATTCCAGTAATCTAATCTGAATCATTGCGCACGAACAAGGTTGGCTTTGTTCAATAATCTTTATAAGACCAGGGTCGTCATCACGGAAGCCTGTCAACAAATAACCAAGGGATTTGAATCCCACGGTGATAATATGAATGAGAAATCTAAAAACTTTTGAAATTTCGTGTTTGATCGCTCCGTGTAAATAAATTGTTTACTCATGTGCCATTGAAACCGAAGAGGTCTTTGAAATGTGTGAATAGATTGTTCCAATATCAATGGTATTGATGACGCCCAACATTGACCAGTTTCCAACGATTGTTTGCCATCCTCGAAATTTGAACATAATGGAACCAATTGTTCGTATATTGCTCGTATACGACACCTTAGTTGTGTCTTATTACGGCTCTGTTATTTGACATTACGTGTACGGTACGGATCAGAGGGTACGTTGTAACAAACGGTGCTGGTCTGCCTACGTACACCTTCAACTTCAGAAGTACTCTTAAAATTATAGTAGCGGACAGTATTTTTTGTAATAGTTCGCAATACAAAATTTGTGTATTTAATATAGTAGGAAACGAGCACTCACCTCCTGACAACGACTGATCTCCAACCAGGCCTTGTGGTACTGTTGGCAGAAGAACGATTTACACCGCAAACTGTGATCTAATTGTTCTTTGACTTGAGCTACAACCAGAAAATAATTCAACTGACAACTAGAACTGTCTCTAGCAACTAGTCGGAAACGAGCCGAAATACCACGAAATACACATTAACAAATCAGCCCCAGTCCCAGGCCAATCATTAGCAAATGAATGACTTCACTTATAATACCTTTGATTTCACCTTCGATGGGTGAAATTTGTGGACATTGAATTTTGGCTAATAAACGCTTTTTCTTCTCCTTCTTATGTAATAATATACCGTCGGGTCTACAACGCCATTACACTCACATGCCCAATAACATGAAAGGAAGTAGAAGAAGAAGAAGAAGAAGAAAAAGCGTATATTGGCCAAAATTCATTTTTCACAAATTTCACCCATCAAAGCAAGATCCACGCATTACAGTTCAAAATGGATAATATTATTTTATTAAATATTATTTTCCTTCATTTCATTAAAATACCTATAAATACAAACATGCCAATACAAAGTAAGAAGGAGATAGTGATCCTTAAAAAACCGATCATAAGTCATCCTCTAACTTATTAGACTCGTTATTAGACTCGAAAGCAATATACAGGGTGTATTAGATATAAAAGAACTACATCGCCTACGGATTCTTTAAACTAATTTCCAACGTTCCTCTACGATTTCATTTGTATACGAGTATTATTATAATACCTAACACTCGTACCAACGCTTCTTTTCTCGTTTAGTGGTCATAACGCCCTTAATTTACACTCGTAAGTTCCAAATTGATGATACCGATGGAAAGAGCGTGAAATTCCCTATATCCCTAAGACCAAATCAATTGTTTAGGAGGAATTATCCAGGGGAAATCGAGCCTAAAAATTAAATTTTCTCAAATCGAGAAGATTGCAATAATTCTGCCTGTTAATAAACCTCTGCAAGTTGAAACCATGCGCCAAAGTTTCAGCTCTCCAATGGTCTACTCATTTTTCGCTGTTCAATTAAGTGCAACATCATGTTTAAACTGTGCACAAAAAAAGTGTTTTAAGCAAAATTATTAAACCTTACTTTGTGAGGAGATAATTGGGTGGTGGACGGGTTTACCCAACTTTCCGTCGAAAAACAAATTGTTAGCCATTTGTTGTTGCATTAATGAGTACGTACTAATAAATTTTTTTAGATCATTATTTCAGTTGTGCTTTATGTCCGATTCAGTTTGAAACGGTCATATCCTCAAGTCTGGGTTACGCCCCCACGACGAGGGGCACGTGCACCCTCCCCCTTTTTCCAGGCCTTGCCCTTCCGAATTTCCCATCCCTTCTCATCATACTTGATCGTCGTACGAAAAGCGACTGATCGAATTTCCTTCCGAAAAGCCCGACCGGAGGAGGGTGACAGGGAAACCTGCGCACCAAAGGCCGGAGGCAGATAGCGAGTATCGACCGCGCTGTAGCCATATTGGACCCAGTACTTGAGTTTGAAGCAGTCATCTGAAGACTTGGATCTGCCCTGCCACTGATGGATATGTGTTGTTGCTGATTCCAAGACGAAAGCACGGGTAAATGTCATTTTTTTCTCGTTATTGACCAATTTTTGCTTGGCTTCTCGACTACTGGTTCTACGTAAGAAACTTGAATGTACTACCTGTCCTCCATCCTTTTACGTAGAGCAACGACTTTGACAGAAAAAATCTGATTACGCTCCATAATTTTCAATCGCCATGCATCTCATCATCAAATACAACAATACAATCACAGTTTGAAAAAACATACGGATTAATACACGATACACTGGTACAAGGATTGTTGGAGAGTACTGTCAGCTACTGTGCCTTTATTATCTTGTAACAAAGTCTTACTATGGACGTCGTATTATGGATTATCTTGTAATAATCTCTCAACTCAACCAGTAGGCAACATTTATTGTTAAAAACCGTGAAACCAACGAACTATAGAATCGCACCTTTCACCAAAAAAAACCTACCTACCTAGTTTTATCGACCCCCCACCATTACGACCTCTTTTCCGGATTCACGTTTTCTCGATTCAAAGCTGAATTTACCTTCGACATTATCTTTTCAAACCGCATTTAGGCGAATTATTTCTATTTGATTTCGTGAGCAAATAACGATTTTTTCGAACGAACTTGGCATGGAAGTGTGAATGAAGCGTGAAAAGTCAATGGCAAGTAGTGCGCGCGCAACGCTGCTATTGGAATCGAAAGTTATTCAGAACCTACACCGTTAAGTCTTCGGATTCTATTTTAGCATTCCTTGACCACGGTGCGGTCATTTTGGTAGTTTTGAATCACTGAATTCAGAATTTTTTCTCGGTTGTGTCATTTTCGCATAATATGTAGCATTCAGCAGGTTGAGACCCAATAAACGCCCCCTTCGCACATTGAGGTACCATTTTGGATCACACGAGCCAATATTCCCAGGATGACTACCAGTGATAATTTCTAAACAATATTGCATAGTCCAACATTTCGTATATCCAAAAAAGTCAAATAAGGTGCCATACAAATAAACACTGTTGTATTTTTTCTACTGGAATCGCTCCTATTAATTGATTCTCGCTCCTATTATTCTAAATAACTTAGAACATTATTTGAACAGTTGTTACAATTGTTATTGCATAACAAGTCCCTTTGGACATGAGAGCAGTAGAGAACTCGAGATGTTCCATAACAGTTTCCCTAATGATTTTAGTTGTCCTTTCATATTTTATATAATAGTTACCGTTTATTATCTCCCATCATCACCCATCAACCCCTCCATATTATCTGTCAGTGTCTATTGCGTAAGGTTAACGAAGAAGTTATGGCAGAGGGTAGGAAGAAACAAGGGTGATGATACCGGTAGATGGCTCAATTTTGAACTAAATTCAAATTGTCCTTTTGGCCCATTTTGAACAAAAAAACATGTTCAACACTACAATTGATTCAGACATTTCTCCATCTGTTTCGATGTTTATTCAACGAGGGTCGGAGGCCAATGCTCACCTCATCCCAAGTTCATAATTTCGAAATAAAACCGTTGAATAATACGAAGATCGATAAATACGTGCGGAAAGCCCGTTATGTAATGCTTATTTACACTTGATATATTTTACGCAACCCTTGCTGTCATAACGAGATTAACTGGTGCTAGCAGGTTTCAGGGGGGGAGCAAGTTGGGAGACGAACCTCGTCGGCTGAGTTAGTTTTAGTCAGCCCCCTGTTCATAAACTAATTCGAAAGTTTCCTTGTTATTGAATCTTTCAGAATCCACTGCACTGAGAACAAAACTTTTTTTTTCGGTCTCGGTAAAGACAGATTTGATCGAGAAAAACAAGTGAAACAAGCGCGAATCTATTGATTTAACCGTGAAAAATAAAAATTCTCGGTTGATTCAGCTGAAAAAAGGAATATTTCAACCGAGAGCCAAATTGAAATAACCCCGCCTGCTGATGAAAAGATGTCAACCGAGACTGAATGTTTTGACCTAGAAAATAAAAGTTGCTGACCGTGAAATTAAAGATTTAACCGCGAATTTTAAATGTGGTTGACCGGTATCCAAATGATTTGACCTTTAATAAAATTCACGCTAAAAACAGTCACGGTTGCATCAAGAGATTTAACCGAGTAATTTAAAGAATTCAACTGTGACTTTAAAAATGTAACCTAGAAAATAAATGAAAGAATTTAAGTCTCTGTTAAATCATCATTATTGTGACGGTTGTTTCAAATGTTTCAAGGTTATTTCAACCGGGAATTTTAAGTACCTTTACCCCCGAATTTAATGCTCGGTCAAAACAACCTAGATTTATATACTCACAATCAGATCTAGGTTACTTTAATCGCGAAATGTACATCTACTACAAATGATATGCACTGTATGTATATACTGTATGTCCTGGGGATGTGCTGTGGGGATGGAAAAGTGGACGATTAATTTTGATCCAATTCGATGAGTTCAGTTTCATACAAAAAGTCCTAAGGTAGGAGTACCCTAAGGAGTACGGTTCCATACGATCGTATGATACAATCCATTGGTCACAGAAACATCACGTTTTATATTTGGTTGCACGTGAATGCATACCCATTCCATACCCATTACGTTTCTTTTGTATAGTATAATATAATAATATAATGTAAAAATCGTTGAAAATTGAAATCCATTACCGAAATGGGGAGATTTCTAGTTCTCACATAATATTTTGGTAATGGTATTTCATTAGTATTTTCAACGATTTTTAGAAGAAAATTCACTTCAATTCGAACTCATCTCGTTGAACTACCGGTATTTTAACTCGAGTCGTACACATTATATGAAAATATGTTGAACTCGAAGCATAAGTCTGGGAGCTCTAAAATGGATTGGTTTAGTGCAATTGAGCCACAGACCCCCACTGTATACGAGTGTTTGGAATCTAATAACCTCCTAAGTTTTCATAAAATCCACCCACAAAAAACTTGAAATTGAATTGTACATACTCGTACCATGTAATATAAAAAGTAGTACCTAGTACAAGTTCTGAACAATCAAGAAGTTCCCAATACTGTGGCGGTTTTTGATGAATCTGTGTCAAGTGGACAAATTGATCTTCAATGCTGTTATACAACGTAACTTCCTTATTTATCTTATCAATGGGTCATAAACTCCACTCAGATGGCAAGCAGAGTGAGGGCCAAGAGGTCATGCACGCGAAGTTCAAATAAGCGCAGTCCGGGTTTTATATATAGATTCGCACGAAGCGTTACGTTTGTCTCTTTGCAGTGGACTTATTTAAGAAAAAACCATAATTCCACAAAGGTTTATTATCTTCTGAACAGATCATACTCCCTTCTGTATAGCTCACTACTCTGTACACAATTACAATGTTCTTCATCGTCAAAGTACTAGTGAACGATCTGATGAAGAAACTCCATACATTTTGTCTGTGCAATACAGAATTTAGGAACAGGTAGACAAATGATCCTCAAGTAACTGATGGAATTGTACACAGATTTAGGCTTTGGGCAACTGTAGTAATTCAGTACACATGTCTGCTATGTTTACTTTCAAAAACGGCATTAGGATACAATTTGAATTGTATCCAATTGATACAATTCGAATTGATACAATTCAAATTGATACCAAATTTGAACCAGCTGATACGCCCCTTCTGTTATTGAAGGTATTGGCGAAATTGGTCACTATTTAGGTGTATTCATGAAAAATTGATTTTTAAACCATCCCGCACCCGAATGAAGGAATCCGGTCGGATTGGTTTTCTTGTTTTGTCCCACCTTCGCAGAGTGAGAAGAGAACTGAACCTCGTAAATGTTACAAGAGCTAACGGAATTATTAAAGACTTGGGGCCGAGTGCACCGATAAAATCGCGTGCAATCGACGCCGATCGAACAACGTAAGATCAGATCAACAGATGCATTTCCTTGTTCTTCAAACATTTTTGTTTCATGAAATAAATTGAACACAACAAGTTTTATCTACCCTAATCGCGTGATGCAGAGCAGGCAGGATTTTCTAAACGAGCTAGATCAAAATGACGCCCTTCAAATCTTTTTGTGTTCTGTATGGTATTGGGTTCAGCAAAAACGTCCAAAATGATCATGATCGACGTCTTGACCAATTTTTGATCGGAAACGGCATCGTAATCGATTTATAATTACTCCGGGTTCATCCATTCCTTTTAAAATTCAAAGTTATAAAGTCGGAGAAAGCGGCGGTTCCGCCTATTTTTCCACAAATTTGACGAATATGACCGCCACGTTACAAATATCATATATCCAAGAGAAACATCATCCTAGAGGTACTTGTTCATAATCCGACTCAATAGTGAACAAATCTTTTTTTATTTGGATTTTTCACACCACGGCAACTGCGCCAAGTCTCAATTTTCATTAAATTCCGAAATTGAAATGACAAAAATTTGCGTCATGATCCTCCGAGCTATAATAGCAATAATTGCTCACCGTAATCGATTCCCGTTTGCTGATTTCAAGAATTATGAGATCCAAAGGCGTGGCAACGGGGCAAAGTTTTGATTTTGAATTTGTACACTTCGGGGTGGTAAAATATGAATATAAATACGAATACAAATATGAATGAGAATGAAGCCCCCACATCTTTTTGTGAATTGTATAAAAAAAACTGTCCCATTTTTTGGATGAATTCCATCAACATTTCTCCTTTTTACTATAAATTTGACTAAAATTCCAATTCTTTAGATATTTTACATGTGTTTAATTTTTTACTTATTTTTTAATTTAGGTATTGTAATTAAGATTTTTCTTAAATAAATTCTTTAAGTTTCAAGGTACGTTGATTCCAAATCTACAATGTCCATCTAATGGTAACTAGGAGCCTATTTGGGAACCATACACCAAATAATCACCAAATAATGATAGTAAGTACATACGTCAAAACTCTACACAAAGAAGGGAAGTTCATTAAAATTTGATTAAAACAATTCGAATTGCAGTAGAGTTTATTTGGAAAAAATCTTAGTTTCAGTATTATTAAACTAAAAAACACGTAGACATTTGTGGAAAAATTCATATAAAAAATTGAGACTTTAGTCAAATTTATAGTGAAAAGTTGAATGTTATTGGGATTTATGACAAAATGGGACAATCTTTTATAAAATTCACAAAAAGGTGTCAATTTCTGGATAAATTCACACAAAAAAATGTAAATTTATTTTTTCATGTAAAAAAAATTAACTGGTCTTCAGTAAAATTCATTGTAAAATAGGAACATTTGAGTAACATTCACACAAAACAAATTGACAAAGCAAATGTGGATTTCTGGGGAAATTTACAAAAAGATGTGGTATGGCTTTATTTGTACCTACTCGTATTCATATTTTCCGATTTATGAATTTTATTCGTATTCATATTTATGAATATGAATACGCCCATCTCTGCTGCCATGTATTACAATGATTGCACACTAAAATAGCGGAGTACCTGACCAAGTAAGTGTGGCAGGAATAAAAATGCACTTGTCTAACACTTCGCTCATTTCAATCGAACACCTGCTGTTGGGAAGAGTCCTGTTATTATCAAAGTAGTTTACAGCTGTTCCGGCAGTTGGTTGGGGAAAGCTCCAGGGATATAAGTTCGCCGAGGGCTGCAGACCTTATTAGATGAGTTCGATGGTGGGAGGAGTGTAACACGGCCTTGGCCTCTAGCTCGGCGGTTCTCTTCTTGTCCCAGTCCGCAGTCGCGGAGTCCTGTCGGTAGCTCCGGCTGTAGAGTGAGAAAGAGAGACGCCGACGGAGCGAGTGTGACAGAGAGGGCGATAGGGGGAGTTTTAGGCTGGTAACGATTCACCCTCTCACCCATCGACCGACAATTTTTTTTTTTACGGCTTTTCGTTGACTTTGAAGTCCGATTTAAACTCCAATTAACCGTCTGATGCACTTCAAACGTCAATTCGATGTCTCTACAGATTCAGAGATAATGAAACTTGGCCGATCAAATATCCGCCCTGTATTCCAGCGGATGACTACCACATCAAATTCAACTTTATAAAACCGCAAACCAATGATACACCATCGGTTTCTGCATTGAAGTTGATGAGTTTTGGTCTGACCCTTCAAACTAAAGATTATTATTCAACGATGATCAAAAACGGGAGAACTGTGATCCATATGTGAACTCTGTCTAAAAACCAACCAATAAAGGCCTAAACATTTGTTTCTCGCATTGTTTGACATACATTGTCTTTTCTGCAACTACATGAAATACGATGACATCAAACCAAAATTACAGAAAATAATAATATTATGTTACATGTTCTGAATTAAGTTGTATTATAATACAAATTAGTATGAAATATGCATTGTCTAAGCTTAATTGGTGCTAAGACAAGGTACATTAGGACAGCTTTGTAGTCAGTTAACATCTTTTACCCGTGTTTAAAATTTCCAGCCTCTAGGGCATCATCCAAATGTAAATAATTTAACAACAATTGTTTTAAAATGAGAATAGAGAAATGACAATGTCAAATAATAATAGTTGTTAACAATTTAACTGACAAGAAACCGAGTGAATATTGCTTTGTCTTCCAATTCTGACCTATATCTAAAATTTCAAGTTTCTAGCTCATCTGGAAGTTGAAAAACCAATTTTGTTCAAACTTGAACTAAAAGTTAAAAAATTCGTTTTGACCCCATCCCATTAATCTAGGGTTATGAAAAATTTCAAGGATCATCGTGGGTTTGGTCCGAACATGTAGGCCAAATTTGGTAATTTTAGCACAACGCTAACTGGGCAAAGTGTCATGGGCTTGATCAAACTTAAACTGAAATTTTTCGGGAAAGTTTAAGGTTTTCAAATTCCTTTTGTACCCTTTCCTATTCTGCTCTGTTAAGGTAAAACGCCTCAACTCAAAGTAGCAGTTAAGGCGATTTTAAAATTTCAAGCTTCCGTTTTGGTGAGGTAGTCAAATTAGCGTAAACCACTCAAACAAACGGATCTTTTATTAGGAAAATGTTGTGAATTTTTGTAGGCAAAACGCCTAATCTCGATATTTGGTGAGTTGAGGCGTTTTATGGTTTACGGTCAGAATTTCCCCCACTTCCGGTTCGAATTGAGAATTTTGGACTTCACCATCAAAAAGGCCAGGTCAAATATAGGGGGTAAAAACCCCATTTTCGTACTCGTCGGACTTGAGGCGTTTTTATTTAACGAGGCAGTATTGACCTAGGGTTTTGGAAAGTTTCAAGGATCATCGTGAGACTTGTCCGAACCCGTGAACCGAATTTCGTAATTTTTGCTCAACGCTAACTGGGCCGATTTTATTCGATTTTTAAAAGGCTGTAATTTTTTTCTTGGGCGATTCCAAAGGTTTATTATCCAAGATAATAAACGAACAATAGGTACAATTGACTCTGGTTTTGTGGACTATCATAGGTAACTTACGACTGTCGAGAGTGCTTTAGCAAAAGCCTTACATCGAGTTGTACATTGGTGGTTGAATATGAATGTGATTGGCCGTTGAAATGAAAGTAACCGATGGAATAGTCAAAGTGAAAAAAATCCCCAGTCATGCAGCATGACTATAAGAGCGAATTTTCGAAGTAATAATTGGTTTTATGTAAAACGTCTTCATTAAAGAACATGATGTCCATAAAGTAACAACCACGTTTCTTCATCTTCATAGTGCTCCAGTTTGAGAACGGAATGAGATATCGATATTCCGATTTCACCATCGTGTTCAGCATAAGAAAACATTTTAAATGAGGTGTCGCTTGTCAGAATGTTTCATTTTGGGAATGGAGGCTTCTGGCTTTTGGCTTCTGTGATCTGGAGGCAAGAACTTCCCTGTAGGGGGCCAACTCCATCTTGTACTCTACTGCCCTGAAGATGAAGAAATATATTCTTCGAAACGTTGGCACATAAATCATTTTTCATTTGACCGACCCTCGACATCCCTCAACATCATTCTTACTGACGGTCAACAAATCACACACACTTCTATTTTATATTATACAATTGTAAAGCTTACTGAAATTTTCGCCAAATACTTTTGGCAGTGGATTCAGGATGGTCTGAAACGGATTTCGGTATGCAATTTTTTTGAAAATTCGACTTTAACAATTTTGGACTGAGAACAATAGCTACATTTCCCTAATTGAAAAAAATCGAAATTCGAAATCGACGAGACCTTGCCCTCGTCTGAAAACGTGAAAAATGAATTCAAGGTGGGGCATTAAATGGATGACCATTAAATGATAAATTATTGAGCTGCTGGTCCACGCCCATTTCGCAACAGGCTACCGGCAGATGCTTTCGACGTTCGGAATGACGTCAGCAGAGTATAGAACGAGCGGGTGGTATTACGGGAAGTGGACGATGAAGAGGGGAACAGGGAACTATGGCAACCCTGCGTAGGCGAGTCCGTCTTCATCGACAATCAGTTTCTCTCATTTCTCGCCCAACTGCCCGTCTCGTTAAAAAGGTAATCCGAGAGTGACGTTGAGTGAATGAATGTTCCACTTCGAGTAGATAATTTTGGTTTATTATCTTCGATAATGAACCATTGGAATCCCAAAGGAAAAAAATGTTTAACCCCCCCTCAAAATTTGTTGGTTTACGTTTCAAGATACGTAGATTCAGAAAATCAAATAAAAAAAATCCGTCCACTTTGCCCAGTTAGCTTTGAGCTAAAATTTCGAAATTTTTGTTACGGGTTCCGACCAACCCCACAATCATCCTCGAAACTTTTCATAATCCTAGGTCAAAGGGAAGGGGTTCAAAACGAATTTTGAAATTTCGACAATGTCATATAACGGTGTGATTTTTAGTTCACTTTTGGATGACTTGAAAAATTACGAATTTTTTAAGACCAATTGGATTTTTGTACGACCAGCCGTTCGTTCACAGTGAGCGCGCGAAGGTTTAGGAGAAACACTAAACTTCGCGTCTAAAACGGCCGTTAGGTCGGTCAACCCCCCAGACGCCCAACATAAAACTACTTTGTTTTCATCTTCCCGGTAAACTACAGGGTGGAAATCTTAACCGTGAGTCGGGGATAGACCACATTGCAATATTCACTCGGTTTCTCATCTGTAAAATTGTTTAAATAATACCTTTTTGTAAGAATACAAATTAAATTTAGATCATTAGCTATTGATTGGAAATGTTAAAAAATAGGTCAGAACTGGATGACAATGCAATATTCACTCGGTTTTTTCACTTTAGTCCTGAGAGAATTTTAGCTTCTGAGATATCTTTCAAAATATGTTTATTCATACCTCGCACTCACCAAACTATCTAAGAGAGTTTTTCTCTTGGTGAACCTTTAGATGCTGCACTTCGATCAAATGCACATGCAGCTCAGATGAACTTAGTTTATGGGTCTCAAGATTTATTAGGGGGGCATCTCAGGAAACATAAAATTAATTACATCAATGCAGTCCAATTGCAACTATATGAATTTAAATTGGTCCAAGTTATACGGTAGGTCTCAAGGTGACAAACGTTTACAACAATTCTGGAGCGTAACCATGTGAAACGAGCTCGTCAGGGGCGTGGCGTCAGAGAAAGCGCAGGAAGCGGCGCTTCCCCATAAGAAATGATGAATGTAGGTAGAAGTTGAATGATGAAAAAAAAATTATTAAGAATAACAAAATGTTTAATCAACAGTAAAACGTTCAATTCAAACTTTGAATTGCCCACTCATTATGCTCCTGCTACCTGCCATTGATGATTGTTTTGAATCACGAATCCAATGACTATAACTGACATGGCTGAAGCCAGTGATCTAAGGAAAAGAAGACGAATGGCAAACATCTGATTTCAAGTTGAAGGCTTCAGGGCAACCGCAACCTTCTAGCGTGGTCTCATGACGTCACCCAACCTGGTCATGTCTCCTTGGTGAACATAGGCCGGACCATCGCAGGTGGGTAGCGCTTCCAGTGTAATGCGCAGGCGTAGCTTCCGTAAGATAGAACGCGGGAGGGCGGAGGATTGATAAAATCCATCAATTCCATATCGATCCACTTTCAGAACTCCAAATCGTCATCCATCTTTTTTTTTATACTCCTTTTTTGCAGATTTTGCTGTTGTTTGAATGTTTATAGTTTTTAGTTGTTCGTTTAGTGTTTATCCTCCTAAAATGGATAGTTGCTGCATAGTTGCTGCATTACAGTCAGCCAATCGGGACGCAAGGGAATTATTAAGGAACGTAACCGTGAGTACAGTCGACATTTTAATGTACTCGTACGTACCAGTGGTTATCAGGATGTAGTTCAAAACACCTCTAATCATGTGGTACCTAGTGGTTTTTCTATTGTTACAAATTTGTCGAAAGCTGCTCAAAAACACTAGTGTAGGCAATTCTCACATAGTTTCCTCTGTTACCGTATTGAAATTCGGGAAGAGCCTTTGTATTAATCTTTTAATGGATGTGCAACAAACCGTGCAAATCTCTCTTCGTAATGAGAGCGTCAAACAAAAGGTAGATTCTGGCTCGGCTTGTTGACTGCATACTTTCCTTGGCTAAACAAGAACTGCCGTTTAGGGGGCATGACTAGTCATCCTCTTCTCATATTAAAGGGAATTACCTCGAGTTATAAAATTTCTTGAAAGATTAAATGACTGTGGGTTTTAAAGGTACCTTCCCTGACATCCAAAATGATCTTACAAGTGCTATAAAGTCATTCTAGATGATATTAAATCTGGTCTAGCCAAGACTTCTTTGTTTTTAGGGTGAGGGAGTTAGGCAGAGTGTGTGCAGAGCCACGCCATTTCCTGGAGCTCGTCCATTCACCATTTGAAAGCTAAAAAAGCCCGTAATTTGGAAACATCCAAATTCAAACATCCTAGCCAACATGAGCGGTCAAGGGGTGAAGGATGTAAAACCCACACAACCGTTCGATTATGCGGTGTAGTAGATCTCGAACGCTAAGAGTTTACTGACACCTTCCACCTTTCAACATGGAAATGTTTTTGGACTGATCAAAAGTGGACAAACCGACCCGCCGCAACTCGAAGGTTTTCCGTGAACCGGAGAAAAATTAATCACCGTTTCATCTTTCAAAAAATATTCGCCAACCATCTCGCTTCTTCATCATTCATCACGAGATTCAGTGTGGGGCTTCCAAACCAGCGTTCCAGGCATCCAAGCAGGACATGTGAAAAATATAATCAGTAGTTGATCCAATTGGGTTCCTAAGGCATTATTTGGGGTTTCAAAAATGAATTTTTGAAGAAAAGACGCAATTATAATGGCTTCCAAATTTTCGAAACAAGAACATTTTAGTAAATATTTGATATATCCAAAGGCCAAAGGTGAGTAAGCACAATGAGAATTTAAGAGCAAATTTTCTAATAAATTACTGGTATTATATAAAATGCCTCCATTTCACTTGTTTTATAACCGATTTTGTTTCGATTTTTTCCGTGTAACACCTCAGCTTATAGATTTTTCAACGCTGAATACGATGACGAAATTTGAAATTTTGAATTCCCAAAATGAAACAGTCGGACAAGTGACATGTCATTTTAAAGGTTATTCAACGCTGAACACGATGGCGAAGTCTGAACTGCGATATTTTATTCCATTCTCAAACTAGAGCACTTTGAACATGAAGAAACGTGTTTGTTCTTGAGAACAACGTGTTGTTCACGGTTCATCTACTCTAACCCGATAACGGAATGAGATCGCAATTTTGACTTCACCGTCGTATTCAACGTTGACAATTCTAAAAACTGAGGTGTTACTCGTCAAAAAAATGGAGACAAAATTTGTTATAATGTTTGGATGTTAGCAATAGCTGTCTGCCCGTAAGTGTTCCTTACACATAAATAGTATATACTTACCTACCCACCCAACGAATGAGGATCCATCTTGATTTCTGTTGTTGTTCGTTTGCTTTCTTGTAATTAGTATTATTAAAACACGCTTTGATTATTATGCTCCGCAAGACTTGATTCTTTCACCTGAACGTGAAACATGGCGCAGTCTACGGAAATTGAGCCTTTCTGTGTGGTTGAGTAGTTAAGTGAACTGAATTCGGTGACTCTGGATTACGCTGCTGTGTTGATTTTGTGCTGCTTCACTATGGAATTCAACAAACCGGCTGTTTTAAATGTTGCCTCTGGTAACCTGTCAGAGAATTTCAGGATGTTCAAGAAAGAAGTGAAAATCTACTTGATAGCAACCGAAACTGTGAAGAAATCTAATGACATCCAGGTTGCTCGGATCAAGAATCTAATGGGTCACGAGGCTCTGAAACTTTATGACAGTATTACTTCTACGAAGGAGGATAATGAGACCATTGAGTCCATTCTTCATGACTTGGAACAACATTGTACTCCGAAGAAAAATGAGACTATGGAAATATTTCGATTTTTCAGCCGTCGACAGGCCGTTACTGAGCCGTTTGAGCATTTTTATGCAGACTTGAAGCGTTTGGTTACGGCATGTGAGTTTGGAGACCAGGAGGACAAACTTTTGAAAGCACAGCTTGTGCTTGGAATCCACAATCGGACCACTCAAGAACGGCTGCTTCGAGAAGATGCTGATCTCAAGAAGGTCATCCAGTTTTGCAAGTCTGTTGAACTAGCAGACGCTAATATGAAGACTCTTGAACAGGACCGTGGATTAGAAGTCTGCGCAGTCTCCCAAAACCGCGCGTATCGTCAGAAGACAGGTACAAAAACATTTTTTATGAATAACTGTTGCTGGAGATGTGGTTCTCAGCATCCGCCTAGGCAGTGCCCAGCATTTACTAAGCAATGTGGAAAGTGTAATGTTACGGGGCACTACGCTAAAATGTGTAAATCTACCAAAGACACTAGACAGTCTTTGGAAGTGAAAACTGTTGGGAATAGTCACTCAAAAGAAGGCATAGACTTTGCAATTGGCACTATACACGCTGTGAATGGGATTAATAGGATCAATAGAGTAGGAATTGAATGGATTGAAAATGTCAAGGTTGACAATGTTTCTCTCAAGTGGAAGCTAGATACGGGGGCCGAAATTAATATTTTACCATTGCAAATTGTAAAACAGGTATGTCCTGAAGCTGTTATTAGGCACACTTCTGTCAAACTTGAGTCATTTGGGGGATTCAAAATTAATCCAATAGGTTGTATAGAGGCTCAGCTACAGTATAGAGATAATGTTTGTAAAGCAGACATTATAGTTGTGGATTGCAATGCTTCTCCAATTTTGGGACTGAAGGCATGCACTGAGTTGAATTTGATAAAGAGGCTATATAATATCAGGAAGGAGTATGGAGATTTTGATGATTTTCTGATTAAAAATAAGGACGTGTTTAATGGCCTTGGGTCATTTCCTGATGTATGTAGTCTGATTTTGCGTCAGGATGCTGTACCTGTATCCTGTCCAGCCAGGAGAGTCCCTTTTAACCTGAGAGACAAACTGAAGTCCACTCTTGATCAACTAGTTGACTATGGTGTAATTGAACCAGTATCTACCCCTGGAGAATGGGTGAACAATTTAGTTATTGTAGAGAAGCCAGACAAATCGCTGAGGTTGTGCATTGACCCCCAGAGACTAAATCAATATTTAGTTAGAGAATATTTTGAAATTCCCACATTGGATGAAATAACTATGAAATTAGCCAACAAAAAATATTTCTGTCTTTTTGATTTAAAGCAAGGCTTTCACCAGCTGATCCTAGATGATGCATCCGGTCAATTATGCTCATTCAGTAGCCCATTCGGAATTTTCAGGTATCGTAGGGCTCCTTTTGGCTTGTCTGTCCTGCCAGAGATTTTTCAACGTTTAACCTCAAAATACTTCGGTAATCTAACTGGCGTGATTGTTTATTTTGATGATCTGCTCTGCGCAGCTGACACCCCAGAAGAATTGGCTGAAATTGTTGAACGGGTGATTCATGTAGCCCGAAAGAATAATATTAAATTTAATGCAGAAAAAGTCCAGTTTTTTGTTGAAGAAGTGAGGTATTTGGGTTTTCTTTTTAACAAACATGGCCACAAACCCGATCCGGATAGAATCCGTGTTATTAAAAACCTGAAAGCTCCCAAAAACCTTAAGGAACTCCAAAGTATATTAGGAATGGTAAATTATCTAAGACATTTAATTCCTAACTTAGCAGCTGCAATTTCACCGCTTAGAGATCTTTTAAAAAAGAATATAGAGTGGAAATGGACATCGTTTCATGATGCAAAACTGGAAGAAATTAAATCTATGGTTTGTAATATCTCTCTGCTAACTTCATTTGACCCTAAAGCAAGGATCGAAATCCAAGCTGATTCAAGCAAAGATGCGATTGGATGTGCCCTGATTCAAAATGGCAAACCAGTTCTGTATGCCAGTAGGTCCCTGAACCAATCTGAGTGTTATTACGCTCAGATTGAAAAAGAGCTTTTAGCCACAACCTATGCATTCCATAAATTTCATAATTATGTTTATGGCCACAAAGATATTATTGTCTACACTGACCATTCCCCACTTACTACCATCATACGAAAAGATATTAATAAAATAGAAAACAACAGGCTACGACGTTTGAGACTAAAACTTCTAAATTATTCATTCGAACTTAAGTACCTGAGGGGCAAGGAGATGGTTATTGCCGATCTACTTTCGCGAAATTATCAACAGGACAGTGAACCAGACAATGATATTTCTATGTGTGACGTAGTCCACACCATTGGTGCTAGGATTAATTTCAGTGATGTCGAGTTCAATACCTTTGTGCATCACACCCAAAACGATCCAATCTTATCCAATATTCTGGAATACTACATGAATGGTTGGCCAAAACAATACAGTAAATCGGATGACAGTGAAATGATCAATTTGTTCAAGCATAGGGGTGACATAACTGTCAGTAAAGGGTTGGTCTATTTTGAAAACAGGTTGATTGTACCCCAGTCTAAACGTAAATATATTCTAGGACTTCTGCATGAAACTCACCTTAGCTTTGAGAAAATTAAACATAATGTGCAACAATTCTTTTATTGGCCAGGAATAATGTCCGATGTAAAAAATATGATTGAGTCCTGTTCAACTTGTCAGCGTTACCAACGTAGCAAAATTAAGGAACCCCTGATTTCACATGAAATCCCTGAAATTCCGTTTTCTAAGATAGGTATTGATATTGCGGAGTATGGAGGGAAGTGTTACTTGATTCTAATTGATTATTATTCCAGGTGGTTGGAAGTAGAATTATTGAAAAATAAATCAAGCACTTCTGTTATTGAAACCCTCAAACCCATATTCGCTCGTTATGGAATCCCAAGTCTCGTAATTGCCGATAACAATCCTTTTGGATCCTATGAATTTAAGGAGTTTGCTTCTCAATGGAAATTCGAAATCAAAACGATCAGTCCTCATTATTCCCAAAGTAATGGGCTCGCCGAAAAAGCTGTCGGAATAACTAAGACAATGCTTCACAAGTGTGATTTTGAGAGGCAAGACTTTAATCTGTACCTCCTTAATTATAGAAACTCTCCTGTGGCTGGACTTGAATACTCTCCTTCACAATTACTTATGAGTAGAAATCTTAAAACGAAAATTCCTGTAAATTTGGATTATTTGAAGCCGAAGGTGATAGAAGATTCGAAAGTTGTTGAAAAATACAAACAACAATTATATTATGACAAATCCTGTAAGAAAGAAGAGTTGTTTGAACCTAATGACAAAGTCTTGGTCCAGCACGTTTTCTCTAAAATTTGGGAAGAGGGCGAGATAGTAAGGAAATTGGATTTCAGGTCATACATTGTTAAGATTAAAGATAGGGAATACAGAAGAAACTCATCCTTTATTAGGAAATTCAAGGACACCACTGCAAAAGAGTGTTATGTAAATGATTCAGGAGTAGGTGAGGTAGAAGGGCAGAGTGAAAATATTGTACAGTCAGAAAATAAAGAAAACAATCAATGTGTTGATAGTGACGCCCAAAATGAGGATATTGTCAATGAACAAAATAATTGCGGAAGATCCACCAACTATACAACACGGTCTGGGCGTGTAGTTAAGAGAAATGTTAAATGTAACTGTTGCCAATAAAATAAATGTTTGATGTTTGATTTCTGAAGTTATTTTGTCTACTGTTGTGTCTACAAAAATATTTTGTCTAATGTTTGATTTCTGAAGCTATTTTGCTGTATTCTACCATTGTTTATTTTTACAGTTTGTAAAGTTATAATTTCCAAATATTTTGTCTACTGTTTGATTTCTGAAGCTACTGGCTATCTTTTTTGTTTGAATGCTTTTTACACTTTCTTCTGTTCATAGCCTAAGGGGAGGGATGTTTGGATGTTAGCAATAGCTGTCTGCCCGTAAGTGTTCCTTACACATAAATAGTATATACTTACCTACCCACCCAACGAATGAGGATCCATCTTGATTTCTGTTGTTGTTCGTTTGCTTTCTTGTAATTAGTATTATTAAAACACGCTTTGATTATTATGCTCCGCAAGACTTGATTCTTTCACCTGAACGTGAAACATATAAAACCACTTAATGAGACATTTTACATAAAACCAGTTACAGGAGGTTAGGATTGTCTTGACCGTTGTTTTTAACGAATGAAAGATTTTGGTTTCTTGAGGTTCGGTCTGGTGAATAAAAACGATTTGTTAGGCCGACGTTTCGTTGTATTTGTACAACATCTTCAGGGCTATTTAAGAAAACAAGAAGAATACACAATGAATAATAAACAGCTGATGAACAATACTTAAAAAACAGGCTAATGTTGTTTGAATAATGAAATGGTTGCTGTCACAATATAAAAGTTATTGTGACATTGTTATTGTTATTGTTATTGTTATTGTGACACAAAAGTTATTGTGACGCTCTGTCACCACTTGTCAAAACTAACATCTGACATTCTGTCACTACATCGCTAGTTTTTATCATTGACATGGTATTGTAACATTGTTTAATGCCATACCACCTGTCCATACCACCTAGCACCTACCACCATCATGAACTGAGATTAGCACATGGCCAATAGAAGTTAAGGTATGTTAACTTTTATATTGTGACAGCAACCATTTCATTATTCAAACAACATTACCCTGTTTTTTAAGTATTGTTCATCAGCTGTTTATTATTCATTGTGTATTCTTCTTGTTTTCTTAAATAGCCCTGAAGATGTTGTACAAATACAAAGAAACGTCGCCCTAACAAATCGTTTTTATTCACCAGACCGAACCTCAAGAAACCAAAATCTTTCATTCGTTAAAACCAGTTATTTCTCCGAAAATTCGCTCTTAGAGCCATGGAGACAAAATTGGTTATAAAACCACTTAATGAGACATTTTACATAAAACCAGTTATTTCTCCGAAAATTCGCTCTTAGAGCCATGGAGACAAAATTGGTTATAAAACCACTTAATGAGACATTTTACATAAAACCAGTTATTTCTCCGAAAATTCGCTCTTAGAGCCATGCTGCATCAATGTGGATTTTGAACCAATCTTACCTCTACATTTTTTTCTTCCAAACGACAATTTGCATTTGTAGGTGATCATACGTATTCTGATTTGCTAAGTAATCACTGCAATCACGTGTCGGAAAACTAAGACCGCGCTCATGTTTCCGTTTAATTAAAACTTATAAGTTCGTAACATGATCGAAGCTCCTGGCTTATTCAGGTAAAAAAGCCAGAATAGAGACAGAGTTCTTCAAATATTTTCCTCATTCCCCACTCTTTCCTCAATCTGATTATCTGAGGTGTTACTCGGCAAAAAATGGATTAATGAGATGTTCCAAACATCAAATTTTACATAAAACCACTTCTTTCTTCAAACATGCGCTCTTATAACCATGCTGCATGACTGTAGATTTTTAATTTTTTTTTTAATAATCTTTGCGGGCACAGTCCCACAACTAAGGACGATCCTTGTACAGGAGAAAAATTGAAAGTGTCTCCTCATCACTAACTTTCCGTAATTGCGAGTAAGGGTGGGGAATATTTAACGTAACCGCTTCAAATAACCTAATACCGTCCAGTAACCTAATACCAAATAACCTATTCTTAGAATAACTGTTTTGAGAACTTGGGGGGAAGGCCTTTCCATTCGAGATTCCGTGATAATAGGTTGGCTGGGACTATTCCTGGTAATACCATGTAATAGGTTACGGAAAACGAGTGGATGAATCGTGTGCGATCTTAACTGTCGACAAGTTATTTAAGTGAGTATGGAGTTAGTTTCGAGTAACAGCGACCGTCCGGTAATAGGTTATTTGGGTAATAGGTTACCGGCGATTCGAGAACCTTTCCAGCGCCCAACACAGACTGGGTTTCATATTACCAAAATAACCCAATACCACAACCTATTACCAGGCGGTCGTTATTACTCGATAACCTATTACCAAGAAATAACCGTATTAGCAAACCCGAGTGGCACGTCCAGACTTCTTTGGCATTGACGCCTGGCCTGTGCTGGCCCATAGTGTGGACATGGCTTTAGAGTTTGATTCATTTTTCACCTGAAGTGATGATCCCGATGTCGCCTTATTTCCAGACCTCTTTTAACAAAAGAAAAAGTCTGAATTTCCTCCGCCGTAACGCATTTGGTATTTCTTCCTGAATAATCGAATCGATGTTTACAGAAGGCATAATCTATAACCAATATCTAATTGTGATTTTTCGGGTGAGTCTTTACGTTGTTAATGTGGTGTGAGCAATGACTCTACAGGGCAATGCCTCTACCGCGGTGAATTAATTTGTCAATAATCTAGATAGAAATAGAACGTTGGTGGGATGGTACGTCAAGGGCCAGTGCTGCGGCAAACGTCAGCGAATGAAGAACCCTGTCACGTTGAAACTTTCCGTAATTGCTGCTGAATATTGCTTTTTAGGGAGTATCAGAACTCGCCAAAATTATTATTCGCGGAAGTTATTATTTTTGAAATTATTACTCGTCGAAGCTTTCAACGAAATTATGAACTCATTTTCAATTAACTTCAGTTTTCAATAACCTGTTAAGTGCTACGATACAAAGTAATTACAATTTTCCCAACTCTCCGAAACGGGTACAAACAGGTTTCTTTAATTATCCCTTGCTCGTGACGGCTGACACTAACGTGAATCGTGAAATCGAGTACGACATTCAATGTTATCAGTCATCAAATGTTAGTTGAGAAAACCACGGTCAACCTCTGAATGGAAGCTTAGAGAACCGGAATGGAGCTTGTTATCTCTGGCCAATTGTTGATATTGCATCCGCTTGATGTCCTTACGGCTCAGTGCGAGTTACGAACAGGAAATGGGCGTTAACCAACGAAATCGTGCTGTTTGCTGACAAGCTCTGACCGTGTTTTCAAAGTGTGCTGTTTGCAGAGGAAACTGCAGAGATGATTTTAACTTATTATCTTTGATATCAAGATAACCCCAGCTTATCATCCCAAGATCATCCCTGCTTCAGACAGTTTGTCAGTGATGGAACGAACAATAACTTCTCGCGGGAAGCAAGGTCTTCTATCTGAAGGTTTCCGATACCGCTCTCTCCGTAAGACGGAGAAAATCATTTCTCCCAGACGAAAAAAAAGTGTCTGGGAAATGATCAGAAACAGAGTTGCCAAGCTCTCTGGATGATAGGTGGCGCTCGCATCTCAAAAATTAAAAATCGATGCAACATGGCTATAAGAGCGAATTTTCGAAGAAATAACTGGTTTTATGTAAAATTTGATGCTTGGGCCATGTATGAAGCTTTTCGGTTAATTCGGTATGCATCAGGTGTGGTTCTCTCTGACTAAAGATAGTCACCGAAAGATTAATCTTTACTTCTTAATATTTACTTGTAATCTTGGAAAGAAAAGGTTCTTCCAGTTCCGTCAATGCCGTTCGTGTTAATTATAAAATCGTATCACCACTATAATCATGAAAAATATGCCAACTTCATAATATGAAGTTATGTCAACTTATATGCCAAACATGCCAACTTCATAATATATTATAACTTATGGAGGTAGGGGTTTCATGCGAGGAAATGGGAAAGTAGGATCAACGCCACTACAAATTTTTTGCAAATCTAGGATTTTGATCAGGTGAAGCATGCAAGAAGGTTTTGTGTGGTGCCTTGGATAGATAGATAATATTATAGGGATGTATGATACTTCGAAATGTATCGATACATATCGTATCGATATTTCTAAAAAGTATCGAAAAATATCATGCTGATACTTTGAAAAAGTATCGATACTTTTTACAAACTCAAAATTAGAAAAGTTCCAAATTTTTTACTTACTCATTTAAAAAAAATTATTTGAAAAACACTTGAACAATTTAAATTTAAGAATATTTATTAGGTAGGTCGCACTTTTTGGTAGGAGTCACTTCAAGCAAGTTGCACACAGCTAAAACGTTAGATTGTTTTTTGAAGAAATCCCAAACTGAGATTTTTGACATTGACATTGCACCTACCTACCAAGTAACAGCCGACCAACAATGCAAAAAACTGCACAAAGTATGTATTTAGTCGGAATTTCTCAATCTCAAACGACGTGAATGCACTAAAGTGGAGTAGGTACCTCCATATGTTATTTTATAATAATTATATTATTATGGTGGAACTGGAACACAGGAAGGGGAAGGCGCGAAACAACACAATCCATGAGGCCGTGTTTATTTGTCCTGGCCGCACCCATGCCTGACATAACTGCACAGTTGAGTTGTTTCACGTTTCCAGTCGTACTAGATGCCGGACAGTATCAGTTGAATGAGTGATCATCTCCATTTTTATGTCAAGGTTGTTGACAAATGGTGGGACTTCAGGAATGGTAGCGATCAGGTCTTCTGTGAAACTTGGAAGTAAGAAAAGATCCTTGAAAAAAGTATCGGTGTCGATACCGCGAAAAAAGAAAAATTATCCCGATACATTCCAAAAAAAAAAAAAGTATCGATACTCTTTCATAAAAGTATCGATATTTTGAAGTATCGATAGTTTTTATACATCCCTAAATAGATAGATAAAAGGCTTGCTATAAGTACCTCGACCTAATCTATTGTGCCCTCCCTGTAATCAGAGCTCAGCTGTGAGGTCCAGTTGTTTAGAATCCAGAGATTCCAGTTGCTTACTTCACGGTTGAACCATTGAAGAACATAATATGTTGTCAAAAAACATAAAATGCTGCCAAAAATCCAGACAGCCGACTTAAGATTTTTGGCTGTTAGGAAAGAACATAATTGAAGTGCCGATAAAAATAGTTTAAATTCGTTTAGCAGTTTCACACTAATGTCTTTCTTTCACTAGTTCTCTACCTTCTGGTGAAAACTCCAAGTCTGCTCCATTATTTATTTTCTTCTCAATGAACTATTTTTATTAACAGAGAAATGCCCCCTCACGCACAAGTGATCAGGGTGTTGCGGCAGGCGGGGAACCCGATCCAAGCCCAGGCCACGGTCCCTACAGAGATCGGCTCTCCAGTCGTGCCTGAAACCGCTGCTAAAACTCAAGAGATCGAAGCGACTGCATTCTCTGAGTGTGAGTTAACTATAATTTGAGTGAACTATTTATGTACGTCAAGCGTGTACACGTCTTTACTGTCAATTTCTGATGACCTCTGAAGTCTCCTATACCTACCCTTTTGGGGCGATGCAATCAAGCATTCATACTTACAGTATTATTTGTGAACTTATAACGGTTTAATGTTATGAGTAAAGTTTTGTACGTATTTCTCACTTTATTGATCGTTTAAGAGTTTTTTTTTTTTTTGAGAATCCCCCAGCGCTAATACGAATGAGTCGTTACCTTTACAGATTCAACTTCAGATGAAGGACTAACGACTGAATCATCTACCACCAAAGGTCCTGGGGAGTTCCAAATAGTGGTTGACGAGTTGAGCAAGGAGACTGGGCTTGAAGGATGGGTCGTCATTTCCATACTTATCGGTAAGAATTACACTCTTATTAATTGCTAAAATTATTCCACTGCTGCAGTTTGGAATTGTATTCCAACGTCACCAAATCAGCTAAACCAGCACATGAAGCTGAAGGAATAATTTAGGTATTCTTCATAGGAGTGTACGCAGAACCTTTCGAATTCAACCTGTTCCCCATTCAACCAAATCTTCCATTTCCTTTGGTGTAATCTGTGGTTCATTCACAGACAATAAAGTAAAAAGAGAGAACATGTTCTGGAGTTTATGAAAGCAGCATGTTCTATGCTATGTTATTGATACAGGGGTAGGGCTGCTAATACTTCTAATATGCGGCTGCTGCATCCGACGATGCTGCAAGAAGCGTCGAGCCGGCAAGGATGGGAAGAAGGGCAAAGGCATCGTCGACTTGAAATCCGTTCAGCTGCTGGGCTCAGCATACAAAGAAAAGGCAAGTAAACCAATCCATCAAATATGAATTACGGTAAAGGGTTGGATGATTACAATGTGCTGATTGACGCAGGTCCAGCCGGATATGGAAGAGCTCACGGAGAACGCTGAGGACATCGCAGAAGAAGGCGAGAGCAAGCAGAGCGAGCAGAAACTGGGAAAAGTGCAGTATAAGGTAGAGCAATACTCCATTGTGGTTTAAGTGTGTTTGGACGTGTACTCCAACCTCTCTGAAGCTTAGGTTTCACCGCCTCTTATGACATACACCCATAAATATACAACACTATTCTACTACTATGAACCTTCAAAAATACGAGTATTAGGGACAACCTCACTTATTCATCTTGAGCCAGAGCATAAACGATTTAAAGCTATTCCAAGTGTTTACTGCAACGTTTTGTGTACGATTATGGCATCGTTCATATCAACTCGCCCAACTCATCACATACATTTTTGTATCCTTAGCTCGAGTACGACTTCAACTCCAACAGCCTTTCGGTGACGGTCATACAAGCAGAGGACCTGCCCGCCTTGGACATGGGTGGTACTTCCGACCCCTACGTCAAGGTCTACCTCCTTCCTGACAAGAAGAAGAAATTCGAGACCAAAGTCCACCGAAAGACATTGAGCCCTGTCTTCAATGAAACTTTCACGTTCAAAGTACGATTATAACTACGTTTAGGATAATTACAGTACGATCATGATCATGATTAGAGTGATCGGTACATATTTGCCAGGTATCTTTACACATGGTTATGCACGGAAATGAACATGTGTGCTCATTGGTAAGCTAGTATACTCTTCATGGAATGTAAGAATAAAAAAAGGCTTAGGTATCTTTGCGAAATAGTAGAGGATCATTCAAAAAATGCGGGTTTGATAAAGCCAAACCAGTGTTTTAATATGGCCAATCCTTCTATAAGGCATCGATAACTTTCTACAAACGAACTGTCATTACCTTCTATTCTGGTGAGTAAGAGAAGCCCAGTGCCGTATTGAATCATCTTCCCCCACCGAATTCAACTCAATTCCTCTATAATCAAAGAATGGTTGTGCACTGCCCCATGAATTTACTTATTAATCAAACGATCATGTTGCCAGGGCGTACCGTATGCCGATGCCATGAACAAAACTTTGGTGTTCGCCATTTTCGACTTCGACCGATTCAGCAAACACGATCAAATCGGGGAGGTGAAGGTGCCGCTTTGCCAGGTGGATTTGGCTCAAACTATCGAGGAATGGAAAGAACTCCAGAGCGTCGAGGGTGAAGGTGGACAGGTAATGCACTCTAGCTCTTTCAAAAGTTATTTTTCGGTAGCTTCTTATCTGAGTATTTAGCGCCTATAGCTGTCGTTTACAGCAAATTCCGCTTGAATTTCAATTTAATTTAACAAACCACAGGGTCATCTATAAGTTTTAGTAAATCAAATTGCCACGAGTTAGCAAGTTGATATGTTTTCTCTACTCACAACTCAGATCAGATTTCCATGGCATCCGATCCGATTTTCCTGGCAAGCATCTTTAGTATCTACAGGGTTGGGTTGGAAATCATCATCTTAAGAATTCGTACACTTTTGTTGATCGAGCGGGATATGGTTGGAATCGCATTGATGACAAAATGGGCCGAGTCCTAAGAGTAATGGTGTACACAAATGGGATAATAGTTGCTAAATAACAGAAATTGAAATCCTCGTATTGATGTTACCTGTTATCATAGCAATTTTATTGTATAATAGCTGGCCAATCAGTGGTGGACCCTTTCCTACGTAATTTTTCTGCCATAGTTCGTTATGGGATGTTTCACTGATTCTCTCTGTAATCATGGCGTGGCTCTTTCTGCAGGTTATTATTGTGAGGATATAATCATTTAAGTCTCTGATTGACGTTGTCTGGATCTCTTGTCCCAAGGAGTAGTGAGAAAGTTATCAGTTATCTATCATTAAAAAATCGGAAACAGTGGAGGGGAACGGACCCAACTGACCTGTGATGGTCAGTTTGATGTTTGATGGTCAGTTGGCAGAATCGGCCGTATCTACGTGTTCATCATCTCCTCTGCTGGCACCGTAGGTCGGAGAATATCTAGATCACCCTTTTGCGTAGATAAGTGGTCCCCCTACTGCTCCCACGTCAAAATTGTTTTAAAAACCATCAATACACCCAGTGCGACCTTTTGAGCGTTCTAGTGTGTACTGAATGGCTTGCTGAGTTAGGCAATTACGCCCACCTACAGAGATAGCCTGGTCTGCTTTCACAGACCTACCTATCTCCAGAGTGGTCTAACCAAAAACACGAGAAGCAAGTGAAACTCAGCAAACCATTTCAAGTGACACAGAACTGCACGGTTCTGCTCTTGTTCTCAGTTCTGTTGATTGGATTGGTCCGTGCATTTACCGTGCGGTTACATACATATCGATTTATTATGATCAGAGGTAAGAGGTGATGCAATAAGAAAACGTGGTTGAGATGCGTAACAAGCCGACCCAGCTCTAAATATGAAAAGGGGGGAGGGAAACTAGCATTTTGTTGGTCCTATGGCCGAACGAACACGTCATAACCTGGGGTGCACATTTTCCATATATTTCCCATTTCGGCTGTTTATAATTCCGACATTTTCTGCATAATATTATAATTCCAGTCTTTAGTCATAAGTAGGTATCAATCGGAAATAGTACTTCACCTGGAGAGTCCTTGTCCCACGAGATGGTGCGCGTTCGCAAACAGACTAGAAGTGGGGGCGCGCTAAAAGATCGTCAAGTTATAAGGATTTGAAATCGAAAGGATTTTGAGATACTATTTCCGAAATACATATCCAAGACCTGCCCAACAAAATATTTGAAAACTAATTTCAAACCAAAGTGTTTGTACACATTCAACTTGCTAACTTCTGGTTTCTATTCGATCTAACCATCGGTAATTACAATAAAATCGTCAATAGTGTTTAAAAAGGTCAAAATACGTCTAAGATACACACCTACGATCACTTATTGTTGAGTATAAAAACACTACACACGTTGGCCAAAATAAGTATTCACTCGTTTACGTGAACCATGTTGTAATCAAGCTTTTTTCTCATCAATTTTCATCTCTCATGGACTTCCATGCTTCATTTCACATTTTACTGCCGCAAATTAATATGATTTTCATTATAATTTATTTTTATTTTTTTGGAATGCTTATTGTTACAACGCACTTACTGCAGGAATTTCAATAAAAATCTCAGGCTTTTTTGGGGTGTGATGGATCCAAAAACAATCACCTTTAAAACTTGCTTTTTTATGTTATACACCAACATACCGTATACTTCCCTCCTGCTAAAACTCCCCCCAATTCTGATGCTGTCAATCCAATTTTGTTTTCTCTTTCATTCGCAAAATATATGCTGAAATATTAAAACTAGTAATACTAGGAAGATTATTCAAACGAAAAATTCAATTCAATGCAATACCTACGTTAGATACAATTATCATTTATAACTACTATAAAAGAAAAATATATCATTCCATCACCCACCCCCATTTGCATGTTCAGCTTCAAAACCTCGAAGTAGTTTTTTATGGAACCATAAAAGGAAGTTAGAATGTAATAATGTTACCATGTATTTTTAAAGTTAGTCATTTTGATTAATTTTGGCTCACTGACTTGCATCCTTGATTCATAACATCAAAAAGGACAATCTGCACTTGATTTGAAAATATCCTTGAATTCATTTTTACGTGCAAGAAGCATAAAATATTCTTTTTTATGACATGAAAGTTTGCTATGAAATGTTGGACATTGTGTATTTTTTAAATTTATTTGTTTTATTTTTTCGTCAAAGTAGATATGAATTAGTTTTTATTCTTTATTTATTTTCTAGTTCAAACAATTTTTAAAAAACGAAATTTCGAATCCTGAAAAATATTATAACAATATTTTTGAAATCTACTTCCACTGAGATGATGATCCAATCAAATCTCTACACTTACCTACAAAAAAAGTCACCAACATACACATAGTCCGTCGATACTGCGTTCTCGTGAAGGTAAGTATTCTCAGCATATACGGGGAGAGAAACAAAATTCTATTCCACCAAGGCTATGCACCAACCACACATTTTCTAAGGCACAGTATGTGAAAGGTAACAAGCATTTTTAATTACATTGAACATAAAAATGATCTTTTTCTTTTCAAAAATAATGAATCAGAACAAACAGCATTTTTATGGCATTATACAGTTTGAATAACGCATTGGGAACAACCCTTTCCCATCGGCAGAGGGTGTCAATAATCCAAAAATTAAAAAAAAAATTAAATTTACGATTTGGAAATATGGTATTTGCTTGTGGAAATGGAAAAATAAATACAGTACACAATTCATGTCGGTTATATAGAAATTTGGTTAACTTACCTACAGTTTCATCGACTAATAGACACTCATACACTTTACATGTGACTGGAACCAAAAATCATTGTAGGAAACACAGTTTTGTGTACTCTATTGATTTTTTTATTTTCGATTGAGCTTTGCAGTTAGTGATGAGAGATTTATTCACACTAATATAAGTATACGTCCAGCAGTCTTAGATATCATTTCGTTCTATTCTTTTTACAATTTATCGACAATGATACAATGAGATTGCTTGGCGTTTCACAGTTAAATTGTATGAACCAAACGTAATTTCTCCATTTGGTCAATATTGATTAAAAAAAAAAATAGTAACAATAAAAATAATAATTTCACCTTTGATAACTGTGTCAGTTGTGGTCAAAATCATGGTAGCACGGAGTTTTTGTCATTTAGATGGGAGGATAATGAAATTGATTTAGGGGCTTGGGGATACTTCAAGTATTTAAGTAATTTAATTAAACTAATTTTTCGGTACTAATATCACATTACAAGCTTTCCACCACATTTTATTCAACTTGAAGTTGAACTGGGTTACATAAAAAAGTCACTAAAATTGAAAGTTTAAACACTTTGCTAACAAAATAGGCACGCAGTAAAAATTTAATTAGAAATTTTGAATGGAATTGACAACAACTCTGTGCAAAATGGTAAATTGAAAATATAAAAAAAAAGTGAACTTGAAAATGGTGACTGGTGGTTTCTGATTATTGGGAAATGGAGAAATTGGTCTGAGACAAAGTTGGTGAAAATTATGGACTTGGAGTACTAACGTCTCTCACTACCTCTTGCCCAAAAAAGCCTACTTGTGTATTCATATTGGTATCTCTCTTTTTTTGTCTCTGTTTTTGGCCCGATATCTCTCTCTCTTTCTCTCTCTCTGCTTATGGTCTGCTTGCTCTGGTTATTGTAACGGGTGCATGATGCCGCTACTACCTCTGAAAACAATGTGATCTTCACGTAAGTATACAATCGTCAGCATGCTCTATTCAGTGTACTGTCCGTCCGTCTCGATGTCATTGCAACTATGTGTGTTTAGCGGTATGGTGGCTTCGATTACTTTTTTATTTCGCCTATCAACAATTTAAAGAAACAACTGTAAAAAATAAATAAAAAATAATGATTAATCACTGAGTAGAACACCACCACATGAAATTCTTTGTGATTTCACTCTACGGCATTAAAAAGAAAACCATAAACAAAAAACCACGCAGCATTTTAACGAACGTGATAGACGAATTTGAAACTGAATCCGGTAAGACATTTTTTTGATCTTTTTAGTTTTTATATACATTTTCCTTCTGCAGTTACACTTTACCCTTATACGCGGATTGAACCTGGATTATAGGTAATATAATACATTTTTTGCCTCAAATTTTGTCTCATTCTCTATATTTAAAGAAATCAATTATGGAGACCGTTTTTATACTATACGCTGCTTGATTTATTAGCAAAGAGTTTCATTCTGCATGGTCCCCGAAACAAAAACTGTCTTCTCTCGCACCGCATAACTGCTGGAATGCGCATGCGCATGATGTGCTCTGGAAATGGTACAACTCACACTTCAATTCCGAACATGCCCGCCAGTTCCACATATTTTCATTGTCTTTATAATGTTTTCGTTTCATTTTTTGCCCCTCTTTGTGATTTATTTTGATTTTTCATATCCGTTTATACTTTTTTGGTAACCCCCCTCCCCTTCATTGTTTTAGTTCTTCACCGTATCATGTAATTTATGTTACTTTTTATATTTTCGATAATAATCACAAAGAAAGAAAAATCTTAACAAACCAAGGAATTTACAATTGCAACGTGTAAAAATAGACGAACATCGAACCGAACAAGTAGCGAGTAGAAAATGTAGCAAAAACATATTTCACCCACCCTCCTCGTACAAATCAACCTTTAGGTTATTTAGATTCAATGTAAAAGTATAGGAAAACAGTATTATTAGATATGTGTTAGAAATATTTCGAACAGTACAAAATACTGGTGATTTTTTTCCCCCATTGAGTTATATCATTATACGATATGGTGGATGGGTTGATACGAATTAATTAAGGTTGGATGTGCTACTTGAATACAATGAGGATGAATGGTACAGGTCCTAATTTTCTTACTTATAGAAGTAGGTACTAAGGAAAATTCATAAATTATTATTTGACCAATTTTCATATGGTTCTTCATCAAGAGTGTAAATAGAGTATGGAATGACGTTTTTGCCACCCTTGTGACATGACTGCACTTCAGTTAAGAATCCTACTGAAATACATCATTTGGATGAGAAATTTCAATTTTCCTGTTCAATCATGTCAGTCAAAGTTCGCAACGTGCATATGTCACAGGTTAGTAGGTGCTTTGTTGAAAAAATTAAAACAGATCTGTATGAAGTACACTTGCCACGCTTCTAGTTAGACCGTTATAAACTGCTTCTTTGGTGGTTGATTGGATCTCGTAAGATGATTTTATTTTTATTTTCGTATTGGAGCAAATATTGTTGGGACTTTTTTTGTGTGGTACTTTTGTGGAGAAACTAGCTTTTTTATTTGTGGAAACCAGGAATGGAATTGAGTGCTGCCTGAATAAGCGATGTGGCCAGAAAAATCTTGAAACGGCATAGACAGCTTGAGGGTTGGCCTGCTTTTTATTGGGATTTGTGTGTTCATTAGGATTCGTTCTTTACAATATGTAATGAGGGAAAGAGGGGTTATGAGTGCTTTTTAAGACGCTGTGCAGCGTTTCGCCGCATCCGGGCATGTATAGTGGCTATGTCGCCCTTATGAGGTCAGGATTCAAGTGTATTGATGAAGGTCGAGAAAGATTTGATCCAATATACGACCTTACTTCTTGAAGTAGGATAATTTGGGCAGTAATCGACGTCTGAGGAAAAGGACGGATGCAACGCTGACAAATTGATGTTAGGACTTGTACTGAATTTGAATCACAAACGATTAGGGAACCCATTCCTCCGCGATATCGATAGCTCAGTGGATGTTTAGATTATCCAATTTTCTTGAAAATCGTATTAAAATCCGATATTTCCCTATCACTTGGGATTGTGGACGCAACCCTTACCAACACTCCCATTATTTCATCCAACTCCTCAGCCTCCGCGCATTCCCAGTTACTCCTATCCACCTGCCCAATTTTCCTACCTTCAAAGGTTCATTTAAGATTGAGGGCATCTACCTTAGCCTTCACATCTGACCCTGGCTACCGAAATTGAATCCTTATTTCACACCGGATGGATTACCCATTTACTGGCAACTTGGTACCTAACCAACTATACCATGATACAGGGATTATGTACCTCTGAGCTCAATTCTGAGTCAGATCTCGCAACGAAATAGTCATTGAGACTGGTCGAATCCAACTTTTGGAATTGAGACAATTCCAAGGATAAAAAAATGTTGTACTTACCTTTAGGTAGACTGAACACCGATACATAAATGATAAACAACATTGTTAACATTATTCAAGATTAATTAACGAACCTTAGGAATCAACTAAGATATTTTAAGATAATATCGAATTTAAACAACGAAAAATGCACTATCGTCCGATGAAGATCTTTAAAATTTGGCATGCGGCTCCGATCAGCCACGATCGTCTTAGGTAACTCTTCAGCCAAAAGTTATTTTACTGGAATGAAACTGAATTTGTGTCGTCTGGTTGCGAATTTGACCGGTTATCTTCATAACAGAAAACTTTTCAGGAGATTCGATTTTCTGTCACACCTAGGGAAATTCAGATAGGATATAAATCTCTTGTTAATTGTCACTAGGATAGTAGGTTTTGAAGCACCATAAGAGAATCTGGGGGAAGGTTCAGGGAAGGGGAAATTCAAAATTTTAGTTAGGATTTGGCCGATTTTGCAACAAACTAAAGCTTAAAATATAGACAAAATTGACGTTAAATAGCGGGGTTTTAGCCAAGAAAAATCATTCACATTTCTTGTAACTGAACTTTATTTCAGATTGACTAAAGTCATGAAAAAAATATATGCATAGAAACGAAACTTCACACTCGAGTGGCTAAATGTCGTCGATATTCTCCAAGGATTCGTCATCTATTTCCTCGTACTTCCTTGTCAGCCAAAATGTTCTGATAAAAAATCAATCGGTCTCTGTCCCAGTCTGGTCCATAATGTTTCGTCAGTAGAGCTGCATTGGTAAGCTTTAGATGAATGCCCACATTGAATGCCCACATTGGGTTTCTTCGGGTTCTAAATAGGACAGTATCTGGATCAAGAAACGTGAAAAACATTAAGAAACGTTGAAAAATTTCATAAGAACAAGATTTTCTACATTCAACACTACATTAGGAAACTAGATTATAGTAACCCAGCAAAACTCAAATGGAGATGGAAAAGTACATAGGGACCTTAAAACTTTCTCTTGGTTCCTTTTCCATACAATCGGATTCCTCTGCCTCTTTCTTGCTCGATGTGTGGGCACTACATCAACAGAGATAAAATCAAATTTCTGTCAGCAACAAAAAATGTAAACAGTCAAGACGTGATATGACAAGCAGGAACACTAGCGCTATCTAGTGGATTTGGACATGACCGGTTTTGAATAACACGTGCAAGTGGATGTGGCCGCTTTTGCAGCACATTGGAGTTTTCTATCCCCCAAAACGCACGGATTTGACTGGTTTTGCTATGGTTTCTCATTGCCAACGGATGGGAATGATGGGAATGTTAGTGAAGAACGTAATACAATTAAAACAGCGATTTCCGAAAATAGAGGAGTTGGCCGATTTTGCAACCAGACGACACATTTATGTCGTCACAGAGTATTGTACAGGGTGTCTCAAAATTGGTTAACCCCCTCCTGCTAAAATCCTTATGTGACAAGGAAAAAATCTTTCTTTTCGGAATCTATGTATTTTTTGTGACGATCTCAAATATCATATTTTTGTGCACGTGCCCATGCGCAAAACTTTCCCTCGCCCTTTCGCACCCAGGCGAATTTAAAAATAAATCCTACTCCTGGATAATTTTTCTTCTAAAATAAAACAAACAAAAATCCTTCTCTACCCTCAAAAACTGTGGAAGGATAAAAGAAACGAAAAAATTAATAAAGAGAAAAAATGAAGCAGATAAATTTTTCACAGCAATCGTACAAATTGACCACCGCTGTCTTCCGAAATTCATTTGTAAGCCCGCCTTAGCCGGTCTCAAGCCCGGGTTGCGAAAGGACGAGGGAAGTCACATGGTTACAGGATAATTTAGATACCTACCCACCTGCCTAAAAACTCATCTAACTAAAACTAAAATTATCAAGAGCCAGGATAAGGTGATTTTTCTTAAAAACGATCATTTTTCAGGCTGTAATACCAGTTTAATCATGTTTTAAAATGCTCTTATTGTATGGGGAAAGTGAGTGAAGCCGGTTATTATTTACGTAACATTAAATACCAAACAAGAGAGCCCTCGGATGTAGTTATGGGCGTTAATTGGGCGTTGCAAATAGATGTTTGATGCTGACAGGAACTAATCAACCGTCATAGAAGAATTAGTTGCGTTTCGACTCCAAAATATTTCAAACTTGGCGTAACTTAGTTATTTTAGTTGAATTTACAATATTCCAGTAATTATCAAGATAGCTGATTTGACATTAAGATGGGCAAGGAGCCAGGCACAGTGTACCTAACCACTGTTCACCAAGCAAGTTAGAAAATCCCTTTAAGTTGTTTCAAGTTCATATTTATTTTTGTGGGTAATGCCCATGCATTGTATAGGTGGAACACCTTAAGCAATAAAGAATTTTTGATTTAAGTTAGAAAATATGAAACCGCAAGATATGCTGAATTCTCAATCATATTGGATACTACTAGGAGGCGCGTTTACTTTACATGATTGTACGTAGAGTTTGTCGCTAAGTTTCCAAAGTGATTTGACCACTATTTATAATTCAAAGTAGTTTCACGGAAAAGTGCATGTTGGTAGCCTACTAACATCAGTACGGTAGTTAGGTGTGCCTGAAACCTAATGAATTTTTTGTTTTTTTATCGGTTTGAAAATCATTACTAAACGGCTGTGCACTGTGAAACGACTTTGATGATAATTAATTATGATGATTATTGAACTGAAAAAAGTTGCAGCACCGGGTAAAATAGAAACACTACCTTTCCGTGGCACTTAGTGAAGAATGGGCGGAAAACAGGACACGAAAATCAAATAGGTTCTGATCATCACTAGTATGAATCACTATGAATAGTTAGCTCCAGCACCTCAAAAGCACATATCAATTACCAAGTTCCTCGATGTATTACACGTAGACTTTAATGGTTAAAATAGAACTATTTAATGGTAGATTTGGGTAACTCGTAATTTGTACATTATTGGAGACTAAAGGTAGATGTAAAAACGACAAATTTCAGCCTAACTCACAATGAAAAATTTTCGTACCATCTAGAGTGTGATTCGAGAACGCGGGTAGAAACCATGAGAGTCATACGACTATGCACAAGCCATACAGATTTGAGGGGACAGCGGAATAAAACTGGCCGCGTGAAGCGAGGGAAGGACAAAACCAATTATTATTAGTGTTCATGGATTTCGAATTCGTGATTGAAAAGTGCAAGTTGAGTCTGAGTGGGAGGTGGATTTCAGGAGTGATCTGAATTTTCAGGGGTAGTCTTTGGGATCTCCCAAGAAAAAAAAAAATCTCCCCCCCCCCCCCCCCCCAAATTTGAGAGTTTACGTTACAAGATAGGTAGATTCCAAAAATCGAATAAAAAAAGTCTCTACTTTGCCCAGTTAGCATTGACCAGAAATTTGGTTCACGGGTTCGGACAAGTCTCACGAAAATCCTTGAAACTTTTCAAAACCCTAGGTCAAAGGAAAGGTGTTCAATATGAATGATTAAACTTTCGTAAAAAATGTCAGTTCAAGTTTGAACAAGTCCACGGTTTGCCCAGTTAGCGTTGTGCTAAAATTACAAAATTTCGTTCACAAGTTAGGACCACACCCACGATGATCCTTGACACTTTTCGTAACCCTAGGTCAAGGGGAAGGGGCCCCGAACGAATTTTGAACTTTTAGTTCAAGTTTGAACACAATTTTATTCAACTTCCCGATCAGCTAGAGACGAAGTTGTTCAAAACTGGTTGACAATGTAATATTCACTCGGTTTCTTGTCTATAAAATTGTTTAAACAATACCTATTTGTTTGAACAAACTAAATAAGATGATGAGCTAGAGGGTTGAAATTATAGAAAACATGGGTCAAGGGTGGATGAAAAGGCAATGTTCACTCGGTTTCTTGGCTGTAAAATTATTTAAACATTACCGAATTGTTTAAACAAATTGAATTTTTATGATGAGCTAGAGACTTGAAATTTTAGACATGGGATGAGGATGGATGACAATGCAATCACTAGGTTTACTGGCTGTAAAATTGTTTAAACAATACCTATTTGTTTGATTAGGTACATTTGGATGATGAGCTAGAGTTGCATCTATCATTTTGTGAATTAGATGAGGGTAATCAAAGATGATAATCAACCGTTGTCAAGAATTTGCAGATGGTGCATAAAATGAGGAATAGCGAAAATAGAGCGATTATTGCGGAATATTTAAGTCTAATGAACTGTGTTACTCGGTGGAAATCAATAGCAGGGATGAGGTTTTTGGGGGCGGTGCTGCGGTGAGTGGAGTAAGGCAAGCTACTGAGTGGGGATGGAAAGGGGTTTTACTGAGAGAGGGCAATATGATACGACCGACCTGACCTCAGCAACGTCTACTCCTTGCTGAGGATCGAAACGTATATCGAGCTTTCAAGGGCGTTCTCATCGGCGCTGCTGAATCGGCTTAGGACCTTCCTTTTGATGATCATTCGTGAATTTGAGGTCGTTGGTTCAGTATCCACAAAGCTGACCTCAAAATTGATTACCACGAATGAATCATTCAAAATAATAAAATAAATTTGTGCTGTCTTTTGTAAGGCTAAGTACATACCTACCTACCTATGTTTAAAAAAAAATTCAATTCACAGATAGCAAAATGCCTGTCATTTTTTTGTCTCTTCTATCGATTACGACATGCACTCATTTCGATACAGACTACTCTGTAATTTGGAATGGTGAAATTATTCGTGTGATATAACGGTTGCGGGCGCTTGGTTCGTGACGCCACGGATCGTAAATGCCTTGATCGCCTAACACCCCTTATTAGTATTTTTTTGAAAAACATCTCGCCAAGATATTTTAGATGTCCAATTTCGGCTGTAAAGCAAATCATCAAAATCAATTTCGGCATTTGAAAATTCACCATTCTAGCTTTGTCAGCCCTTTTGCTCCGAGTAAAAATTGTATACAGTTTCCTCCCTCTGATTAATAACTGTTCCTTTTCGGAAACCAACCACCTGCCTACTATACAGAATCATGAACAACGCAGTAATGAATGTTAATGACCACTTAACTATGTTTTCCTTATGTTATCACCTACGTGTCTTGCTACTACGATCGTTTTGAAAATACCCAATCCTAGCTAGAACCCTGCGAACCGAAAAGAAATGCGTTTTTGGAATCATGAAAGTCTACATTCAAACACTCATTTGCCCGCTAAATTTGACTGTTATTTAAATAATCGCCTTAAAGAAAATTACCAAATATCGGCCTGTATTTTTTTTTCACGTAAATATTAGCGGTCATTATCATACAATGAACTTACAATCCCATATCGTTTTAGGTGGTTTTCAGATATTGCAAACGTTGTAAACCAATTTTGGGTCCATACAAACTAGAATTTTACCAGTTTTCCTGTGATTTGAAGTTGATGATCTTCGATCGTATAATATACGATTCATTTTTGTGGTTCGTCTCACCACATTTCGGTGAGGTGTGGAATTTTCAAGGTGTTCTGAAATGATTTTGGTTAGAATAAAGGATTTGCGAACCTCTTGCAACAGAGTTCACAGGACGATCGGTTGGTACATATTGTGTAGTTGTCTCCTTGAGCGTGGCAATGAAGTGTTTAACAGACTTTGTAAATTCATGTCACTACTTGTGGCAGCATGTTTTCCCCCATAGAATTTACTTGTCGTTCAGATTAGTTCGCCCAACTCTTTCACTTCCTCTGTCGCCAAGTAGACATAGAAATCGTCGTAACAGAAAACTTGATAGTGTTGTGGCAGTCATTTCTTGTTTGCGTTTGTGTGCGTGTTATTAAAGTAGGAATAACCAGGTTTGCCGATATCAGACCTTGAATCTGTATCCTGTGATGTTGTTGGTTGGTTTTCGTGTTGTAGGTATATTGAGACAGGGCGGTCGGTAGTTGGCATTGTGATTTAACGAGTAGTATAAGCTTTAAGATGTTGTTGTTAAGATATTGTTACTACTGGTAACTGAACAACGACCTTGAGCGTTACATAAAACGTAATTATGCGCTCCTGCGTTATGATTGAATTTTGGATAAATACGTTGGTAGGGTTCCCCCAAACATTTTGGGATTAGAGGTAATCGAAATTCTTTGAACGTACGGTTTGTATAAAGCATCCACCCCAGACATGCCAATATACGAACTACACTGGAGACCAAAAAAACCGGCGCAGTTGAATTTTTGTCGAAGAGTCAAGTTTAAATCGATAACAGTTGGGTTAGAGTCGATAGTAAGGTCAATAACAAGGTTAACAGAGATTACTTGCCAAGGTCCATCCCTGTTTTTCCTTAACGATAGAAGCCTACAGGAAACCGTGAAACTGGTAGCTACACCAGAAAGCCGGCATCAGGGCGTCCAATGGCGACGGATCCTGCTGCAAACCCAAGCAGCGTGATCTCTAGCAAATTGAAGACGAGCCGTTCGGTGCGCTGGGGTGAGTAGAGGACCTAAAGCACGGACTCTGGAGTGAAGATTAACATCAGCAGGCTTCTGTAGGCTTCTATCGTGAATTCAAGAGAGCATTACAGGAAAAAACTGGATAGTTAAGGAAAAACAGGGATGGACCTCTGCACGTAATCTCTGTTAACCTTGTTATTGACCTTACTATTGACTCAAACCCAACTGTTATCGATTTAAACTTGACTCTTCGACAACAATTCAACTGCGCCGGTTTTATTGGTCTCCAGTGTAGTTCGTTCAATTGCCCACTACTCTTCATGTCAAAAAGGTTGACCTTGTACACATACCTACGCGATAGGTGAAGGAGAGGAACTAAGTATTTCCTTTGGTCACTGACCTTTTGGTTCTGAGAAAATATAAGGTCCAATATTTAGATCAGTCTATCAGGTAACGAATAGGTACGTTGATACTATCCTAGAAAAGGTCCACAAAACACTCAATAAAGGAGGACCTTCGATTGTATTGAATTGAAGGATGGTAAGGGGTGCTAAATGAGTAGGTACAACCAAATTTGATTAAATAAGACTTATACAATTTGGTCACCCAGCGCAAACTATCATAACTCATATTTTCGCTAAACTTGCGGTCAAAACGAAGGAACCTTCTACAACCACCGAATGGATTATAGTTTACGTCTTCGTGCTCTCGTATGAATATGAATTGAGTTCTAGATTTCAGGAAGATTTCGTTTCTTATCACCGGCACAAGTTTTTTAATGTTGGAAACCAAGTTTTCTGTCGGATGTCGAATAAGATAAAGACCGTCCTGACTTCCTTCTGGGACAAGTGGGTCAGGGATCAGAGGCTAACTTCCCGCGATTTGTATTTACAGTCAAATCTTTGTCTAGAATTCGGTCAAGACAAGTGACTTACAAGCGACCAGGGCAGGTTTTTCTTCATTTCCCCATTCGACGTGTCTCGAATGTTTCAGAAAAGTTGGAGAACGGCCTGGGTTTTAATTTTACCTTTTTCTCTCTTGGTTTCCAGGATAACAAGTTGGGAGACATTTGCTTCTCACTGCGCTACGTACCAACTGCTGGGAAACTCACGGTCGTCATTTTGGAGGCTAAGAACTTGAAGAAGATGGACGTTGGTGGACTGTCTGGTATGCATTTCTACACCCATTTTCACTAACACCATTCGGTACAGTTGAAGATTGATTAGATTTGGATATTAATTCGTCACCTGTTATCGTGTTGGACGAGATGAATACCTGACAATTATTTAAATACCCGCTACTGAGTGTTTTTACAATTGGAGCTTTTTAGAACGATCTGGGACCACTGTTTGGACTTGTTTCACTCAGAAGAATTTCTATACCAGTAGGAATTCCACAATAATTTTCTAGGCCTTTCAAATTTTGAACATCATCGGTAACATGGACAAAGAATACCCATTTGTTCTTTTGCCACAGATCCGTACGTGAAGATAGCAATCATGCAAAATGGAAAGAGGCTTAAGAAGAAAAAGACGAGTATCAAGAAGTGTACGCTAAACCCCTACTACAACGAGTCCTTCTCATTCGAGGTGCCATTCGAACAAATTCAGGTGAGCCGAATTGGAGAAAAATCCACAGTCATGCAGCATGGCTATAAGAGCGAATTTTCGACGCAATAACTGGATTTAAGTAAAATGTCTCTATTTTAGTGGCGTTGTAACAGATTTTGTTAGCCGAGTAACACCTCAGTTTATAGATTTTTCAACGCTGAACACGATGGTTAAGTCCGAATTGCGATATCTCATCCTGTTATCAGATTAGAGCAGATGAACCATGACGAACGTCTCAAGTAACAACCACGTTTCTTCATCTTCAAGGTGCTCCAGTTTGAGAACGGAATAAGATATCGCAATTCTGACTTCACCACCGTGTTTAGCATTAAAACGCCTTCAAAATGACGTGTCACTTGTCAGATTGTTTCATTTTTGGAATGGTGAGCAATCATCAAAATATCATGAGAAATTGTTATTCGACATGTAAGTTCTTTATTACAGTCTATTAAATTATGATGGTTGAATTTTGGTTTATTATCTTCGATAATGAACCATTGGAATCGCCCAAAGAAAAAAAAATTTTAACCCCCCCTCAAAATTTGTTGGTTTACGTTTCAAGATACGTAGATTCAGAAAATCGAATAAAAAAAAAAAATCCACTTTGCCCAGTTAGCGTTGAGTTAAAATTACGAAATTTTTTTTATGGGTTTCGACCAACCCCACAATGGTCCTCGAAACTTTTCAGAACCCTAGGTCAAGGGGAAGGGGTTCAAAACGAATTTTGAAAATTTGAAAATCTCATATCTCGAAAAATTCATATAGAACGGTATGTTTTTTATTTCATATTTAGATAGAGTTTGTTCCGTAGAATTTTTTAAGACCATCCGCAGCTTTGTAGGACCAGCCGTTCGTTCACAATGACGGCTCAAAGATTGTGCCTCACACCACGATCGTGACTCAAACTGTTGAAATACAGGTCCATTTTCATACTAACAAGCTCTTTGGAACATCATATGGCTTAAGTGATGTCGAGTTTGTTGTTCTGAGGTGCGTTTCGTGCTACTGAAATGAAGGTAATTTCGAATGTTTGTTGGTAGGTACTTCTTTCATAGAAAAATTATTATCGACGTAGTATTAAAAACCCCAGAATTATATCGTATTAATTGATCATAATTAATAATAATTATTATTAATAATAAATACGATTTACCTAACAATAAATTATAATAATTTTCACTAGGTACTTGATAAAATTGTTAATAATTAGTGATAATTGATAATAATAATTAATCTAACATTTAGGATCTAGGCATTTAGACCTAGTGATCTAGACAGAAGGGTGATCTGTACAAAGAAGATAATGAACCGTTGTGTCAAGAATTTGCAGAGTTTTTATTATTTTTATTAATCAAGATTTCCAAATTTTTTAATTTTCTGTATTGTTCATTATCTCCTTTGGTTGAAAAACCTTTGTCTGTTTGGAGGGTTGTAGGAGGCGGTAAGAAAAGAAGAAGTTTTTCCGAGCTTTCGGCTTTAATAAGCCATCTTCAGGGCTGCAACATATATTGACATCTGCTATAGGTTTACCAACTGTACCTACCATTAAATTAATTAGAATTGTAAGTTGATGATTCCGACAACGGTCAAACCTATAGCAGATGTCAATATATGTTGCAGCCCTGAAGATGGCTTATTAAAGCCGAAAGCTCGGAAAAACTTCTTCTTTTCTTACCGCCTCCTACAACCCTCCAAACAGACAAATTTTTTAATCAAAAAATTTCCAATTATTAAATAAGATTTACCAAAAAATCTTCAGTTCATCGTCCTTCATGTTCAAACTCCCTTCGTCCATATTCTCAATCCGTACAACGTTTTCTGTGTTCAGAAAGTGCAGTTGGTCGTCACCGTCGTTGACTACGACAGAATCGGAACGTCTGAGCCCATCGGGAAAGTCGTCTTGGGGTACAACGCCAGCGGCACCGAGCTCCGTCACTGGTCAGACATGTTGGCGTCGCCGCGACGCCCCATCGCCCAGTGGCACACACTCAAAGATCCTGAAGACGAAAAGAAGGATTAAACCCGTCAATCAAGCCTTCCAACCACCAACGGCTAGACCCGGGAAAATAGGTGTCTAATACTGATCCAGCTTCATCAAATACCTATTTTAAAGAAATTATTCAAACAAAAAACAAAAAACATAAAGATGAATTTGAAAAAAAGAAAAAATTGAAAAAAAAAAATATTTTTTCCCACCTAGTCTATAATATTGAGTAATCCCATCTACTCTATCCGCCATCTAAATATTATATATTGGTGTTGAAATGTATAAAACTGTTATTATTTGTATGATTTGCTTCAAAAGGGGCGAAACTAATCTGTGGCAGAAGATTTGTCTATGTGTCATCTTACTTCAGATCACCCCCTGGGCCATATGAGCGCTCTGTACAAGATCTCGAACAGCGCAGAGTTTTGAGAGAGTCCGTAAGGGGGTGAGTTATTGGTGTTATGAAGACCCCTCTCCCTCAAGTAGCATGTTTATATTGATTCAAGTGTCATGTAACCATAGTTAAGTGAAACGCCTTTCCCTGAACGTTGCGATGCGCTAGTTCCTACGATTCCTTGTTCACGTGCCATTTCAAATACGTTTAACAACATGACTCTGTAAACTTTTACTTGTGTATGATTCCAACTGTACTTTTATACTTCATAAATCACTATTGTAAGACCGTCAAAACCAATTTAAGTTACATCCAAATGTACATTATAAAGTGCTCGATGAATTGAATATGAAAATGCACAATACCAACTATGCCTCCCCTCCTCTCAACTCTCTCACCACACCAACCTCTCTAGTCTTTGATTATACTCATACCTCCAAGTGACTTTGCATGATTCTGACAATGAGTTCAAATCAATCATTAACTTGAACATTTCTTACTACTTAAACTCCAGTTCACGAAAATGTCGTTTCTTACATTACGTACATCTTGATACCGGAATATCTTCCGTTTTCGTAATGTGCATATTTTTTTCCATTGTACAATCGAAATCTATAAATCCTATACATTGTATATAATAAGGTCTGACTTTAGTGGTGTAAAAAACGAAGCTTGGTTTGAGAAATCAGTCTAATCATTGGCGAAAGAGTCGTGAAAAGAGTGTTGGATTCTCACCTACATGATGAAGCGCTACGAAATGTTACCAATCAATTACGAATTAAGTTCTTCTTTTTCATAGCTAGTGGCTTAATTAATTTTGATTTTCACATTACTAACCGTTAGTTTGAATTTTAACGATTAGTTGGGCACAACTTCAGAATTCAATTCAAACTGATGCCCATCAAGTGGAAAATCCAAAATCTCAGTAGGCTTTGATAAAAAGTTGTCTGTCAAAATACAAAGAATTTAAGAAAAAAACATGAAAATAAATAAACGAATGCTGTGTAAATAAGATATGTAGGCATCTCATATTTGTTTTCTCAAAATTTCATTTGATGTTTTAGTCAGTCAGATTAAAATATAGGTCCCAAAATATGATTGTACATAATTTTTATCACTAGGTGCATGTGTCGAGTGTGTAATAAAATTCCTTTTTGTAGGTCTGAATAAGTTTAGTTGAATTCGCGTAGCGTTGCACTGAAATAGATTGAAAAGGAAAATGGCCGAACCCTGGCTGTACACGAGTTCTGCACACCGCTGTACATTTTTAATAGTTGGATTTCTAGAAATCTCATTTCCCGTTTTTTTTAAAATATGAAATATGAAAAGAAGCGGCGGGGACCTATATTTAGTGTAAGTATAAACCAAAGATGTGATTTAGTTTTGGAGGATAGAATATTTTATTTAAAAATGTACAGTTGCATTTGTTAAATGTAGCGATTTTAGTGGACATTATATTTAGATTATATCTATTATTGTATCTTTAATAAGTGATATACCAAAACTATATCGTTCAAATGAAGCCAAGAGTTCCATTATTTCTTTGAAACGATGATATTATCAACAAATTGAAACTAATCATTGAAGCATCACTAGACTTAATGAAACATACAATTTTAAAAGAGCTTCCACGAGAATGGATAGACATAGAAAAAACGCAAAAGCTTTTGAAGGAAACTTTTCAATTGAAAAAGTGGGAGGAGTAAAATTCAGTCAGTTGAGACAATAAAGAGTATTAGTAGATAGATTCATAAAGGAAATGTGTAAAAATTGACAATTATTCAATTCCATGTAATACAATTAAGAGAACGCATCCAAGAATCCAAGTTTTCTCGTGTTGTCATTAAATTCCAAAATTGAGTGCACAATTTACTCGTGTTTGATTTCTTGTAGAATTTGTGTAATTACATTCAATACGTGAGAAACGAAGTTGAGTAGTAAATCATACCTGGTACTTGTTTCCTTCTACGTGAAATCGGTTTTGAAAGACACAAATACACTTTGAGAAAGACGTGGAATTGGCCTCCATGCTTATAACATACAACAAAGATGGTAAAGAAAGAAGTCAACTTCATTTCGTTATTATGTATTTATTGTCAAGATGGAGCGAGTTCGTTATTTACCCTCCCTCCTCCCAGCTAATATGATACAATGTATAATTGCACTATTTGAATACATTTTTAAACCATCGTAAGCTCTTCAAAAATAAAGTGGAAATAAAATAAAATAATGCCTGTTCATATGTTGTCGTTCACACTGTTACCATGAAACATCCATCAGGGAGTGACGACTTTGCTGTCCTTGGGTTAAAATGTTAATCTGAATTCTGCCCAACAAGAATTGTTCTGATGTGATGCACTTTTTACGTATGATTGTACTGCATATCTTTTTTTATTTTTTAAGAAGAAAATATCTATTTAATGAATAAGTACATGTGTAAAATGCGTATATGTGGATTATTAATTAAGAATAATATAAAATAGAAAATTAGCCTAAAATATTTCTTGTTTTTGGTCAAAGTACGTAAAGACGTTGTTGAATTTTACCTACTTAATTGTTAGGAGAAGAATTCACGCATTGTGAATTCGAACATTGTACAAGTATTGAAAATAAAATTTCATGACTGTGCCCAGGGAAACTCGAGCATTTTCTTCATACTCCTGACTTTAAGGTTATTCAGAGTTCTTAAGTTCAGAGTAAAGTAAGTATTCGAGTTCTCTACAGAAACTGAAAAAGTGAAACTGTTTGAAGTCCAAAATCAAAATGACCTGAATTAATAAATCTTGTTTTATTGTATTCATTAACAATCCATTGAAATCGAGCAAGAAAAACAAAAATTGAAATTTTGAAATGTGGGTTGTCAGCCCGAGGATGTATATATGAGTTCAAACTCTAGGTCAATATGAAGGGGTTCAAAACGGATGCTGTCGTTTTCAAAACGTCAACCACCTGGTCAAAATCAAGAACGGCCACATATATTTTAGATCATTCCACCAATTATATCGTCTAGTTATGGGACTCACAAGGACGTTGTTTGTAGATCAGTGATCTAGATCGAAGGGTGATCTGTACAAAAGACAATAAATCATTCACCTGAACAATGGCAATCGAATGTCAAAAGGAACCGCGTTAATGTGCCTCACACCTGTTGAGGGTATTCATTGGATTTGAGGTCACCATTTGATTCGATCGCACGTATTTACACCCATCAAATCACGTTTTTATCGAATCAGTACAATGAAACCTGAGCTCTGAACTTGAGCTCGTGTGTTTTAACTATTTGATCAAACAATCGAACAGAACTATGCTAACGTCGTTGACTGAACAGACGTATTTCTGACGCGAATGAAAACTACTTTCTACTACTATTGCCAACAATTTATTTTGCCTTTGTGAATGAATAGGTACCTACGTAATGTAGAAATACTAATGTTCGAGTATTTGACATGCCTTCATACTCTGGTGATTATTGAAGAGAAAAGCTTTTGCAACGGGTCGAAAACCTGTTTTTACTTTCATCCCTGAACCTAAAGGGTTAAAAGAAACAAATTTAAAACAAACAACCAGTCATGCAGCATGGTTATAAGAGCGAATTTTCGAAGAAATAAGTGATTTTATGTAAAATGTGATGTTTGGAACATCTCATTCAAATATGGGCAATCTTAAACTAATTGGGCAATTATCGGTATTTAAGTATGAAGCTATTCGGTATGATTCAGGTGTGGTGCTCTCTGACTAAAGATCTGTAGGTCCTTTACAGTCATTTACTTTACAGATATTTACTTGTCATCTTGGAAAGAAAACGCTCTTCCAGGTCCTTCAATGCCATTTGTGTTAATTATAAAATCTTATTACCACTATATGCCAACATCATCTAACTCACGGAGGTAGTTGATTCGTGTGAGGAAATGGGAAAGTAGGATCGATAGGTACTACTACGAAGATATCCTTGAAAAGGCACAATGTCGTTTTTTTAAATCGATATTGAATCTGCCGAGAGGAACACGAAATTCGAAATGAGGCTGGCGTTGGCGGCTTGAGCGGACAGATCTTGGAGAAAGCGTTAAAATGGTGGGCAAAGATCTTGCGTATGGATCACTCACGGTACCCCTATGAGGGGTTGATGTCCTTGGCTCAATCGTCGGAGAATACCAAATATAATTGGGTGGCTGCCATCAGGTTGGAACTTCGCTCATTGGGCTTCGAACAGGTCTGGAAGAGCCAAAACGCAGCAGAGGGGCACATAGTTAACACGCATTTGGAAAGAAGGAGAACCCAGGACTTGGAGAGGCGTATGGCATCTTCATACTCCCTCATGTACAAAGATCTGCAGCTTTGGCCGTGTACATCACTCGGCGGCCCCTTTGGTAGAATTAGATTGATTTGCCAACTGAGACTAATGAAGGTCGATGCCATCAGAATTTACCACAACGGCGCCAGCTACTCATGGGACCCAAACGAACTCTGCTCAATATGCAACTTGCAACAACAACAAGACCTGTATCATGTTTTCCTCTCCTGCCCTCACTATAAACAACCAAGAAAGACCTTCCTCAACAGTATATAAGTGACAGCGTGAACAGAGACAACTTTCATCAGAAAATATTGAACTGCTCTAGAGACATGGTGAACGATATATTTTACTTTTTGGTCACCGTCTTGAAAATCCGATCATTCTTACGAAATGAGTAATTTAGCTTACATGTTATTCTAACTTATATAAAACTTCTACATTTAACTTATATACCAAACAACCACTGGATACCTTGTATACCTATTTCGCTTGTGTGTTATTTAGTATTTATTAGCATGTGTTATTAATTTATTATGCGTTATTACCTGCTCTAAATATATATGAAGTAAATAATGTAGAGACGCTGCTCACTGTAATGTGTTTTACACCAAATACAGTAATTCATTCATTCAGGTACTACTACGATATGTGTTGCATATCGAGGGTCTCACGGCAACTCCCCACATCGTCACTTTTGGCTAAAAGGAGTTAAGCATACTATTCGAAGCGTATCTAACAAAGTATAAGTTAGGTAACACTAAATCTCACGATTTATTTTACTGAATTACTTACTCAGTAAACATAGTCAATGGCAGATGGCTTTTTGGCTCTGCTGAAAAGTCGCCCAAATGACGATGTGGCAATTGCCAATCCCTTCTTGCGTGCTTCCAGTTGATCAAAATCCTACATATCGAGGGTCTCACGGCAACTTAAGTGTAGGATTTTGATCAACTGGAAGCACGCAAGAAGGGTTTGAAGAAAGCCTAGTGCTAAAAATGTCAGAATCCAGTGATGTGAGGTAGCGGGACAGATATCCTTATTCAAATTAATTTAAATTAAACTCGTATTAATTTATTGAAATATTCGTTGGAAAACTATTAACTACTGAGCTAAAAGAACAGAAATATGTAAGCTCATCTGTATAACTACATTTAGACACGATTTTCGTGTTCCTTGGGTATTTTCGAAAAATTTCACTACAGTTAGGTATTCGTTTCGCGTGAAATGGAGTTTGAATTTGGTGTCTGTCTGTTTGTCTGTCCTTCAATCACGCAAAAACGCCTCAATGGATCGAACCCTTCTCCCGTGTTTAAATGTTTCCGTGATTGGGGAAGGACATAGGGGGGTTCACTTCCGGATCTGATGCATACGGGTGGGGGTTTATAGGGAAGCCGACTAATAAAAATCTTAAATTCTTCCTTCCCGTGAGACAGATGAATATTATTTTTGGTATTTAAGATTGTAAGAGTTTGTAAAGGGACATGTAAGAGGTATAATCCGTAAAGCAACAGGTAAGAGTGGCAGATGGATCCATCCCGAGTTCTGCCCGTCCGGGACAGGTAACAGAAGTAGATGGACACACCCCGAGTTCAGCCCGTCAGCGACAGGCCCGACAGCTAGTTATCTAGCAAATTATATAATTTATGTGCAAACACACGCCTCAAAACACGTTTTTTTTTCATACAAAATAACCGACTTTTGGCCATATTTCGTTCAAATCGAGTCAAATGGATGGCACCATGTGAATCAGCGTTGAAAAACAATGAAAAATCGTGTACCACACTTGGGGATTACTAGACGCCATGTTTTGCAAAATTTGGCTCAACTTTGAACGCTCGCAGAACCGGTTCTGCGCAGTCAAATTTATCGATTGAGGAGTCAAATGTTCATGAAATTTTACGTAGAATCTGAATCTGCAATAAAAAATTAGTACCCATTTGAAAAACCGAAGTTGGTGTCAATTGCGCATGTTTCTGCGCATGCGCAAAGTGCGGGAATGAGATATTTGAATTCATTGTACAAAATGAAGGGGGGTTACTTTAGAAGCTTTTTTTCATTTTCCTGAAAATAACGGAGTTAGAAAGGGTGGTCCATTACTTAAGAAACACCCTGTATTATACAGTTATGGGACTGTACTATAATAGTTATGGGACTCACAAGGATATTGAGTACAGAAGAGCGATCTAGACAGAAGGATGAACTGTACGTAGGAAATAAGCAGTTTTGGAAAAATTCGCAGCGTTTTGGTACCATTATACGTAGGAACTGTTAATTGTGAATCTTTATGCGCATCTCACTTGTAAGTTTTAGACGCAGAGATCGAATCACAATAGACCTTCGATAAACTACACCCTTGTTTACTCACCGCCCATTCAATGTAATCGGCATCACCAAGGTATGTTTACAGAGGTATGTTTACGTTACACGTATTTGACAACCAGAGAGCAAATATCGGTTTGTCATGCAAAATCGACCATTTTTGTCTGCGTACAAATGAAGATTTGGTATAAAAGCATCCGACGAATCCCCTGATAGTCATTCTAGTTTTGATCTGAACAATAATCATGAAAGTGACTTTGGTATTCTGTCTTGTCGCTATCTACGGCGCTGTTGCCGCAGATTATGACTCCGTCGAAACGACCGCCTATGCTTCCGCCAGTTCTTCCTGGCTTCAGGGCGTGAATGATAGGGTCCAGGGAGTTATTGCTGCTAAACAAAACGCCGTCGAGAAGGGAGTCGACGTTTTGAACACCACCGTCAACGCTGTTTCTGAATTTGGAGCTACCGCTATTGAAAACGGAACTGCCTTGGCTCAGAGTGCCATTGATATGGGAAGCAACATGGCTGTAGAAGGAATGAAGGTAGCTGAAAAAATCGTCAACAAAACCTCCGGTGAGTTGCTCTGATTCAAAGTATTCCATAGTGCACAATCCTACTCCCATTACTTATACGAATTCTTAATTCTACTAAGTAGGTATCGGTCGCTTCACATTATAGTTTTTTATTGTTACAAGTAGTTTACGTGAAATATTAGTGCTTGAGGTGCTTCGTGTAGATACAGTAGTTCGGATGAATACCTACTTCAGGTGACTATTAAACAAAGAACTAGATTCAAATAAGCAAATAACGAGAAAACCAGTTATGATTCAGTGCTTGAAATTGATATTGCCCGTAAATTTAATAATAAAAATAAAATTTTTTTTTTCTTTCAGATCTCGTACAATCCATGCCCATCGTCGGTAAGTTCATGCCCACCAAAATGATGAAGGGAATTTTCAGCAGTGGAATGTCTACTGGCGTAAAAGTTGTCACCGGCGCTGCTTCTACTAGCAAAAAAGGAGTCAACATGGGAGGAGATATCGGAAAGGGCATGATGGGAGCCATTGGAATGGGCGCAACCAAAGTTAACGGCGCCGTCGTTACTGGAGATCACATGGCCAATGCTGTTGCATCCAACGCTGTCACCGCCGCCATGAACGTCATGTCCAAAGGTATCAAGGCCGTTGGTAACAGAGTGTCCAAAGCGGGATCCATGATGTCCGCGTCTGCTTCTCTCAATGCCGGTGTCAGCGCCAGCGCTGATGTCTCCACTACCAATTAAATTATTGGCTTCACAAACTCTAGCTCATCCTTGACTAGGAAAATCTCAATAAAAACCTAAAAAAAAAAGAAGTCTACTCTACTTCCATCACCCGCTCTCTATCCGAGTTACCTACGAAATTATTGAGCTCCAGCCAATTTTGATTTGGTTTTTTGAGGGACCCCACTTCGACAGTGGCATGATCCTTCATAGCAGGGACTTTTAGTGCACGGTCACTACCACCAACCAATACTACAGCAACTGGCTTTAGAGTCCACTTGGGTTCACAAACCAATTCGAGACCACGAAATGGCTCTTCTTCCATCACTTGCTCTGTGAAACCCAAAGATAGAGAAGATTGGAATAATGACTAGAGACGACTAGAAATCTATGTGAAGATGAGATCAATACGTCGATTTTTTCGAAGAACTTATCTACAGCGAAATCTTCAAATCACTTTGAAGATGCGGGTGCAGATTTAAGTTTTGCTACCCGATATCTCTCAATAGATGTCATTTCAAAATTATAGGTTATTCTGTGTCACAGAGCTTGGTAGTAAAGATTTCCCGTTTTTCACGTGTGACGCGTCCTCCTACATGACCTATTAATTTGTGGTAGTTAATATATATGTTGACATATTATGTTGATTAGTTGTATGATTAGAATTAATTAATTACCCCGATTCTCTCTCTCTAGGCATGTCACAAGCTGTAGGTTACTCGGTCCAGATAATTTTATGGCAAGCACTTATATACTTTTGTAAATTTCTCAAATCATAATTTGCACCAGGACATTCTCCCCTACTCATATACTGGGAGCACAGAAGACATTTCATCAATTAAGCAACATATTTTCACTGGTTTATTCAGTCACATGTATTTTTCTCTCTACCTAGTATTTTTGTTGAAATCTCCCTCCAATAGCAGAATACGGATATTTTGAGCAGTTGATTTAGCTGCCAACACTGCATCAAAATGGCGGTCAAAGGAAGCCACGTGTTAATATCTGCAGAGTCATCCAGACTGGATGAGCTACTGGATCATCCAGACTGGATGATCCAGTAGCTCAAATGGCTTGGAAAGTGATGTGTCTGTAGGGGATTTCCCATTATTTATTTATTTAATTTTGTTACTATTTCAACAGGTGACAGAGTCGTTAAGTTATCGTTAATAAAAACAAGTTCAGAATTTTCCGAAAACTTGAATTGTGTTCATGCTAAAAAATAAGTTATACTAAAAGTACCTAAAATTGGTGACCCCGACGTGATGGCCGAAGAAGACAATTTTCAAATTCAGAATCCAGCAACAGGTAGCAGATCAAACAACCAAAATGAAGACGAGGCCAACGTAGTTCGACTGAAAGTTTATTATTTGTTTTGACTTGAATTTTCTCTCTCCCTAGAAACTGAAATTTTTCTTAAATTCTTCAAAATGCTATATTTAACAAACTATGTATGGAACTGTATGTCTGGTTAGGGTGATCGTCCAGTAACCTGCATAGATGAACTAGCAGAACAAAAAACCCAAAAATACAGCAATTTTTGGCGTCGGAAAATTGATGCTTGAAATAACCCATAATTTTGAAATGACCCAGATATTAAAGCGGGATCAGACGACTGCTGTTGTCCCTGTGTGGATCTCAAATATGTTTTAATGTGTTTCGGAGCTGAAAATGAGCGCTCTACAAGACTCAGTGGTGCTGTGAATTGTCAAAATGAGTTTCGCTAATCGAAAAACTTCAGGTAAAACCCATGGCATTCCAGCAAGATACCCAACCATGGTTAATTCTCTTTCCCAGCCCTCATCGAACGTCAATATGTTTTGACGTTTTTGCTCACAGCGATTCCACCTCCACATCCCACGAGGGTAAAATTCAGTATTAGGAATGTTGTGAAATAAAAACACAAAACCAACATACGAACTCCATCAGAATTTAATTAATTTGAATCTAAAAAGTGTATCTATTAAACATTATTCTATTGTAAATCCTGTTTCAAAATTTCATTGTATCGATTCTCAAACGACAGAACTAACCGTTTTTGTATTTTATTGGATCAATCAATAAATTTATACAATCGTCAGATACTGCTACTAATATACGTCAATAAAATTTGGAAAATCGAACCATTGATATGGAAACTACCATTAGCCAAATATCGGAATTTTATTGTCTATACACACTCGGAATATATTATTTTACAGTGATACCTGTACCGGTACATAAATAAATAAATAATTGTAAACTTACTCCATCAGATCAAATTTAAACATCTGTAATTCAATGCAACGTTTTTGATTATAATCATAATTACTAATAATTATTAGTCCGCTTCACAAAAAATAGAGAGCACTAGCTCCATTTGTTTCATTTAAACAAGTATGAATCGGTTGTTTCACTTCATCATAAATTGTAAATTGTACAATACCTATACAATAATGTTTAAATGGTATAATACATATATATTATGTAGTGACATAATAATATATTATGTTCAAAGAATATGGAACTTGGGATAAATGCTCTTAGTTGCATAAATCAAGTACATGTTGAGGTTGTTCCTCTTCGTGATCCAATTATAGTGGTATTTTAAAGGTTAGTGTGACTCCATGAATAAGTGTCTCAAATAATAGTACACAACCTCACAATCCATTTGTGCGAACACCAATCAGTATAACAAATAGAAAAATAAAAGAGATATTCCAATTCTTGTAATTTTTGGCAATAGCTGAAACACTAGACCTAGTATACCTGTATGATTGAGTCATAAATCAAGCGCACAGCGCGATATGTACACGAATGAGATCACTTAATAACGAAATCGAATATTGTTTTACGTACTTAGTACATAATCGTACTTAGTAGGTTAATGAGTGATTTGGCACAGTTATTATAGGGTCATTTGGCAACTGTTATCACATACAATAAGAGCTTATAAAATAGGTAACTTAGATTTTCCATTGCGATTTTGAATTGTACATAACGATTACTAGTCTGATCAAATTATTTGTATGAACACACATTGATAGAGCATCAAATATCGTACACTCCGAGTGCAACGGGCAGTAAATATCGCAATTATACGACGCGAAACCTTCAAATTTAAGGGTTTTTTTGTAGACAAATTCATACGAGCTGAAATATTGGGTGTTACCGGAACATCCACTAATTTTTTTTCATTCCGTTCTCTCGTTCAAACCTCGTGAACCTTCGTGAAACAAGCGAGCTCACAAGATTGTACGAGCTCGAGGCTGAGGATCAGTATGAATTGAAAAGTAGCACCAGTTTGTGATACATATTGTATATTGTACACCTCGTAGACATTGTATATTGTTAATCATTTGAAATATAGTGCAACTTTGTTTATTGTTTTTCGATTATAGACCTTAGTTAACTGTAAAGATTCGCACATCAACGCACTTAGTCAGGAATAATGGCCCATCTAGTAAACTTAAACTTCGGACTCATGTCCAGTAAGAACAAGGCGCAGTTCCTAAACTGTTTCATTTTGCGTATCAGAGTACATAAGTTTTTTTTTCGAACTTATTCGACCAGAAATTATGTAATTTAAGAGGAGTCAAAAAATCTTATTTTGACCACGGGTAGCACAATTTTATCAAAATGATCAGAGCGAAATAGAGTTCAGCCATTTGGAAACTTAACAACTGTGTTCTGGTGTGTAACAAGAATCCTGTATGGTCACATTATATTTGAATTCTTCTCGATTCGCCACCAAATTGACTTAAAGTAGGAGTAATCGTATCAAGTTATGTTTAGTCACCGGATTCAATGATGAGTTGGTAGGGTCATCAAAAGATCCGTAGGTTGAAAATTTACCGCCTACGTCGGGCTAAACATCAGAAATACAGTGACACGCGGTGTATTTTCAATTCAAGCTCTTCAGTTTACAAAAACAACTCTCAAGAGATCTCTCGTATGTGTTATTTTCCCCATCTAAAACGAAAAGTTCAATTCGAAAAGTCTTTGAAAATCGCGAATCACTTGTTCCTTCCAGATCCACCGGTTTCAGGTAAAATCCCTTTTGCGTTCCCTGGGCAAATTTTACGTGGCCTCTTCTTCGTTATCTTCCGACTTCGTGTCAAGTTCTTCGTCCGTCAGCTGCTCGACGGCCATGTATGAGGCCGAGAAGCCTTTACTCACGATCGTGTCGTCCGTTTGGAATCTTACGAGGAGAGCTTCAGTCACGGATATTATGTCAGTTGGGTTCTGAAAAAAAGGTCAAGAACATCGAATGGTCAAATCGTTAGATGATACGAAACGTGTTGATTTCTTTATAATTAACTATAATCAGTCACGGATATTATGTCAGTTGGGTTCTGAAAAAAAGGTCAAGAACATCGAATGGTCAAATCGTTAGATGATACGAAACGTGTTGATTCCTTTATAATTAACTCCACGGCGCTACTACCAGGAGGGTCCAGGCCTGAGTTACAAAACGTCCCTACTCCACTCTGAGCAACTTAGTACCTACACAAAATCATCGTTCGAAAATTGAGCAGGATTTCACTCAACTTCAACTCTCATTCAACTTTCGGTCGTGCCAAGAAGCCTGAATGAGCGTGTTGGCAAAATTGAAGGCAAGGGCGTGAAAAAAATCATCATGAAAAGTGTCAAAATACTTTGCTGGAATGCTTATGGCCTCGCGTTACGGAAAAATGAGCTTCAGTTGGCACCAGACCTCAATACAGATTTTGTACAGGGATGGAGTAAGAGAGGATCATCATGGTCCTACCCTTACCCTGTTTGTTTTAAATAAAAGCCGTCAATTAGTCAATCATGTTGATATCTGTCTCATATCTGAGACGTAAAAATAGAAGGCAGAACTCACTTTAAAATTTCGAAAGATGTACTGGTTGTTGGGAAGACATTCAAAAATGACCATCCACAACAAACTCATCCTGTACAACCAAGTCCTGAAACCTGTTTTAGACTTATGGTGCGCAACTGTGGGGATGCACCGCTCAGTCAAATCGCGACATTCAACGCTTTCAGAATAGTGTGTTGCGTACCTACGTAGACCCGCAACGACAGACTTCACATCGAACTAAAAATTGACCCTGTCAAGGAAGTAATTCGGAAGCAAGCCATCAAACACATCGTGAGGCTTCAAGATCACATTAACGAAGAGGTACTTGACACGTATGATCTACTCAGACGACTCAAGAGGACCAAACCACACGAGCTGATCCAGTTGGTGTGACTACTATTATAAGAGCCAATGAGAACTAAGTAAAGTACTCTAGGTCTCCATTAACCCCCCAAAATTGTTAAATGAATATTGCTTATAAGTAGATTGTGTATTCTGTATGTTCGTGGTGGAAGTGCAGTGATCATCAAAGAAAACCTACTCCATCACGAGTATAACAAAATTGAAAATGAAGCAGATGTGTGCTCTCGAGATAAAAACTAATTCATTTCTGATTACTGATGCAAGCACATGCTGTCCACCTAAATACGAAACTAAATATGAAGAATACAAGAACATCTTGCCCAACTTGGAAGTCGTTTCATTCTCAGAGCACCGAAAAAGGACGCGGACTCCATCAAACAATTATTGATGACAACTGTGAGGCACATTCTACTGGGAAAACTTCCTGGCCCACTGACCCAAGCAAAACTCCAGACCTGATTGACTTCTTCATTGTAAAGAATATCTCATCGAACTACCTCCTTGTAGAGGAAAGTCATGACTTAACTTCACATCATTGCTCTGATCCGGACTGCAGTGCTAAGATAAAGTCCCCTATCGACCGTTTTGGTGTTTTTGGAGTTGGGCACATGGCTGCGTAGATCTCGACGTGGCGCGTCTTTTCTGCCAAGGTAGAATTTCCTATCTCTATTGGAAAGGTTCGAAAAAAGACTTCATCTTATCTCCAGTTTGATGATCTGGGCCCCCTTCCTCACTTAACTGCATTTTTCTCGACATGAAAAAAATGGAGATAGGCGGCAGAATTGCTCTGACTTAGTGATCGAATCATACAGAAGCCAATCAAACCGTACTTGGTCAATCGTACGACAAAGTGGAAACGTTACAAACAAGACATTTGCAGGTGAGTATATTGATTTGAGCAAGCCGATACACACCAGATGATGTGGAAAGTGAGCTCGAACATCTCGTTTGCAGCATTCAGATTGCTGCATGGGACAACACTCCTACAATCTCAAGAAGGCTAAAAGGTATCCAACTATCCACGAGACATAGTCTCTGCAATCAAGAAGAAACGAAAGGCCAGAAAACGATGGCAAGCTACCAGAGCACCACATCACAAGTCTGAATGGTACAAAACACAAAGTGAACTGAAGTCGCTGATGGAGGAGATCAATGAAGAAACTCATGAACACTTCATCACAGAGCTAACGAATCATCGTGATACCGATCACTCACTTTGGAAGGCTACAAAATATTATTTGGCGTACTTGACTTTATTCCTTTTAAAAACGACTTGAAAAGTTGATAAGATTGACAAATTGGTTTACAGATCCCACAATCCGTACAAAGAGCAAGTATAATATGGAGGAATGAAAGAAGATGCTGCTGCCCGCTCCGAATGCTTAAGGAAGTCAGAGAAATAGTTGGTACTGGTAGTTGCAGTTGATCCTGAAAAGAATCGATTCAGTGAAAACAACTTCGGCCGAAAGCAGTGAACTTCCAACATGGGCGAGCTCTCTTTTGGAGGATACAATAGTCTTCAGGACACGCAGGTTTGTTAGATACCCGTCAGAATGCTCTAGAACAGAGTTGGATATCGATCAGCACCCGCTGGTTGAAGGGAAATTCAAAAATAGCGTTACCCCATTGTATTGCACCAATAGATGTTATTACATGGTTATCACATAATAACCAAAGGCAAATAACATGGCTATCACATAATAAACTAATCATTAATGACCGTCGGCAAATTGACAAATGGACGTACCTGACAATTTTGACATTTTGAGATAACTCCATCACAGATACCAAAACACTCGTCTCTATAAAGTTTTGGCAACCTCCTGGCGTTCAAATTACCCAAATTTACAGATACGCCCCTTTGTTATTTTGCCGACGTTATAATTAATATATTATATGAATTTATAGGTATAACATTATTATATGATATGAGTGCTAAGGCAGCCCGCGGTGGTCCATTGATTACTTTTCATACAGTTCATAGCAACGTACAATACATATCGTTGCACCACGCCAATTTCCTGTTTTGGTCATGTTTGTTTAAGTGCACTTTTGGATACCCTGATTTGGGTACTACTGAGTTGGGCACACCACGCCAGAGTCAACATACGTAATTCCCAGTGGATTTTTTCGAAAAATAAGATATTCGTTTGGCGTACCTACCTGTAGGTGCACTTAAACCACAATGACCAAAAAAGCCGATTGGCGTGGTCGTAATGATATGCTAACAACTCGAATCCCCTTGAAATGAAGACCGTAAAATAAGTTCAAGCTCAAATCAAATAAGCAATCATTGGTATCTTTATCATCATAAAAACACTCACGGTATTTCCGCAGAACTTCCCATAGGAAGGGCCGCTGGAATCCATTCCAGAGAAAATTTCCACGTAGTCATAAGCGCAGTCTGTTTCGTCCTCGACTTCAAACGCGAGGAAAGTCAGATGAACTATCATTCCTAAGGAATTATTAACACGTCATTTGCAAAGTTTAATAACGCAATAGCTGATCAAAAAAAGTGTCAAGGCAGTTTCTTAACAATGTCAGGTCTGACATGTCAAACCCACAGGCATATGAGTTGGGTTTCCCAAAAACGTGCTCATTGATTGTGTCTATTATAGTGCGGTGAAATAATATGACATATTATTTTATATTGTTACATTGTAACAATATAATTATTGCGAATTCATAATAATTTATCAATAATAATTATTAATTAACCGATGTGTCAAGAATTTACGTATCTTGAAACGTAAACCCTCAAATCTTGAGCGATTTCAATGGTTCATTATCAAAGATAAACCAAAAGGGCCTAACCTCAACATCTAAAGCAAACGTTTCCCTCCAACTCCAAATCGTTAGAAAAATCTTTAAAATATTATGATTAAAAACTGTATAACAATTATGCAATAATTATACCACCAAAAACGTCCTAATCGTCAAAAAGCAAAGTTTACTGAACAGTAAAAAAACGGAAAGTACACTCATTTCTATTTTAATCAACTCTTCTCATTGTCATCGTTTAGTGCTAATAATTGACTGGATAGAGTAACCGAAATATCCCCGATGTATAGAGGGTGTAGGTGAACGTTTGTGCGTCAAAAAAGGGGTTTCCGGAAAAGGGTCGTTGGAGAGTTTTTGGTGTGACCCAATATACATCGCAAGCTTTTACGAAAATCAATCCTGTTGATAGAAAATCACTTTCCTCAGTGATATTGACATATTTTTTTTAAATCTTGAAAATACGAAACATGTCTACTTTTACACTCTCCGTAACTTTGGTACCCTTCACTTAAGCAAGATTATGCATAGGATTATTAAATGGCGAACAAATTTTGTTTGCAATTCAATGTATGTTATTGTTGTATGCGGCAGTTTTCGCGCTAAATGGCATAGTTTTCTGAATATTTAAGAAAAACTTACAAAAATTCATAATTTACCAAATCCCCCCTCCTTATCCCACCAAACCCGACGCTTAAAATGGTGTTTTACTTTTTACAAAACAATATGTGGACTGTAGAACAATTTGCAGCTGGAGGGAAACTTTTACTTTGGATGTTGAGGTTTGGGTCTACCCAACATTACCGTATTATTTTCCATAATTTCAAAGCAGAAATTCTGGTGATCATAGGCAACTCAAATTTGAGCATAACGAGGGTCTCACGGCAACTTCCCACATTGTCATTTGGGCGACTTTTCAGCAGAGCCAAAAAACCATTTGCCAATGACTATTTTTACTGACTAATTCAGTAAAATAAAACGTGAGATTTAAGAGTTCCCTAACTTAGGTACCTACCTAACTTATACCAATCTATACGAGTAGATCGATCCGCCGGGAGAAGACGCTTCGAATGGTATGCATAGGTAGGTGACTCATTTTGGCCAAAAGCGACGATGTGGGAAGTTGCCGTGAGACCCTCGATAATAAATCATTCATTTCTAGGTTTACATAGCTAGAAGAGTTTGCTAGATGTGATCAATAAGTGATTTTACATCCCAACAATACCAATGTATTGACAAACCTGGGTCAGCTTCAATGGTCCAATCGCAGTCTGCTTTATTATCGTAGTTGTGGTCTCCATACTTGGCATGGGAGTAAAAATGCCTCACTCTCTTGGTCGCCTTCAAGTGACCCCCGCAAGCTGGTAAAACAGAAGGTATGTGGGAATTGTAATATTATAGTAACTACAACATAATATGAACAACAGTTATTATATATTATATAATAACTGTTGTTCTGAGAGAAATTGATAATATCATTATATATATCTGTACAATATCTGTATATTATACAAATCGAGTCGGAAAGTCGGCAGTTTATTCAAGGGAAATAGTTGAAACGATGGTAACAAAATTACCTACATGATAACAAATGGAAGAATTAGACTGAATAATGAAATCGGGAGGGTTGCAAGATGGCGTCACATGAAGCCGTTCTGGTACATGATTTAGATTAAGTACGTACTTTATGTACCCCCGAGAGCCTGGGAGGTGCTGCTGATTAGCGGAGCCACCCGCAAGCTCTGGGGGCCGAAGAGTGATTATACAGTAGAAATGATTTATTCACAGCGTAATTCAGTTCCATCACAACGGAAAGATACTACCATAAGTACCACAGTTCATGATGGTAAAACGGTAAAATATTCGTTAAAAAAGTATATTATAGTTCGTTTCACGATGTTGAAGGAGTGTGAGATTGAATGAGTGGATTTATGTAAATACTCATGTTCTAGTAGTGTTAAGTAAGTTTTAATACCTTCAAACGATAATTCCCTAACTAAGACCTTCTGCTTTGAGTAATTCAGGTGACTGTCGCCTGCAATCACTGTGTATACTGTTGTAACTATTCGAATGCCGTGATGGGCACTGAAACGCGGTAGGTGTTTATGACTATTGAACGAGAAGTAAAACTCGAAAACGCTAAACCACAGAAAACTTAACTAATCCTAATTGGCTACTCCTAATTCTTAGCAATGGTCAACGTCATATGGTTTCAATAATAACCAACTGCATAAATAAGCAACCGCTTATCAGTACTCTATAGAATAAGACCACAATGATCTGCATTTCTCATCGCCTGAAATCCTGTCCACAAGAAAATTAATTACCCATGATTCGAATCATAGTGATTTTAAGGTGATTGGCGTGAACCAAGACGATTAGAGTAAGAATATTGCAAATACTCACCAGTCGAATGTGTTGCAAGAAACCCTTTCTTTTGCACGCTGGCGTCCGATTTGAATATCATCAGCATCTGATTGGACGTCGCTATGATCGGATGCGGGGCCTTGGCGCCGCAAAACCTTCCTAAGCTCATCGCTTCAGGGCTGTCACCGTTGTAGACGGAGATGTGGTCATAAGCGCACTCCTGATGTGGTTCCAACTCGAATTCCGAAAATACCTGCAGAAAGGATTCATTAAGATATGATTAATTAAGATATGATTATGAAAAAACTCTTGACACAATGGTTTATTATCCTCTATGTGCAGATCACCCTTCTGTCTAAATCACGAAATGATGAATGAAACGTTTATACAGGATGTCTAGTGCAATTATTTAACAATCTCAGGGAATCGATTTAACAGGTCATTTGCAACAAAAAATGCCTCGTTTTTCTTACTCAACTAAAAATCCGACTTTTTTTCACTTTTAAGATTTTTTTCGTCTTCTCAACCTTGTCTCTGTAAAACGAACCTAACTCCCTTAAATTATTATGTAAAATGAAATCTGAGGATACCGTTGAAAAGAGCGTTAAATTTCTTATCTCTTTGATACAAAGTCCAATTTTTTTAGTCTGGCCTAACTGGTTAAAAAATTGCGAAATTCAAAATTTGAAGATTTCCTTAAAATCACCGTTTTTTCTTCAGTTTTTCGCTTTGTTATTACGGAGGCCATACGGCGGGCACTCCTTAGGGACAACTTACCGTTGGAAAGCTGAGGTTCTAGGCAAGTTTGTCCTAAGGAGTGCCCGCCGAATGGCCTCCGTAATAACAAAGCGAACAACTAAAGAAAAAACGGTGATTTTAAGAAAATCTTCAAATTTTTGAATTTCGCCATTTTTTACGAGTTAGGCCAGACTAAAAAAAAACGGATTTTGTATTTAACGCTCTTTCCAACTGTATCCTCAGATTTTATTTTATATAATTATTTAAGGAAGTTAGGCCCGTTTTATAGAGACACGGTCGAGAAGACGAAAAAAATCTTAAAAGTGAAAAATGTCGGATTTTTAGTCGAGTAAGAAAAACAATCTACAAGGCATTTTTTGTTGCAAATTACCTGTAAAATCTATTCCCTGAGTTTGTTACATAGTTACACTAGACACCCTGTATATACATGATGAGATGAATTAATTAAGGGGACGTTAGTGCGATGTGTTTTTTGCTATCTCTCTTTATATCGAAATAAAAAGGGTGGTACGTTCATTAAGAACCACCCTGTAGAGATAATGAATTAATTACAAATAATTATTATCAATTCTCAGTAGGTATCTGATTCTGGGGTTTTTATTTCGACCTACCTACTTTGGCAATAACTAAAAATAATTAATAAGAATAATAATTAGAGTCTATCAGTTAGTGATCTAGACAGAAGGGTGATCCGTACAAAAAAGATAATAAACCGTTGTGTCAAGAATTTGCAGAGTTTTGTACAGTACCTAGTTGTCAACTGCAAAAAATCTGCAAATTCTTGACACAACGGTTTATTATCTTCTTCGTGTAGATCATCCTTTGGTATAAATCACTAAATGGTAGATTATGAATAATTGAAAATTCTATTGCGAATCCCCTAGTCAACAACTTTAATTTGAAACGGTAGATTATAATAGTTACCCAGAGGGTAGGGAGGGCACTTTACGACCTATTCTCATACCACAACCTAATATACATACAAAATTTGCGTACTCAAAATAATAATAATCGATATACCGTTTAGTGATCTGGACAGAATATGCACCAAGAAGATGATAAACAGTTGTGTCAAGAATTTGCAGAGTTTTGTACAGTACCTAGTTGTCATCCTGGATTGGCTCTAAAATAACTCCAAACTGTAGTTAACGTTGCTACATCTTATATTCTCGTATTATAATAATATGCACTGATTTTCAAAACATTTCCGGATCTCTTACCAGTTTTATTCGGTGGCCTGGAGTCGTGGTGAAATGCCACACGCAGTCCTTTCTGCTCGGATACGTTTCGGGGTAGTTGGGCGATGAGACCTGTCCGACTGGCGCTCTCACGTCATGTTTGCATCCTCCTTCCTTGCAGTCGTGACCGTTTTCGTGGAGCGTGAACCCGTTATGACACCAACAGGTGTACGACCCCACGGTGTTTCTACACTCGTGTTGACACCCTCCGTTGTTGATGGCACATTCATCCAGGTCTGCGAACAAACGACGTAACCCTCGTGATTGGACGTGGGATATTTATTTCTGCTGATGGTAATGATTTCTGAATCAAAGGCGGACAGCGATATGCATGGCATACCCAGGAGGCTATTTGTGTCAACAATAAGTTCCCCAAATTATACACATACTAATGCACGACTAGGGTACAAAATTATATCGATACCTCTGCGCAAAAAGGGCGAATCTGCAATCGAGCACTGTGTTTCTAAAACCCCAAACGGCGTCGCTAGTTACTATAACTTTTGAGGAATTCGTAGTAAGATAGTGTAGGTACCCACTGAAAGTAGACAAAACTGAACAGGAGGTTATAATAACTAGCGACGCCGTTTGGGGTTTTAGAAACACAGTGCTCGATTGCAGATTCGCCCTTTTTGCGCAGATATTATCTATAGATATTATATCTATTATCTATAGATATTATCTACCTGTGAAGAACAAAGCGGCAAAGCCAGATTTCTGTACAGAGCTGTCTGACGAGAACTCAATCCTCAATGAGTTACTTTCCGAAGTCGTCAAAGGTGGCACTTTGGAACCACAAAAAACTCCATGCCGGTGCAAAACTTCAGAGTTCAGCTTGGAGTGAATTTCCACGCTATCGTACTCACACTCTTGCTGAAATACGTAAAGTAAACCAAATTAGCTTCAATTTTTATTATAAATTGTGGATTCGTGGATTTATTGGCAACTGGCAACAAAGATCGAAAAATATTAGAGATGCTGTTGTTGATATTTTATTAAAAGGTGGAATATTGTAATTTACAAGCTTCAACTCAGCGCTCAAACTATTATGTAGATTGTAATTTAACAGAACTCCAAAACCTGATATGTTGTCACTTTACGTCATGTCACTCTCAAGTTAAGTACCAACCTGGAACACCTGGAAAAAATTGTCAACAGAATTTATAATTATTAAGTATACAATTTTAAATATCGACGATGTTGCTTAAAGTTTTTGTGTGCCTACCACTTCAATAATTAGGTTAGTATGCACGGTTTCTCAACAATTTCTGCCTAATAATTTAGTATGGAGTCAGAACCTGCACATCCAACTATGGACAACGAATCAATGGCGATTTAAAAAATCAATTCATAATCTTGTAACAGTTGAACTGGCAAAACAACAAAAACAAAAAATCCACATTTTGCAGCATGGCTATAAGAGCGAATTTTTGTGGAAATAACTGTCTCCATTTTACTGAGTTTTATAACAAATTTCATTCAACTGTTGATGAACTCACGTTGTTTCCTTCGAGATCAAAATGCGTGAAGTTGAGTGTGATCCTGAACTTGGGGGGTGCGATGATCTCCCATACGCAGTTTTTCTCGGGAGGATACAAATCGGGGAAGGATGGACTTGTGATGGCGCCGCTGGATGTCTCCAAAACTCCACCGCAGGCATCTGAACAATTAGATACACTGGTGTTTTCATTCACTTTGGTATGAAACGGACTTAAGTGTCATTCACTATTTGATAAAAGTCGTAGGTAGCAAGAAGTAACCAGCTGTACCAAAACTATACAAAGAAGAGAGGTTCTTTGTGCTACTTCCATCTTGCTACTACTCCCAATCAATCATTCATGCTGCCACTCTTCTGAGTGGTGGGGCTACGTGTTTCCACGCAAATCCTACCAATAAATTAGATCATTTTTAAAGAAGCTGGACAGTGAAATTAAATCCAGTGTATAAATTGAACGAAGAATTTATTTATAACAAGATCGAGGAGCAAGATCACTTGTACACGGAAAACTGGGGAACAGTGGTGGCATCTTAGGCCTAGGCAGAAAAGACATTAGCCAAAAGAAGAAAAACCCTAGATTAAGGTGATTCAATACTCCAATACTCCTCTTCGACTGATATGTTTCAACGTATCATGACTAAGTCTTTAATAAAATGAACCCTTATATCAATATGCAATGGACGGTTCGAATTCTCAAAAGGTTTTGTCATACGAACAGCACGTACATTGGCCACTAGTAACTTTGGTTCTACGGTGATTCCAAAGTCATTTTTGACACTCTTTTCAATTTATTTTTGGGCCCATAACCTAAAGAAGATGGGCAGTGAAATTCCAGTGTACAAATTGAACGAAGAATTTATCTATAACAAGATCGAGGAGTAAGATCACTCGTACACGGAAAACAGGGGAACAGTGGTGGCATCTTAGGCCTAGGGCGAAAAAGGCATGAGCCAAAAGAAGAAAATCCCTAGATTAGGGTGATGCAATAATCCAATAATTGTAGTATGTAGAGTACAACTAGTGATTCGTACCTTCACAATGTTTACTGTCGGAATGAAGTTCGTATCCGATGCTACATGCACATTCATAACCACCCAGTGTGTTGATGCATTGTTGCTCGCAGCCGTGATCTGTCAGCTTGCATTCGTCAAACTCTACAAAATACAATCCAAGATGTAGATAGATCGGCTTTACATAATACTTTGTATAAGCGTAATGACTACAAACATACTGCTATAATATAGTGCTATAACTTGAAATATTATTTTACGTTCTGAAATAAAGGGGAATATTTACCGACGATAGCGTCCAGTAAAATCACGATTCCAAGTTCCAGAATTTAGTCTTACTTATGGGTTAACATAATGTGAAAAGTTACTTAGGCTCAGAAGCATTAGGAGAAGCTAGGCAGAAAAAAAATCTGCAAATTCTTGACACAACGGTTTATTATCTTCTTCGTGTAGATCATCCTTTGGTATAGATCACTAAATGGTAGATTATGAATAATTGAAAATTCTATTTCGAATCCACTTGTCAACAACTTTAATTTGAAACGGTAGATGATAATAGTTACCCAGAGGGTAGGGAGGGCACTTTACGACCTATTCTCATACCTACCTAATATGGGTACATACAAAATTTGCGTACTTAAAATAATAATAATCAATCTACCATTTAGTGATCTTGACAGAATATGAACCAAGAAGATAATAAACCTTTGTGCCAAGTATTTGCAGTGTTTTTATTCGATTTTCTGAATCTACGTATCTTGAAACGAAAAACCAACCAATTTTGAGGAGGTTAAACAATTTTTTTCTTCTCCTGGTGGGGATGCTGATTTGGCACGGGTGGTTCCGTAATCATGAGCACGTAATCGGAGCATACACGGGCGACTAGTCGTGCTTATGGAGAATAGGACGAAACAGCATCTCATCTTCTGGTTGAGTGCCCAGCAATTGAACCTCAACGGTATGGACTCTTTGGGTTTCTGGTACAAGAGGAAATTGTCTCGGTGAACAATCTAACAGAGGGGATCATCAGTAAAGTAGAGGGAGTGGACTGGACCCAGGGCTTATACGATGGCTCATAAGGCAACGCTCTGCACTGTAAGCTCAGGATTTCAGTGAGGCGGTTGGGGTGGGGACCTGTCCAATCCTGAGACCCTGCGACCTACTCACTTAGACTTAGTCGATATCGTCTTACTTAAAACCGTGCATCATGTTGTGCAAAAAGTGTAAATCATTTTTTGAATGATTCTTTGAGTAAATCATAATATGAATTAATATATTATATTAATTCACCAGGATAACTCGGCAATTGACTAAAGTAGATATGCGACCAACACACATTCCGAAAAATCACGGGGTATCTTGCAGCAACATTAGATTTTGGGGAATGGGCACTCCCACATCATATAATATATATATACCTAATTAGATATTCATACCCCTCTTCAGCCACACGTAGTCGTATTATTTGATTAAACAAAATCATTTAAAAAAAAAAAAACAAGAATATAACATGAACCTTTCATATAGGCGGCGGAAAAGCCTCCTTTTTGGACTGAGCCGTCTGAGACGAATTTGATGAGCAACTTGTTGCCGCTGGACTGCACGTCAGGGGGAAGTTTGTAGCCGCAGAACTTGCCAATGACTCGCGAATCCGGAGCATGACCGTCTAGAATTTCGACGTAATCGTAAACGCAGTTATCGTGTTTTTCAACCTGAAAATCCCCAAATTCATTATGAAGACGATGAGTGAAACATGACACTGTGCTGCATGCGATGCGTTTCATGATGAATGATCGCATGAGAGAATTTTCCAAGAAGTAGGAATTCGTGCAAAGTAAAATTTGGTGTGGAAGGGGAGGGGGGAATCAAAAGTGTTTTGAATACCAGAAGAGTATTGGATACGTAACAAGTTTTGTCTCCATTTTTTCCCTCAGTTTATAGATTTTTCAACCCAGAAGTGCGATTATCTCATTCCGTTATCAGATTAGAGCAGATGAACCGTTAAGACCATCTCAAGTAACAACCACGTTTCTTCACCTTCAAAGTTCTCCGGTTTGAGAGCGGAATAAGATCTCGCCATTCTGACTTCTTCAACGTGTTCAGCGTGAAAAAAAAACCTTCAAAATGAGGTGTCACTTGGCAGACTGTTTCATTTTTGGAATTTATGGACAATTTTTTCCCTGTAAAACTCCTTAAAACCCCGCTTAGGTCTGGTTTCACCAAAGTTTTTAATCAACGTTTAATAATTAAATCGAAGAGCTCAGATAGTAAACAACGATGTCGGGTTTTACCAATGTCGTATTAAATAAATCAACGATTAAAAGAGATGAATTGCCGATTTAAATTAAGCGGCAACGTTAAAATTCAGCGGTACTACTTTAGGTATTTATATATTTTTGTATGTGTCACTCCTGACGATAACTCTCAATAAAATGAGATGAAAAGGTCAAATTTGCACAAAATATCTGTCTTGGCAATCGAAAGGCCAAGTTCATAGATTAGGAGAATCGGGCCACTCTAAAGGGGAATTTTAAGGGGGGAGAAAACTAACCAAAAATTCCGAAAATGAAACAGTCTGACAAGTGACACATCATTCTAAAAAAATTGATAAAGTCAGAATTGCGATACCTTACTCTGTTCTCAAACTGGAGCGCTTTGAAGATGAAGAAACGTGGTTGTTACTCGAGATGCTCTTCATGTTTCATCTGCTCTACTCTGATAACGGAATGAAATATCGCAATTCTGACTTCACCATCGTGTTCAGTGTTAAACAATCGGCATAAAATTGAGACAAAATTTGTTATAACACCAAAACGATGGAGAATTTTTATACAAAACCAGTAATGTCGTCGAAAATTCCCTCATATAGCCATGAACTGTGGATTTTCGTTTAAATATGTGTACTTCAAACCCAAAATTCATAAGCTTCTACTCCAGTTGGGTTTGTTCACCTACTTCAAAGCTTTGGAACTTGAGAGCTACTTGAAAGGTCTCGGGTGCTGTTAGCTTCCATACGCACTCCTTGTTGTGTTGGTAGTCCTCGGGAAAATTGGGAGATTCGAGGTGCCCTCCTTCGTCTACCTCGATTTCCCCTCCGCAGACCGCTAAAGCAAACAAGAAAGAAGAAGGGGATCAAATATTATACAATTGAATCGGTGAAAATCAACCAATTATTGAACATCATCTGATATTTACTCCCTAGCTCGAGTTAGAGAAGAGTTCTGTACAGGTGCACTTGAAGTCATTGGAAGACGGTGAGTGAACTTCATATTTATGAAAGCTAGAAGTCCACGGGGTAAGACGTCTCAGTAGTGATAACTGGGTAAGTGGGGGGTGTAGGGGGAGATTGATTGGCTGAATGAGACCATAGATGAGTTTCCTCGAGTGTGCACGCACTCCTTTGGTCTTCCTTGCCGTTGCTTCATTTTTAATTTTGGTGAGTTTAAAAAATACCAACTATTAACTCTTTCTTCTCGCATCTCTTACTTTCTTAGTGATGCCTTCTAAATTGTGAGCTATTTGGTACATCTTGGCACCACTGCGTGTCATCTGATAAAGGCAGTTCGATCCAACCAACGCGTCTAGCTTTTACGATTACCTCTTACACTCAATAAATTACAATACATTACATAATGTTGTGTCAAGAATTGGCTGAGTTTTTGGTTTACATTTAGAGTTTATTATTTAGAATTTTGTAAGACCATCCGCAGCTTTGTACGACCAGCCGTTCGTTCACAATGAGGGCTCGAAATTGGAGCAGATCGAAAGTCGTCAACATGAGGGTGAATCATTCGGCATGTCGGGTCTCTGTGTTATTTCCAGCACATGGTTTTCAGATATCGAGTTAATTAATAATTATAATTAATAACTATGCATTAGTCTGTTAAGCTGCATCTTGTAACAAACCTGGACTCTATGCTGACTGCCTCTTCTGGGGTCAAACTCTCCACATTACCAATCTTGGTGAGAATCCCAGAGAATAATCCCACACTATCATGCTCAAATACGTTTGATCGTGGTTCAGCGGGGTTTGTTGGCATGGGGATTGTAATGAATGGCTGCTGAGTACCCCTGTTCAAGGGATGTTAGGCAATATGCCCACCCAGAGGGATATGCGTTCTGTGCTTCCGTCTGTCCTAAGGGCGGTCGAACAAAATGATCGAGAACAGGGGTACAGCAAACCATCACACTCCCACCTTCAAACAACAGCTGATATGGTACTACTGCAAATTACTACTTTTGGAGAACTGTGCTCCTACAAGCGTGGATATAGGCAGGGGTGTTATATAAATATATAAATTTGAATGTAGACGTTTACCCAACGAAATGTAGAAACATAGAAATTAGAATATAGAGGAATCAAAGAATATATTATATTCTTTGTATTATTAATACAACTGTACTTAAAATCGCTTGTAGTATGGTTGAAGTCAGTTGTTTCGTATGTTTTGAATCAATTCGGGACCAAAAATGTGATAGGTAGTTTGACTTGAACAAAACTGCACAGTTTAGAGTGCTAACGTCACAACACTTGCGATCTACCTACTCTATGAAGCTCTATTTTTCGACGGAGTTCGAAAACTGTTCAAATAATTGGCACGCAGAGCATAATGATACTAGAGGTAATTAAGTGAGTGCTGGGCATGTACGAACCTTCATAATGGCCAGTGAATCCCCGATGGCCATGTTGTTTTGGGGATGCGACAAAAGTTATAAGCATCCGCGAGCCAGACGACACGATAACTTCTGACACTCTCCCGCTGCCGCAGAACTTGCCTGATAATAAATAAGGTTCATTATATTCTTACAATTTGGTGCCGATAAGAGTGAAGTGGCTCTTCGCACAATTTTGGTGCGGACCGCGAAGTCATCTCCCAATCAAGACATCACCCAATCAACTGATTAGTACCTTATGGACGGGGTTGCGGAATTCTCCCATTTATCAATCTATTTTTTCATTAACATACTTTTGTACCGATCAGAGTGAAATGGATATTCGCACAATCTATAATATAGATTATGCGAATACCCACTTCACTCTGGACGGCACAAACATTTACACGTGTCGGTATGTTAATGAAAAATTAGATTGATTAATGGGAGAATCTTGACTTCCAAATATGCTCGTTGGATTTTTCAAAAATTTTTCAGTGTGTTTGAATGGGTGAAAAGTTGAATGTGTACAACCAGGAAGTGCATATGCTGCCAAGGTTCTGTGATCATAGAAAACACTCTCTACGTTGATTGGCCACTACGACTGTTGTCGTCGTCATTCTAGGGTAATGTGTGTTGAAAATATATTTGCCTATAGAAAGAATTAAGTATTTGGTCACATTCTTCTTAAGGAACTGCAGCCTTCTAGATTATTTAAGTACGATACAGGGAAGTATGTGATGTGTATGTGATATTATCACATTGTCCTTCTATCGAAGCCCTTGAAGATGTTTGAACAATCAATGAAAACAGCAGTTTAGTGAATTAACCCCCCCCCCCCCCCGATATGTTTGGCCACAATATTCGAGTCTGCAAGAACTTCATCATTTATATACACCACTTTTATTCTTCACATTAATTTTACCCTTAACTGAACCTTGTTAATGTTTGAGATTATTTGTATGGATAGCCCATGAAATCGTCGCAAGTGATTTCGTAAAATTGACTCACCTAGAAGTGGACTTTTATGCCAATAGCCATCGCGTATCTCGAGGTAGTCGTAACGACAATCAACGCTTTTATAGATGTCGAGAGAGGTGATGTTGAGAACTATCCGTTCCCCGTGCGTTGCAGTTATGCGCCACTCGCACTTCTCGCCTTCAGGCGGCGGCGCCGGCACTTTCACGTACGACGGCGATATTAGTGTCGCAGTGTTTTCCTGGTGCGTCCTTCCGCATTCTGCAAAATGAAACGAAATATTACAAAAAATAATAAATACATTATAGAGGCAAAGGAGGTGGTTATGTTCCCCAATTTATTCAAATCATTCAAAATTAGTTGGTACTACTGGGATGACGGATACCTACTACCGACCAACCTCATAATGATCCTCGAAACTTTCCATCACCCTAGGTAAAGGGGAAAGGGTTCAAAACGAATTTTGAAATTTAGAAAATTTCGTTTCTCGAAAAATGCTAAGAGGTTTAAAGAGCTTTCACGCCGAACACGATGGTGAAATCAGGTAGGTTGCGATAGGTATCTTATTCCGTTCTCAAACAGTACTATGAAGATGAAGAAACTTGGTTATTATTTGAGATGTCCTTCATTGTTCATCTGCTCTAATGTGATAACGGAATGACATTTCACCATTCTGTCTTCACCATCTCAGCGTTGAAAAATCCATAAAAAGAGGTGTCACATGGAGACAAAACTTGGTCGCTTAAGAGGCAGCACCACGTATCTAACTTTTGCCAAGTTTTCAGGAGGATGAAAAATCACGTTTTTGTCTGACATATTGGCACTTCTGTCTTTTTTCTCAGCAGTTTTTATTGTCTAGGAGGTACCACAAAAATGGTGAGACCTGTCAAAAATGGCCTTCACGCTGTTGGAATTTCATGCCGTTTCTAACCCTTTTTTTAATATCGGCTATATTTTTAATAAATATTTTAATATTTGACCATCGGCTTTCTCGCCTGTCGCGGCCAAACTGAGGCCCGGATTAGAATACCTATATCGTGATACAAAAAATAAAAAATCTTTTCATTTTTCAATAAGAAAAGTCGAAGTTTGATTGAACCGAATCTAATATTCTACCATTCAAAGGAGCCGCGATGATTGGTATCTAAATCACGTTTGAAGTGGTGGGAGGAGCCCGATGAATGAACCTCGATGTCGGGCGGAGGCCTTCGGATTTTTTCGCCTGAATATGAAAATACTTTATTTTCCTTCTAAATCGTTGAAGGTGAGCCGCATTCTGAGTCAAAAAACGCGCGAATAGTCCGGATTCACAAAATCTCATTGTAGTACCCAATAGTTTAAACCACGCAAGAGTCAGTGTGTCCAATGCTCCTTCCGTCGTCCAGACCTTACTACATTTCTTCAGTTTCGAGCTCCCATATTGATATGATACAAGCCGAGCATACAGTGAGTCCAGAGGAAACAGCAACCTTTGTCGGACGTCTCCATCGTACAATGGACCAACTTCGCCCCGTTCCTGTCGCTCTGCACGGCTGCAAGACGACCTTTGTACATGAGGATCTGAAAACCTGCGAGAACTTTTTGGTTCGTCGGGATGTGGTACGACGCCCTTTGCAGTGGGGCCAAAGTGGTCAAAACGTAGCGGAAATTCAAAAATTGTAAATCGCATCTAACATGTAAGTGAACCCGCAGCAATAATTGATTAAGGCTTTTAATAAGACTTTTATAGGAAGGAGAAGGTCTGGAGAGACGGTCAAACTTGGGGTATTTTATTTTTGGAATTTTTGCTATAATTTGAAATTTTAGTGTTTTCGTTCAGGAGAGCTGTGTGTGATAGATAATGTATAAAACAACGACTGAAACTCATTCATACTAATGTACTAAGACTGGAAAATTTTCATTCACAATGTTAATTCGTTCATTTCAATAATTTAAAGAAATAAGCATTCTATGACTTTTATTGAAGTGATCATTATGATTATCCATCATCCTGTTGGTAATCGGTCAGTTCCGGGATCTTGTCAATGTAGCATAATATGCTACATATTTGCTAATGTAGCATATTCATAATATGCTACATATTATGAAAACATTGTTAAAGCCTCAGCAGAGGTCATTCGCTTACGTTCATTTGATGGAAATGTAGAAGAAGTCTCAACATAAACCCGACATTGTTTGGCCTTTTTAGGGCTTAGAGTCCTCTACCAACTACTTACCGATTACCAACAGGACAATGGACATGATCACGCCATTAAAAGTCATAGAATGCTCAGTTCTTTAAATTATTTTACGCCGGTATCGCGTAAAAAAACATAAAGATTCTCAATTTGCGCCCGTTTGCGCACGATTTTTTTTTTTTAAATCGTATTCTAGGGAACCCACAGAACACGCTCCAATTGGAATCCAGCGTTGATCACTTACTATTTTGGCAGCTGTTTCCAATGTCACTGCTTAAAGGTCTACAAGAGTTATCAAAACTTTGAAATGAACGAATAAACATTGTGAAAGCAAATTTTCCAGTCTTAGTACATCGGTATGAATGAGGTTCAGTCGTTGTTTTATACATTATCTATCACACAGCTCTCACGAACGAAAACACTGAAACTTGCAAAAATGCCTAAACATCAACTTTCATCGTCTCTCCAGACCTTCTCCTACCTATAAATGTCTAAATCAATATATATAATATATTATAATATATATTATAATATATAATAATATATAATAATATATAATAATATATTATAATATATATAATATATAATAATATAATATATAATATATATTATATTGATTTTTGTATATGTGTTGCCCCACATACATGTACAAAAATCAATCGACTAGAATCGACGAATTTTTGAATTTCCGCCACGTTTTGGGCACTTCGGCCCCACTGTGCGTCGGTCCATACCCGGTGCTTGAACGCCACGATAAGTATTTTAAGCTGCGCGTCAAGGACCAGGAAGTCGTCGTATCCGTCGATTGAAGCCAGCTTTCCTTGCTGCGTCTACAGATTCTGCAAGTTTGCCTTCCACACCTTCCTTCTCCCCAAGGCCTAAGAAGAAAGTATCGTTTGTACTGGAGGGGGGATCTCTGTAGCGCATTTCAACTCCCTGGCTCAAAATTAATTCTTTTGTCTTTTGTTTACAGACAACTAGCCAAATAATTTGAACAATTGGAACAAACAAGTATGAACAATTGGAACGCGTTTTAAAAACAAGAATTGTGAATTTTGAGTCGAGGAGAAAATTATTTGCGTAATTATTATTACGTTGCCAGGGAGTTGAAATGTACGAGAAAAATAATTTTCTCCTCGACTCAAAATTCATAATTCTTGTTTTTAAAACGCGTTCCAATTGTTCATACTTATCATCAAATATACCCTTTATATTTCACACCTTTCTCCTTAGTAGCGTCAAATCCATCTTGTACCCCTTTCGTAGTTCAGTTCGTATTTCATCAACACCTACTCCAGACAAATTCAAATCATACCGACATTTGTAGAATAATATGTAGAATAATATACCTGAGATGGTCACTTTTCATTGACAAGCGGTATGGATTGAAACAACAAGACGATTGGAACGATGAATAGTAATGGTAGACTATTTGATTGTAAAATTATCCTAAGATCTTATGTTGTTGTTTTTATACGGTGTGTTTTATGGTCTCACTTGGACATTTGTAAAGTAGGTTGGTTTGAGCTATGTCTCCTTCACTCAGTCGAATTCTCTGACCGATTTCGGGGCGCCTCTTCCCTTTCCCTTGGTCCATCGGTTGGATAGTGTCAAGATATGTTCCCTGAAAAAATCATCAGAAATTAATTTCAAATAAGCTAAGAATGAATATAAATACAACATTGACAATTTAGTTAACTTGTTTTCAATTCTTTTAATGAAGAACCATAACATGGTTTTCTAAAGAATTGACTGGTAATATGCCCCGGAGAAAATCTTTAGATTTTCCACTCTCATTACTGAAATTCGTCCCGCACATTACGTGTTCAGAAGTACAGCAGGCCTTTTCTCTTGTTAACGTACAGTTGAATCGATGTGGCCAACATGGCCGTCTAGTAGCTCCATTCCTTTCACCTCTTGGGTTCTTGCTAACTCCAAGAAACATTTACCCGAACGATAAAACCTAAACTAGGGGTTACGTCGGGCTTATTGCAGACAACTCGATTTCAGACCCCAATCACGTTTTGAACCCATAACCCTATGAAAGGCCTAGTCTTCTTTTCCACTGTTCTTACTCCCACGCACCCTCGGGGAACAATTAACTGTTTTTAGTTCCCTCGACCCTATCTTTCTGATCCCTCGGTCTTCCCCCAGTTGGTTTTCCTCCAGGCAGTTTTCCTATCTGTCCACTCGTATATTCAGGACTCAGACGCCCCACTGATAAATCTCTGAGTTATTATGAGCCATCTTCACGAGTCAGAAGAACTTTTAGGTGGCTCTACTCCCCCAACTCCACAAATTAACTTTCAAACCATATCCGGTGTAATTCGAACGAATTAGAAATTAATGAACCTAAGATAATAAGCCCCACAGTCAAAAGTTTAATTTATTCCCACTTTTTCCCATGAATTCGTAACGGACATCAAATGTACCCTACGGTTACACTGGATGCGAATTCGGACGAACTGTGTTGGTGGTGGTTACACAGTTTGCGAATTGTGAATATCAATTCTGTACGTCTCCGCGTTCTGGTCGTAATGGACAACAGCAGTGATGATTTTATTTAAGGGATGGCCCATTGCTCAAGTTATTATGGATGAAAGATAGCAAAAGTAGACAAGTGAATGACCAATTTGCTGCAAGAAAGGAAAAGGAGAGCAATCAACTTGGTAATTCAGTAGTTGACCTTCCATTTCAATACAACAAAATATAATAATGAAAAGGAGAAATGTACACCTATTTTGCTTTTTTCTTAAATTAATAATAGCAATAAATGTACGGCGGCTCTTTGCCCAGTTGGCTTTGTGCTAAAATTAAGAAATTTGGTTTACGGATTTAAACCAACCCTACAATGATCCTTGAATCTTTTCATAACCTTAGGTCAATGGGAAGGGGTTCAAAATGAATTTTGAAATTTTGAAAAATTCATGACTAGAAAAACTTAAATGGAACGATTGTGTCAAGAATTTGCTGATTTTTTTAATTTTTTTTTATTTGGATTGTTCTGACAGATCTGTGTTAGCGATAATTCGCATCCAGTGTAACCTTTATTCTATACCTTATTATTCTATACCTCTCTTGGGATTTTCAACAGTAACAAATTTTGGGAAAACAAATACTATTATGAATACCTTGTGTTAATATTTTGAATAGCTTGTTTCATATTATGAATAGGTTGTTTTAAAACGAACCTAGCGATTCAAAGTGTTTCTATTTCTAAAAATGAGAAAACCTCCGAAAATCCGGTAAAATGTACAAGTAGGTACAATCAATGTACAATCATAGTCAACCTAAGTATTAAGTTTGATGTGTAATATCAAACTTAATACTTACCTACTATTATAATCGACATACGTGAAATACTTTTACCTTTGAGAATGTATTTCGGGCGTAGTGCATTATTGAGTCGTAGTCGTACGGAAGGCCGAGCGAATTCACTTCTTCAGCAGTCAGCATATTGAAGTTGTACTCCTGTCCTAAGCAAACCACACAGTAACCAAGCAAACTATAATAAGTACCTACATCTGACGAAGTGTATAACAGTGTATAACAAATTCAATTTAAATATTCATTCATAGTCAACCTTGTTTGGTAATATTTACGATCGTGTAGCATGACCTAATGAGCAAAATTTTGTACTAACTTCTCATCAAACAAGAAAGTTGTCGACTACAAGATATCAAGTTCAAGGGTCCCAGCACTCGTACCTGACATGATGTTGTCCCTCACTATCAGCACATGATTGTCCCTGTCTGGACGCGTGTGCTCGTGCCAGAATCCGACGACGTGTCCCAGCTCGTGCACAACGATACCGAACTTGTCGCAGTTCTTTCCTATAGAAATTGCTTGAGGTCCGTTTCCTCTTCTACCAACGAAGGAACAGCAACTGAAACCAGGTCAATCAATGGATAACAAGAAAAACCAATTGAGGCTTGTTACAGTTTTTAGCCAGCAGGAAAGTGAAGTTCTAGTGAGCAGATAATTCAATAAATTTCAAATACGTGGCTGTTCTTTACGGATTATTGAATGGGGAATCAATTTTAAAATTTACTTTAATTATTATTAGTTCTGGCAATGTATTGGTCACAAATTTGAGCCCTCCGCAGATAGAGGTTTGTGAATCGGCTTGTACAGTACTGCTAGCCAAATGCTACCACGTACTATTTTAGTCTGATGTTATGAAATTTTTTGTTAAGTAATGTCTGTCGAATGTTTGGATCTTCTCGATAAAAAATTCCAATAATTACAAAAGTGAGAATAAGTTCAACCTTCAGCGGTTTTGGAGTTCCTACCAGACAAAAAACTAATAATTCAGGTTTGAATTGTCGAAAATTGTAGATTTGTTCGTTGGTTCTGCAACTGAGACTTGCAAATTCGAAAGACTCTCAGAATGTTCAGTTTAACTTTATACAAATTTATAGAACTTATATATAGCTACATAGGGTGTACCTGTATCCCATAAATACACTTGACAATATTTCGTCCCTTAAGATCCCAGAAGGTCTAACTCAGTTTTCCCAACTTTTCAGGAGAGACAAAAAACGTATTTTCCAACGTACTGTAGTAATTTCTATGGTTATCGCGGCTTTTCTACTTTGAAGTCTTTTCCTGCGTTGCAATAAAGGCCAAACCAATGAGCCAGAAAGAAGGACCGAGAGATTTCGCATAAGTATCCGGTCCTAACTCATTTTTCCAAAAAACTGAGTTAGACCTTGTGGAAGATTAAGGGGCGATTTGGTAGTCTGGTTATGCGAGGAGAAAAAACCCTGCTTGGTATCCTTGAGTCCACATTTAAAAAGTTTGCTATAAGACCAGAAATTTCTATTCCAATTAATTTTCACGATAATTGGCTGAAGGGGGCATGGTAGATGAATGCGCCAATTTATTGTTGAAATAAACAAACCGTTTGTTATGCTCAACACGAAGATGAAATTGCCCACCTTGAAGGAGTAAACTTGAGTCTTCACTCTCCCACAAGGGAAAAGAGCTCACCTGCCTCCAGATTAACCCTAATCAAAACTTTGTGGGAAGGCGAGGTTGATCGGTCTATCAAGACGGAGAAGTGCCAGTATTCCAATGAGAATACCAATGACTTGCCTTTGATCATTGTTTTAGAGGAAACTTCGCCGTCGAGAAGGAATAGCTGAAGACTCGATGGTTTATAATAACCTCGTCAAGTTTCGGTTTTCGATTTGTTGTTTCTCAGGGTTTTAGTGGTGTTAACTCGTTAATTCAGTTCTTATTCCTATACTACGTCATAGGTGAGGTGTAATCCCCCAAAAACAACTCCGTTGTAAAAACTGGCCCACCAAAAAACCTCCTCAGCCGCAAAAAGGATTGATATCCATTTTGCCACGTATATAGGCCAGCCACGTATATAGGATGCTCGGTACTTCGCACCTCGCTGTTAATGTACATATAGAAACCTGATGCTCCTACCCCTAACCACCAATGTTAATTAGGTTACAGACATCCTATATTAAATTTAGCTAAATTTTAATGTTGTCTCAATCCGACAGAGATCCTGCCAAGTCATTCTTAATTTTTGGAAGTAAATTGTACAATAAGCATTCTAAAATTTTTCTTGAATCGAAAACGGTGAATCAATTTAAAAATAATTATGTCAAAATGTTATTGGAGAATGAATAAGTAATAAGTTATTCTAGTTCTTGATATTTTTCTTTCTTTTTCCAAGGAGTTGTTACCTTTATTTTACTTTAATTTTAATTATGTTATCAATAATTGATTAGTTGAAAGAGCGAAGCTTGACGAATCTAGATGTAAAACCTGGAATCTTCTGTATGACAGGAAGAGCGGGCTACCTAGCCCGATGTTGTACAGATACATAAATAAAGTTATTCTATTCTATTCCGTTCCCAAGATCATGGGAACGGATTGGGATAGAAAGGTGCGGTTGGCGGCGTTCTACTCCATTTTCAGTCTAGTTTTACCCAATTTTTTATTACATATCAAGTGGCGAACACCCTGCATATTAGATAAAGATAGTCGGGGTTCAGCCAAAAAAGTAGGTACCAGAATCACATAATATAAGTAGATAAGGAATCATAATATTATTATGATTCCTTATCTACTGTGCAGCCGACTAAATCTACCTCGTATGGCAGTAAGTAAGTACTGCTTAGGTAAGTACTCACTTTGAAAGGACATATGGAAAGTGCTGAAAACCTATTTGGAATAGGATAAGGTGGAGTGAGATGTAGCTCCAACACGCTCGGCAGTCTTCACTGCCTACCCTCCTTAGTTTCATTGTTTTGATCACTGCTGTGAAGGATGCCAAATACCTGCCCACTTGTCTAAACGTTGTGAGTGTCTAGGGACTTGTGACTCTTCAGTTGTTTTAGTGTGTGTATAATAATCAGGTTTTAAAACTAAAAAATCAACGTCTTCTCGACTGACATTCGAAATCACTGACACACCATTCGCAACGCTGAGAACCATTTCAAATGGATCCACCCCACCACACAACTCGACCTTTCTTTCATAACGATTTATATCATCACCGGTTTCGATGTTACATAATTGCAATTAAATTTTTTTCGAATGCATTATGAAAAACAAACATGAAAAAAGTGAATTGCTAAACTAATGAGACCTGCAGACGATAAATATCGTAAATTTGCTGTCATTTCCATTACAAAACTGTATAAATTAATACTAACACAATACTATCCCTTTCCAGGTGGCGCATTGAGGTTCAAAATCGCAAACCAAACCAGAGCATGTAAAATATCACGAATCGATAGACCACTACGTATGGGAAGCGAGAAGTAAAACATACCCACAGGGTCTCTCAGTAAAGACGATGTAGTTGGAGTGTTCGGCGGGGACTCGCTCGACAAACTTGACGCAGGTGAAGTTCTCCCAGTGTCTCATCGCCTGTTTGAATAACGCTTTGTGCATACCTGAACACGAGAGAAACAAGATATTTTTTTTCTTTTCTTCTCCTTTTTCATCGCAAAACTGGATGATATGTGAGATACCACGAGAGCTGGAGCTGGTAATTTTGCATTGTAAAAGTTTCAGACGCACATTTTAATCAAATAAATTCAAAATCCATTATCCTTAAATTTAAATGTTGAAATACATTTCTTCCCTTATCTGCTCTAAAAATTACTTTACATGCATTCGTGTACTCTATTCTGAGCTACTTTTCGGTCATTTGAGGTGGCAATAAAGTCAGTATGCGACCTATATCTAGGGACGCGGGAGCGTCCCGCCCGCCAAGAAAACCGAAGCCCTGAAAACCGAAGCGACTGAGACACTGATTACGCGACGGAACAAGTTCGGGTTTTCACCATCCCGTAGCTCGGTCCCCTGAGTGTCTCGAGAGTTGATTTTTTGTACACCAACTCTCCAGGGGCACGTGAGGACGTAAAACAAATTTCAGCTCTTGGGAACATCAGGTGTCGGGGGTATAACAATTTTAAAACCACTATTTTTCACGTTTTTCGTGTTTTTCTTCTTCTTCTTCTTCTTCTTCTTCTCGTTCTTGTTGTTCATTGACGGGGCTACAGCCCAGCAGACAAATCGGATCGAGCTGAAATTTTGCACACACGTTTGTTATGCTCCAAGGGAGTGCCTTTTGACCATTTTTTCTCCCTCCCCCCATTTCCCCCCCAATTAGGGGGGAAATAGTGTTTTTTAGGAATTTCAAATGGTCAAAACTCCTTCAAAATTGAAGCTTTTTCAGATTTTCTTTTTTAGTTGTGTTCAGCTTTTCAAACTGTTTAATTTGAGATCAAAAAATGCTTCCTAAGGGGAAGAATAAAGGAGTTATGGTGATTTTTCTATTTTCAACAACAACTGCCGCAAATATTGATGAAAATTGGTGCGGTTGGTCTTAAAATGTCCGCTAGGTTGTCTAGAATATGCTCAATAATTTTGAACTAAATCTCAATCGATTTGACTAATCCACATCCAAAAATACGTGAATAAATTCCACATCTACTGATTTGGCTAATTTCCGAAAACATCAAAGTTGAACGGTGGTCAGAAAAATTGTCGTAGAGTGGCGCCTGTTTAAGGATCGATAGGAAATTTTATGGGCTTTCGAATGAGGGTAGCGCACTTTGGCACTTTTCCCAACGGTTCTCGAGTTATTCGCGATTTTTGGTATAAAAACGTGCGTTTTACCAGTTGCAAACTTTCTCTTTCCTCTTTCTCTTCGACACCAATAATTACAATTATTGTAATGATTCTCAACAACAAAAATTTGCACAATCCCCAAGAAAAAATGCAACCAATTTTCAAAAAATTTCTAATTCAAATTTATTCAAATTTCTAATTCTTTCTATTTTTTTAAATTTAATAATAAGAATAATTGTATTAAATTTTAATAATTGTTTTTAAATTGTTGATTGTTTTAATTAATCAAAAATTTTAAAACTAATATTTAACCAATTCGCAAAAATTTTAAAACTACTTATTTTTCAAACACATTTCAGATAACAAACAATAATTTCCAAAAAATAATTATTCTTGTCACAAAAACAAGAAACAAAAAGGCAAATTAGTAGGCGTACTAATTTTAACATGAATAATGTTTTTGCGGTGGCCTACCAGAGTTGAAAAGCGTAGTTTAAGTCACGAAATTATGTCACGAAGATTTTTAATGATTTTCACGTACAACCGAGCCGTTTCTAGGGAAATGAAACTTCTTTAGTTTTCAACGGTCAAAAATCGTTCTCCATTCGTTGGAAAGCCTTTAATTTATGCATAAATTATATACTGCCAAAACCACTGTAAATATCGAAGAAGCTGAGATACAGCCCTGAGTAAATAAAAAAACTAATAAATTTTCCGCACATTTCTTAATATTTTCCATACAGACAAAGAAGCGCCGAGTTTTACTAAATTTTGACTAGGATAAAACTTCATTTAGGAAAACATTTACTAGTTACCTCGTAGGTACTTTTGTATTGTATAAGTTGTTGAACCGTATTGTATAAGTACCACTCGAAAACTAGCCATGCAAAAAGATGTGATATCCCCCCAAAAACAACTCCGTCGTAAAAACTGGCCCGCCAAAAAACCTCAGCCGCAAAAAGGAATGATATCCATTTTGCCCGCCAGCCACATATATAGGATGCTCAGTGCTTCGCACCTCGCTGTTGAGTGTGCATATAGAAACCTGATCCTCCTACCCCTAACCTCCACCGTCAATGTTTTCCTGTTCCCTGTCACCTTCCCACAACCCCCTCTCACCCTTAGTCACCCTCGGTTTCACCTAATATGTTTCCTCTGTTACACCAGCAGGGAGCTTTACGCTTCTTTCAATGCTGTTGGCGGGAGCTTTTTGCCAGATGAACAAGCCTGAATTGAAGCATTACTTCATTACAGTTGTACCACCGCTGATTACTCGTGACCACCAGTAATACTTATGTTAGCTTGTTCATCTGGCAAAAAGCTCCCGCCAACAGCATTGAAAGAAGCGTAAAGCTCCCTGCTGGTGTAACAGAGGAAACATATTAGGTGAAACCGAGGGTGACTAAGGGTGAGAGGGGGTTGTGGGAAGGTGACAGGGAACAGGAAAACATTGACGGTGGAGGTTAGGGGTAGGAGGATCAGGTTTCTATATGCACACTCAACAGCGAGGTGCGAAGCACTGAGCATCCTATATATGTGGATGGCGGGCAAAATGGATATCATTCCTTTTTGCGGCTGAGGTTTTTTGGCGGGCCAGTTTTTACGACGGAGTTGTTTTTGGGGGTTTAGATCTAGATATCTATATACCCCTCGACTTACTTATGCGCCAAAATTTACTCCAATTGGTATGTTTTCCTATTTACTTTACGAATCCTTTACTCTAGGACTTGATTTTATTTTTTGATATTAATTTTTAATTGCAACTCCATATTTCCGGACAATTTCTTTAAATTTTGGAGATCAGAAAATGTTTTTGTTTTACCTACATACATTTGTACTCGAATATCCAATATCGAATATCCATTTGTACTTCAAGTATCCAATACTTTTCTTTACGTACTATGCGTATTATGTTAATAAATGGCTTTATTGAGTTTCTCATATTGAAGCATACTACACCATAAACCATATTTCTTCCATATCTACCAAAGTAACGGTACGATCATTGTTTGAAGTTTGAACCGAGAATTTCATGTGGGATGAAAAGGCTCTTCGGAAAGGCCAAGATTCGACTAAAAAAATACAAACAAAAAAACGCGAAAAAAGTGATTTGAATTCGAGCTATGTATTTGAGTTAGTCGATTATCTCTGCATAAGGTATTTACGTAATGTTCAATTTTTCAACTTTTGCTCTATCATTTTCTACTATGATTTTTGGTGATTTATTTTGTTTCTATGATGAACTTTAGTAATAGTCTCAGGAATTTGTTTGAACAAGAAGCTCAAACAAAGAAAAATTTACTCACCAGAAAAGTTCCCATCGATTTCATAAGGGATAACTCCGTGCTCCCAGACGCGCTCTTTTCTGGCAGTGGCAGCTCGTACGAACCTCCGCGCCGTTTTTTCGCCTTCCGTGTAGAGTCTCACCACCTCACCGTCCGATCGCACTAACCGCCTATAAAAATGGTATAAATATTATTGCAATATAAATATTATCACTACGCATCATCTACATCCCTACGTACTTCACCTACACAATATGTGGAACATTGCTTCCTCGTAACCATATCGTGATTTTGAGGGATCAATAACCACGGGGAGTTCTATCAAATTGGCAGAAAAGAATCAACGCTAAAGGGCCCACTTGCAAAAAAAAAAAAAAAAAAAAAAAATGTGTTCAATATTTTGATCGAAAATCCCTATTTTTGCTCAAAATATTGAACACATTACTTAGTAGTCTGAAGGCTCCTTGAGAATATTACACAATATTTCAGTGTCGATTCAACTCACAATGGACAAAATATTGAGAAGTCCACGAAAATTACAAATCTTCCAGAAAAATATTGGACGCCTTTTTTTTGCACAATGTTTCTCCTCACACTCTTGATAGTTTTACGTTACAAGGATTTCCGGTTTGAGCATGAGCACAGAATAAATTAATAAAAATTCACACGGAAGCGACTGGGGAACAAATAACTTCTTAAAATGCCATCTATCGAATTGAAACCAATTTTTAGCGAGGAATAAGCTTTTACTGGGACCTACCAGGCGAAAAACGACCACTGAAATCGTTAGTACGAAATTGATATAATCCCTTGCGATTACAACCAAACCGTTGCAGCTAGCTACGGAAATTTGTATTCGCCATTTCGGATAATAGAAAAGTTTGTCATCACTCGTTGGAAAGCTCTTGATTTATCTGAGAAGTTAACTCATCTCAAGCTGCAGCTTTCCTACTGTATACACTCCCGACTGGTATGTTGTCAAAAGGCAATGAAGTTTGGTTCGGCTTTAGTTACCTATTAAAAGCAAATGAAGCACGCGACAAGGGCATTCTGATACGCAGTGGTGAAAGGGTGTTCCACGTTTCTCAATGTTAAGCCGACAGGCTCAAGGAGATAGCAAAGGGCGGTCCACCCCCGGAGCGCCAAATTTCTATGTGTATTGTGTAAAGTGTGAAGTCATTATATGCAAGAAACCAAAATTCTCTAACAGTAGGCATTGCATTACATTAAATGTAAATCAACAAAATTTGTTGATCAACAAAATTAAATTTTGTTGATCACGTCGAGAAAATTATTGACAAACCCCAGAGAGAAGAGACATGCATGTCAGAACAGACGGGTCAATTAGTACGGCAATATAGAAACTGCTTTATCGAAACAACGTACAAATAATTGCGAATTCGAACGAACAGCGTTGTGTTGGTATTTTGAATTGGTGAAGCTATTCAATTACCTAGTGTCTAAATTCACCTACATTACCTCAGAAAATTTAGCTTTAGCCAGTGGCTCGATTCTGTAAACAACTTGATACGTGAAAAGGGGAAAAGAGGTCGCCGACGTTCGTTTATGCAGAAACAGCAGCGGTGGAGCATGTATTCGCTCAGACAGAAATTTATCCAATATCGAGTATTTTGGGTCCTCTCTATGACCGGGTGGTATTCCTGTTGCTGGATCAGCAAAGGATTGGAGCTTAGCTGAGGGGAATTTATTTTTATTTCCACCTTTTGAAATGATATTGAATCCTTTCAGCACGAAGGCCGTGGACTCATAACAGGTAGCACGCCTTACGCGGTACCCGTATTACACCGTCAATACCCCAAACCGAGGAACTCCAATATTGTCCGTTGGTAAGCAATGTATAGCCGTTCATTTTGTTTTTATATTATTTTTTCATTCCAAGTGAATTGTTCGGTGAGCTAAAGGTTTCCAATTCAGGTCTCAATTTTCCGGGCAAGGTGAATAAACCTCTCCACATTTTTCCACCAACGGTTTATTTTCTGTGGAGATCAATCATCTGTCTAGACCACTGCTCTGTGTGTGATATTTAAATCCTTTTTAATCCCACTACTACACGAAATCCTTGGAGCAGTGGAGTGAAATTCGACCGGTGATCCTCCCCAAGAGGGTAGTCGGTAACTAGTACAGAGATGGTCTCTCCATTTTTCAACTGAATCCCGTTCTTTCTAATATAATTCGTCGTTCTAGGAATGCAGTAGTGTTCCGCCCTGCCAAGCAAGCAAGTTGAGACAAATGAACGGTACCAAGTGTATGTTTACCAAACTTCACAAAACGCGTTTTCCAGGTATCCATCTCTTGGCTCCTTTTTGACCAATCAATTTGAAATTCGGTGTGGGTCTTCTTGGTGTGAATAATAGAAAGCCCTGAAAGGTTCAAGTCTTTAGGGCTAAAGGGAACCGAGGTATACATCTTAAAAAATCCGGATTTCGGCCCTTTCCTTGTTCTTCTCCTTCAGCTTCTTGTTCAGACTGGAAAGGTCTCGACGGAGGAACCAAACCCGAGAGAGGACCTCAGATGTTTTTGTGTTTCGGGAACCGGCCAAGTTACCACTTTTTCCACCTTGTCAGGGTGTAGCAATCCCGTCCTTGGAGATGACATACCCCAGGTACGGTGCTTTTTGCCCAAAACAGGTGGCACTTTTTTGCAGTCAACTTAATTCCTGCTATTCATAAAATTGAGTTTTGACTAAGTTTTTAAAAAGTAAAAGTGTTTTGTGAGGAAACCTGTTTCGTCTTACAATACTTATATTATGCCACTATTGTTGTAAATCACAACATAGTATCATTTTCTATTAGATTTCTCCAATTTCTTGTTTTATTAGGTAGGAATGTATTGTTTTAATTTTTTCAATTACATTTTAAATCAATTACCAAAATCTCATTAAAATATTGAAAAAGTTGAAATGCCGTCACCAACTTGGTTTGTTTTTCAAATGGGAACCCCATTGAAACGTGAAAGTTAATGACAATGACAGCTTAATGAAAATGAACCTTACACTTCTGAAAGAGTTGGGAAAATTCGGCTGAAAATGAGGGTTCTAAAACAGAACAAAAGAAAACAGTATAAAATGGAAAGAAGAGTCTCTCTTTCTCCGCGGTAATAAAATCCAATGATTTAACTTGAGCAAGTGGCTTAGGATAAAAACAGTAAGTTCTAAGGGTCGGTAAGGGATGTGAAGAGACTAAAACTGGGGGGAGGGAAAGGTCACTGCGGCATTTTTTCCCCCTTTTTCGGGAAATTATTTGCGTCCTCTCTCGCAGAATTACGAGGCTTACGAATAAATAAAACCGGCTTCTGACATCACAACCTCCCCCCCCTCCCCTTCCCGCTCATTCCATCCGAGGGCTAATCGATTTTTCGTTCGGAAACGATTCACTCCAATTAATCCGAGTGGTTTCAGATTCCATTTTAACCATATTCTAACTGCAAATTTACCATTCGAGGAACAAATTGAAAAATAAATAAATGGAAAGGGAGGGATTGTTGCCAGGGAGAAAATAATGATTTTCTGTTGGATAAGACCTTCATTGTTGGTCCGTTGAAAGGTGTGCGTCGAATAAATATTTGGTGGTCAGTTGAATTTCAGGTTTTACACAAAATATGTGTTTTACATGAACAATGCAAATACATTTAAGGGTATACCCTGAAAAATTCAGAATTTTGATTTATGTATTATTGCCCATAATGACGATCAAGAAAAACAATGAAAGGGATCTTGCCCTCCTAAAATTAATCGGGAATATTGAAATTCGAAACATTGGTGGATTGGGCAGAGGTTGATCCGTGAAACAATTCGTAGCCCCGGGCCAATAGGAGGGAGTGAAAAAGAGGTGATTCGATTTTTAAAACATTTTTCTAGGGCATTTCGCGACTAGTTGTTCGTTTACTTACAATAAGTCAAGGTAGAAGGTCGAACTAACCGACAAACACATCATTATGCGTGACCCAAACGGTATAACTAATTTTGGTTTATTACCTTCAATAATGAACCTTTGGAACCGACCAAAGAAAAAAATGTCTATAATCTTATTTGTACAGATTCTGTCTAGATCTCCAAATGATTGATTAATTATTATTATTCATAACGATCCCGAATATCCCTGTGCATACCGACCTAATACACCGTTTGCCTAAGTTGTTCCCACACCGTGCAAATTTCCCTGAACCTTCAACTAACTAAATAGGGCCCAATAGGCTTTAGTCTTTCCACAGAAACTTCACTAACCATAGTACCACTGCCTGGAAATGGTTGTCCTCCAGCTGGCCGTAGTTTGAGTTCAGCTTGGTCATAGCTAGTATTTGAAACAGCATACACTTTAACCCTCTAAATCTTGCTAGTTTTGCACCACCCTCTAGGACCCAAATCCCCCAAAATTCACAAAGCAGAACACCCTTGCAAATCCCCAGACATTCGGCTACAGGAGGTCAGCCGAGTCGACCTCAACCTCGCCCAGGCCAAACGCGGAATAATCAGTTCAGGCTGTCGCAATTTCCGACCCAAGGAAATAATAAGTTTAACATGGTGACCGATGGGCACAAAACAGCCCACCAGCGGCTACCGGGGCCCTTTCCGCATCCTTCTTATTATATCCTGTATCATCACCTTTGCCTGTGGCGGCGACGACGGCGGTACCGCTTTTTAGTGCTACTCGATGGGAACCGCATTGCCTTCCTCTGGAGCGGTGAAAGGCCTTCTTCCTCGACCTGAAGACCCTCGGTGAAGACTTCCTGCCGCAGCCGCTCCACCTCCAAGAGTGAACCTTTCTTCTTTTGTGCTTCCAGTTCTTCGTCGTACCGCCCATCGTTGACGGCGATGTCTCCCATCCATCCTCCTGTAAAAAGACATTTTGTAAACTTCATTAATATTCAGTAATAACAACAACCACAAGGTATTTCGTTAGAGAAGTGTGGTGGACAATCCCGATTTGACTTTTCATTTTTCACGAGCCTGCACGACTCAACTGCATCATATCAAGTTCCAGGCTGACAAGTGACACCCATCAATCGTAACCTGACTGACAACTACAAGGGACTTCCAGAAAGTAAGTTACAACTTGTGTTAGAAATTGAAAAATGAATATAGTTAAATTAAATGTACAAGATAAGTGTCAAAACGCGTCATTATTTCTCTACATCATCGCAATTGCGGTCAATATGTGTATGAAGCCCAAGGACCAGTTTTGGCATATCCTCGTCGTTTACCTTCCGTTTCAACCCCCCAAAGCCATTTTTCGACAGCATCGTAGACCTCCTCGCCATTTGAAAATCGTTGTTCACCCATAAACTCCATAAATTTATTGAAAAGATGATAATCCGATGGTGCCAGGTCCGAGGAGTCACAAATGAGTCACAACATCCCACCCAGAATGAAAGAAGCAGGTCCTGAGTGAGACAGGCGGTATGAGGTCTAGCATTGTCATGAAGGAGTGACACACACCAGTCAGCATTCCTCTGCTTTTGTCCTCGATATTTTGGTTTATTATCTTCGATAATTAACCATTGGAATCGACCAAAGAAAAAAATGTTTTAACCTCCCCTCAAAATTTGTTGGTTTACATTTCAAGATACGTAAAAATGCTGCAAATTCTTGACACAACGGTTTATTATTTTCTTTGTGCAGATTACCCTTCTGTCTAGATCACTAAACGGTAGATTGGTTATTATTTAAAGTACGCAAATTTTGTAAGTACGTGTTTAGGTAGGTGTTTAGTGAGAATTTAGGTAGGTATGAGAATAGGTCGTAAAGACCCTTCCCACCCTTGGGAGGGAGTCTAGATTTTACAATCATAATCTACGGGCTCATTCCCTAATTCCAGTAAAATTCACAAGTCTTCTGAAATAACACTCAAGTATTGCGTCTATAAACATTGTGCAATCATTCTACAATTCGGCTGTCATCAAAACGCTAACCAGCTGTTTAGGAGCGTCATTGATCTCTGAACACACTCTCTTAGCTGAATCCTGAAAGATAGGCACCAAAGGTTATCTCATCCCTCCCTCCATCCAATCAAGGTTACTATTTTCTCTACGGCCTCTTTCAATTTATCAATCTAATAGCAGACCAAATGTTTTTTTGCTGTGAGTCTACCAAGGTAATGCGAGCTATTTTTGAGAGGTGAATATCGTCGTTAGAAATCTAAATCTATGCATTGGGAAGGTTGCAAAAAACATTCTGAGCTTCCAGTGTTCGGAGGGTTTAGTTATTGAATTCATCAAGTAAACTTCAGCGGACAATAATTGTAACAATCTAATCTTTGATTGACTAGGTTCGCATCTCAGTTAACGGAAAACAATTTATTTGGAATAATTGATCAAAGATCTTATGACACTTTTTGTATGACATAATCCGAACACTGGCCATATAAATCCCCGAATGAAAACACATCTATCTCCTTACCGCACCTGTTGATATCGCGAATCTTATATATAATCATATATAATTATATATCTTATATATATCCCACATCCCATGTACGTTTCTCGAATTAGGATTTGGTACGTACCCATGTGTAGAAGGCATACGTGTATCAATTTCCCCTACTTCCTTCCTAATTTCCCATTCCATTCCTAATTAAACACACTTATGATGTAAAAATTGTTTATCAGTTATTGGTAGGTGAATCTAATCTTACACTGTGTCAAATAAAGTTTCAAATGTACGCATGTACGAAATTCAAATGTACAAAACAGTAGAAGTGTGAATCACCGAAATTGTAAACCAATTTTGGTGATTCACACTTCAAGTTCACAACTAGAACGGTACTAATAAAAAAAAAATATATTGTTTCCTATTAGTAACCGAAAACTATTATTTTAGACGAGTCATTTTACGCATATTAAGTAGGTATAAGTACAAATTTCGTTTTTGACCACAATCAAAACTGCTAACTAGAGGTACTAATTAATATCAATTAGTATTAATTTAAAAATTGGTTCACTTAGCCATAATGTATGACTGGATTACTGGGCTACTTATTTTGCTCATTTTTTTGGCTTATTCGGTTTTTGAACGGAATGTTCACGACGGGTCTTTCAGACGCAGAATTTCACAAGAGCCCACTTTCTAAGAAACGTCCTTCAAATCTGTAACGGGTTTACTCAATATATCTCTATATTTCATCTTTTTCGGAGAATATCTACTTCGTGATTATACCGCCTCAGGCAAAGAAAGTATTATAACTTTGACTGTAATGTTTTCGTAATATCCCCTCTTTTCAAGTTTCCATCAACAATGTTAGTGTTCAATAATTGAATTATTCGTCCAACGCTTTTCCCATCCAATTATGAATCATTTAGGAAACAAACAATTCGTTCCATTCTGTACAAAAACATTAGAACGTATCGCTGTTACCTGGAATCAGATTTTCCTTGTACTTTGACCTACACTCTGCTTCGCAGTACATGACGATCTATGAGGATCGTCTGGTGAGCCTTCTCAGTGTATTCTCCAGAAACGCATAAAGTAGAAAGGTTCAAACCAATCGTTGTTTCGTTTAAGAAAGAATAGACCAATTATTATTCAATATTGAACATTTAGTACCATCCGCAGCTTTGTACGGCCAGCCGTTCGTTCGTGAACAATGAGGGCTCAAATTTGGAGCAGATCCGAAGTCGTCTACATGAGGGTGAATCATGCAAAAGCCTGTCAGATCTATGTCCATACTGGCCCAGCTGATTCGAACAGTACATGGTTTTCAGATATCGAGTTGATTAATAATAATTGTAAATAATTAATAAAATTCACACTAGGTACTTGATAATAATTATTAATATTTAATGATAAGTCATAATAATAATTAATCTGTCATTTAGTGATCTAGACTGAAGGGTGATCTGAACAAAGAAGATAATAAACCGTTCTTTCAAGAATTTGCAGAGTTTTGTTTTTCAAATCACTTAAAAAACCGATAAGCTCAACGTGGAAAATATTCCATCAACTCCCCTAATATGCCCTATTGCCATCTACACCTCTCTCTCCGACTGCGAAAAAATTGATTTTAATAGGTTAGGGAGTCTTGTGGTTCTATGTATTTATACCCTCGCCATTGATATTACACAACGATATTATTTTCTTTTTGTCCATTTCCAAAGGTACCATTAATTTAATCCTGAAGGTTTTCAAAATAGTGCTACAGCATGTGAAAGTGCACGGGGAAGATATGATTTTCACAAAATTTTTATATTTTTCACTGGTCACCCTGTACGTTCGCACGAAGTATCCAACTTTCCGTTTGCAATCAAACACTACATCGTTGATTGGGCGTTCAGTCAATGTTTGAATTCGGTACCTACGGGATTGCTATCGATTTTCAAACCCCGAAACCACTCATTTATGTGGGATACTCCTGGGCGGTGTTAATTAAAATAACTCGGATATGCCCGAGCACAATTGGAGGGGGAAAATAATTTGCGAAGGGTCGAGTAATCCGAAACAGTGCAATCTGAGCTGGGGGCCCCGTAACAGTCGGATATTACGACTGTCGCTAGAGGGAAAAGAGGATTTTAGAATTAAATCCGTCCATAAGGAGGGACAACGTCGATGAAAGCTGAAAGAGAAGACGAGATGGAAAGAAAGGGAGATAGAGTGGTTTAAAATTGAATTTATGATTAAGCGGGGGATCGCCGTTAATTATGTTGGGACCGGCTGGAGCAGGAACGACCCTGAGGACCTCCCGGACTCACGATAAATAAAAAATGCTTCATTTGTTCCCCGGGTTCTGTGGAACATAGAGCAGCGTGTGCTTATCTGAATAAATTAGGGTTCATTAAGATAATCGTTTGGTGGAGTTGAAAAGCGATTTCACGTGCATTCTACTAATTAATCGCGTTACTCGTCTGGTTAGCATTGGGCCTTGACCGACATCCTCCAGCTGTTCATATGTTGTAGTAGCTCAGGCAGCCCATGGGGCATCAAATTGTGTCTCTTACGTTAGGCCACAACACATTGATTTGAGACAACTGATTCTATTCGGGACTTCCTCTCCTGCGTGTTCCCCCTTCACATCGAAACGCCTTCTTGCCGCCAAGCCTTCCGAATCCGATTTGGTCACTCAAGATGATGCAAAGTGTACACCAACGCTGAAATTGTATGTCAGCTGCAGCCATGCAAACGCACCAGTTGAACAGCACTAGTTTTACTGGAAGAGTTTGACCTTCTTCTTGGACTACAGGATGTGTTTGTCGTTTATTTGGACAAACACTTCGCCAATAGCTCCCCAACGTTTCGACTCAATCTTCCGAACCTGAGTATTGTAATGTATGGCTGCTGAGTAACCCTGCTCAAGGGGGGTTAGGCAATATGCCCACCCAGAGGGCTATACGGTCAACAAAAAGATCGAGGACAGGGGCACAGCAAACCATCACACTCCCACCTTCAAACAACACCTGGATGCCAGGCTGTTGTTGATAGAAGAAGGGGGACTGAAAGTAGTATGGAGTTCCAATCCAGCAAGAACAAGTGGAAAACTCCAAGGTAAGGTAATGCGTCAGAAGTCGACACGTTAAAGGAAGTTTGAACTTTGAGCTTACCTTTCACGTAGGGAAATAGTTTTTTCTCATTGCAAACCTGTTCATTGTGTACCCAAGATCCTTCCCTAAAAGACCTGGCAGCTGGAAATATTATTCGACATGGTTTGAAAAGGGAGAAACCAGTTTTGTAAAAAATCCCAATGCTCTAGTAGTCGACACCAGTGACCGACATTTTCTCCAGTAGTCTTCAGGGTTTTGCACTAGTAGTCGATCTACATGTGTTAGAAGTCGACAGTATCTCTTGAGTCAGTAGTCGACAGGTTTCGTCATTCCATCGTTTTCACTTTTTTCGACTTCCATATAAATAAAATACATTCCACTGTGAATCGGAACTTGAAAATAGATTAATAAGATGTAATAAAGTAGTTATCAGACTTTTTATTTGCAAACAGCTCATTATCAGTCTCAAATTGCAATAAGTACTTAAGTAAAAAGGTATGAAAACTATAGTCGAAAACTCATTGTCAGAAAATTGACATTACAGTTGGGCATAGGTACTTATTTACATTGTTTTGACATTTTCATGTCTTTGCTTTGGCACATAAACTGAAACGGAAAAAATTTGTTCCCTTGATTCACCCTTTCCCTCAGATCACGTCAGAACACAAGCAACCGGCGGGCCACTACGTCAGAGCCTATGACGCACGAGCGTATGACGTCAGACGGCTGGCAGGAGGCTAACTAGTACGTCAGAGCCTATGACGCACGAGCGTATGACGTCAGACGGCTGGCAGGATGCTAACTAGTACGTCAGAGCCGATGACGCACGAGCGTATGACGTCAGACGGCTGGCAGGATGCTAACTAGTACGTCAGAGCCTATGACGCACGAGCGTATGACGTCAGACGGGTGGCAGGAGCCCAACTGGTACGTCAGAGCCTATGACGCACGAGCGTATGACGTCAGACGGCTGGCAGGATGCTAACTAGTACGTCAGAGCCTATGACGCACGAGCGTATGACGTCAGACGGGTGGCAGGAGCCCAACTGGTACGTCAGAGCCTATGACGCACGAGCGTATGACGTCAGACGGCTGGCAGGAGGACAACTGCTTAAGATGGGTATATTTTCGAAGAAAATAAAGCTAGTGTCGACTACTGATGCACAGCAAATTCTGAAAATGTTCAGAAGTCGACACCCCCTGTCGACTAATAAATATGAGCCGAAATGTATGTCAGTAGTCGACACCCTCCCTGAACCAATCACAACATCATTGGATACGCAACTAAACTGAATAAATGTGCCTAGAAGCAATAAACGACACAGAAATTTAAAAGATATTATTAAATGTCAGGTAATAAGAGTGAAATACACTTACATTTCCAGTCCGTCCTTAGCCAAAACGCCAACAATCAGCATACAAAACGTGGTCAAACGAACGATAGCAGCTTTGAGCGCTCTGGCGTCCTTTAAACCCGCGTGTTTCTAAGGCAACAATCTCTCTACACTGAGAAGAAATAGTATAATAGGAAGCAACAACTAAAAACGTCAAACCATGTCTTTATCCTTAGCTTTTGCCCTCTTTTGAAGAGGGTGTCGACTATTAGTGCAGTGTCGACTTCTGACGCATTACCTTATGGTTAACCTCCACAGTAATGGTACTACTGCAAATAACTACTTTTTGAGAACTATGCTCCTACAAGCATGGATATAGGTAGGGGTGTTACAGAAATTCGAATGTAGAAAATTGGAGGAGAGAAAGAAATTGAACAATATCAAGAATTTGAATTGCCAGTGTAAATGCTTATACGCATAATGGGTTTGATCCCCCGTTCATGCGGGGTTAGGCAATATACCCACCCAGAGGGATACCTATACGGTTTGTGCTTTCACAGAACCGTCGTTCGACCGCTTTCACATCCCGGTCGAACAAAAAGATCGAGAACAGGGGCACAGCAAAGTATCATGTCCATGTCCTTTGTTTGTGTGATGTAAGGGTGGAATTGCGCGAAGTGGGATTGAACACATTTATGTGCATATTCTGTTATTTACCCTTTTCCAGAAGCGCTTGAAGTAGGATCGACGGAAGTAAACAAGTACCAACTCGAGCCAATATTTGGTGGGGATCTCATTAGTAACGCACTTACCCACTTCTTCGTGCCTAACAACGCAGGTGTTAAGCATGACCCGGATCCACACTAATGAACTCTTTATTGTGTAAGTCTGTATATTGAGCAACACAAAATTATATACAATTTCAAATCAAAGACATT